>JAVLUZ010000234.1:489839-886580 GCA_036768485.1 Mermis nigrescens | reverse complement strand
GAGGGAAATGCCGAAAATTTTTTGGAATTTTATACCTTTTACAGTTTTTATCTTCCCAAAAATCTTTGTACATGTACAAAGATAGTCCTGAAAAGTCTTTGTACATCGGGAAAATCTTTGGCGAATACAAAAAAGACTGTTTTGTACATGCAAATTTTTGTATACTTTAATATGGTACAGTAACGATTTCAGTGTGGTAAAACATAGTTTTTCGACCTTTAGTAGTGTATTTGGTTAATTTTTGGGTTTCTGAATATTTGGCATTTCTCCATTTTTCCATTCTAAGCGCAGTGTTGCTTATTACAATATTTAATTCACATATTACAATTTTTGTAATATTTCTGATTTTGTAGTACAAGTTGTTTTAGCTTTCTCAGTCGAGTTTTATGTGTGAATTCCATCAAAAGCTCATAAAAATTTCGGCACTTCGCGCCGAACTAATATTATCAACTAAATTCAGGCCGAATTATCACATTTAGAAGCACGGTCTTTTTGTATTTGGCGAAGAGTTTTGCTGATGTACAAAGACATTTCAGGACCGTCTTTGTACATGTACAAAGATTTTTGAAGAACAAAAACTGTAAAGAGGTGTAGAATTCCTTATGCTGCAAAAATGGAGCCGCTCATCCCCCTTCCCCTGAAATGGCCGAGAAATATACATGTGACAGGGGTTTAAGCCATCTCCCATCCACGCTTTGAAGCCCCGAACTTCCTTGAAAGTCAGAAAATATTTGACTACCCTCCCCTATTTTTTGGCGGAAGCCTGCGCTTTTTTGGCTATTTTTATGTGTTTTTAACATTTTTGATCTAGTCGCTAACCCCCTCCTTCTAAAATATGGCGAGGGACCCCCAACCTAGATTTCCAGCCGTTACATGTATACTGAGGGACCCTCATAAAATTTTAAGCGATTACATGCATGTTTTATAGTGATAGTTTATCTATTTACTCTAGCTCACATAATAAAATAATGAATCACTTCGTGAAATTCTAATAGTTAGGTACACTTTTGCCAAACTAAAAGATTAAGTTCAAAAAATTCAAAAGGTTTTCACCAAAAATTGTCTGACAGTGACTTGTGTCTTGGACCCTGAGGGGGTTATACCCCTCCCCTTATGGGAATGTGTGATGTCTCATTTATTACATCCAATACCTATTGCATCCAATTGCTACAGCAGCAGTAGCAGTAGCTAAGATTCGAATGATATAGAGTGTGCTAATAGCAGCGACATAGACCTTATTGATGATTCAGACAATGAAACACTAGAATAAATTTGTTTCTTGTGACATAAATAGTAATAAAACTTGATATGAAAAGGCGCACCTAACTTTGCGCTTGCCATTTACTACTGAATGGAGCAATCGCTCATTATTTCTTTCCTATGCCCACCCCAAGTATGTGTCATGCAATAATATTTTCCTTGTTTGACCCCGGCCAGCCCCGGCCCCGGCCCCGGGCCGGGGATTTTTTCCAGCCCCGGTACCGCCCCGGCCCCGGCCAAAAAAGTCGCCCCGGTCGATCACTACCCCAGACATGGGCTGCATACGTGGGCAGCAAGAAAATTCTGGGGGTGCAAGATTTTTTTGAAGGTCGAAAAATGGCCTTTAAAATGGTGGTATGGCAATAAAAACGCCATTTTTCGACGTTTCTCATCAAGCACTATCCATTGGCATCAAAAAATTGCGAAAAAACGAAAAAAATTTTCAAAAATTGAATTCTGGGGGTATTTGATTTCTGGGGTTATTTTGTTTCTGGGGGGGGTGCATACCCCAACCCCCCACGCCCAGGTGTGATGGGCTGAGCCTAACGCATAAATGGAGCAAAACGCTCGCATCGTTCGCTCCGCAATTTCCGCTCCATTCATGTCAGGGTTAGCCCATTCGCTGGCATCAATGTGAATGCACATAACTAAGCCACAGTCCCCCGACTCGCTTTTATCACATTTAAGGTAATTTCACTCCCGCTACTCGCTTATGTGTTGAAGATTGTGCTTTACAAATGTCATAAATGGAACCAGCGCATGCAAAAACCTTTTGAATCTCCGAACATGCGCTACTATTCGAAGTTTGCTGCAGCAAAGTAACCACACACACAAAGGTAGGTGTGCACCAGGCACATTAGTACCCTATGGGGCTATAGCCCTCAAGTAAAACCGATGTTGCAGAAATGCGTTGCAGGCAAATTATTAAAATCTTCCGGCGCTTCGCGCTGGATTTACTTCCTTCCTATGCTCAAACCTAATCGTGTCGAACAAATTTGTGTAAATTTAACTGCATTTTTTGCAGTTTTATTGATGCTTAATAATCCTGACGTCAATCTGAGTGCGTGAAGGAGTGTACAGCTCTAGCAGTCGCACAACGTCTTTTTTTAATTCATCCATTGGCCCCCTTATGATCTGAAAAATTTGATCGGGTTTTCTTCCAAACAAAATCATGGATACGTGCCTCGTTGTCACCACCAGATCTTTAGAAAAACTTGCGATTTTTGGCTGTTTTTAGGCGTTTTCTGGCCGTTTTAGCCGAAAATTGGAGGTCATTTATCCCCTCCCGCTAAAAATGGCTGGGGACTCGCCCCCAAAATTTCGAGCCTTTACATTTAGGTATATCCATGCTAATACGGCTAAAAGACAAAATTTTGCTCTCTTAGGTCCCCTTACAAAGCTTTAATCTTTAAATGACTATAACTTTTCGAATAGGTGATAAGGATCAAATCAAATTCTTTTTTCTGAGCTAGCACATTTCATTTTCGTCAATTAAATTTTTGGTACTCCTACAGAATAGTAAGTGCGTTGTCAAAATGAGTTGTTTTATTGTTATTCTTAGGCTTAGGCTTAGTTTGTTAGCAGTAGCTATTTATGCATATTCGACCCTTTGATAGTAGAGGCCATAACATTATAAGAAATATAAAATACCTGGCTTTGTTTCTTTAAACGTTGGTTCGTTCTAAAAAAGCTGCAAAACTTTGATTTTACAAATTGAATCTCAAGGCATACCTAGTTGTATCACACTTCGTGATATGTATGTCCTTTTGTTCAGCCGCTGTTTTGTCATGTATTTGTGTTTTACCAAATTTCGTATATTTCTATACAATAAATATTTTCTTGTCTTGTATTCTTGTCTAAATGTCTAAAATCCCATATTGGTGACTCTATATTTTGGTATATCTTCGCTGGAGCAGAAAAGAAAGTGCATGTTCTGACGTTTTGTGGCACGCTCTATCCAGTAAGCTCGCAAAATTCAAACTTCTCGAGAAATTTTTATTTTTTCTCTTGTCTTATAAAACATGACGTTTTTTGACCGCGCTTGGGACAAACGTATAGAAGATAATGATCCTACAGCGCTGAGCGCCAAAAATTTGGGGATTTTCCGATGAAAAGATGCCAAATTTCATTATTTTCAATGCATTATCGTACCTTTCCAAAATTACTTTTGGACTAAGGTGCGGCAGCCCCCCGCCCTTTCCTGCATACGCCTATGATTGCAATTATTACTATCATCGTTTATTGGTGACGTCATAAATAGTTTCTATCCTGCAGAGGTATCTAATTCCTTCCTTTTATCCCCCTTTGAAAAATTATCATAACGGATTATTTTTTTCTTATTCGACTCAGCATGTGTACTCAAATCTATCAGAAATTGTGATTCGATAGAAAACCCATCCTTGCATTAAATAATTTAAAATTTTGGTGGAGAGTAGAATGGGTCATCTTTCGATCTTTGTTTGAAAACCGCAGAAAGCCCCGAAAGCTTTGAAAATGCAAGCGTTTAGGAGAGTTCAGGGCTCGCTTGCTCGACTTCACCTTAATAAAGACTAACCATTAAAAATTAACTTTTAATGGTCGGCCGGTTGCTCGACTTCACTTTAACGCCAACAACCATTAAGATTCCCTTGACGGAACCACTAACGTTGAGGTAAAACCTTAACGAATGGTGTCGTTAAGCTTCGTAAAAATCGGGTTGTTCGACTCGACCATTAATTAATGGTCGAGCATTTGTTAAGGGAAGTTTATGGGTACCATTAAAGAAACCATTAACAAAAGCTTTAATGTCTGCTGTCAAGGGAAATCTAATGGTAGCGTTAAGGTAAGCTTAATGGTTGCGTTAAGGGAAGTTTAATGGTTGCGTTAAGGGAAGTTTAATGGTTGTGTTAAGTTCACACGTAATTCACGAGAATTTTAATGTTTTGGTTAAAATAGATATAAAACTTTGAGAACCATAGTCATTGAAAATTCGGATTTTCTTTTATTTTACTCTAACCGCTTGACTTTCGGTGTTGGTTCGAATTCGTCTGATAATGGATTGCAGTGACAGCGATACACTTAATGAGGAAAATAAACGAACACGCCCATTAGTCTTGGTAAAACATAGATGGTTGCTTGAGATGATATGGAAATTGAAAAAATAGAGAAACAAAAATAGGGACATACAATTTTGATTTTAGCGCATTTTCGGCATCAGCTAAAGAAAATTGAAGAAGCCAACTGAAAAAACTCGTTCTCGAATAAAATCTTTATTAAAATTTATTGTCATTAAAATGGACCAATGAATTTCATTTGACAGTGGATCGACGAGCATGTATCATATTATTGAACATAATAATAAAGAAAGAAGCTTTACTTTTTAAGTGTGAAAGGTATATAATCATTGAGTTCGTTAAGGTAGATCCCGACCTACCTTAAGGAATTTACCTTAACGAAACCATTAAAGTCGTTAAGGTGAAGCCCAGCAACCCAATTTAAAAGAAACCATTAAACGCTTAATGGGAGCGTTAAGGACTTCAGTCGAGCAACCGGTCTTAAGGTAGACATTAAAAAACAGCCTTAATTAATGGCTGCACTAAGGTAGAGTCCATTAGACTTCCCTTAAAGTCGAGCTTAATGGTTGAGTCGAGAAACCCGATTTTTTCAATGGTTCCGTTAAAGGTGGAAATCGGACTTAAAGCCACCATCAATTAATGGTTGCGTTAAGGTGACCATTAAGGTTAAGGTAAACATTAGTTAATGGTCGAGTCGAGAGACCGGGCCCAGAGGGGTTTGTCTGTATGCCATTGATAAAATTTCACGAAATAATTTTTGTATTATATCCTGATTTGTTGATTGAAGAGACAAGAAAATATATAAAGATTGAAGGATTTCGATTTGCCCGTTGCTGATTGTATACTGTTGTGTTGACCCGAGTGGCGCATTAGATTATGCAGGTACGTATATTTCGTTTTGTTAGGTACTTGTGATACCGTTGTTAATTAAAAGGTTGGCATGATTTTATATGGTACCTTAGGAATTATTTGTGAGTTGAAATTATGACCGTTCGACTGCATCTATAGACATAAGGTTTTTAAACTTGCTTTAAACATGAAAATGCCATTAATCTTAGGAATTATGATTTATGAGTTGGAAATAGTCTTTAGCTGAAAATTTCTAGCTTAGTCCCAAAGACCAGCAGTTTCCAGCAGCTTAAATCGCAAAACACGCTATGTCTGTACTTACATAATTTCAGTCAAAACTAAAAAAGAATTGGGCAAAGTAAATGTCTCGCTATTTTCGAGTCACAGGATTTTTCGCACTTAAAGGTGCTTCCTTTCCATTGCTCCGATCGTAGGCATTTATGCAAATTTTTTTAATTGATTAGATAACTTATTGTATTCAGCGGAAGGGAATTACCGTTTGTTTTGCCCATCAAAATGTATAACTTCTGCCTTTTAATTGAATTTTTGGCGAAATTAAGAAAAGAAAGAAAACTGATCTGCAATGGCACTGTATGCTTGATGCTAAAATAGAAAATTTAGTAGAAGTGGTTACATCTAATCTATAATAAGGTTCTACCTGCTTCCAATATGAGTGAGGGCTAATTTTGAAGAAGCTGGTGGGGGCCCAACATACATACATGGCTTGAAATTTTAATGGGGGTCTTCTGCGATTTTAATGGGGGTAAGTAAATGACCTCCATTCATTCAAAAAACTACCACAAAAGTAGAAATGACTTAAAAACGCAAGTTTTTCCCAAAAATCGGCGGGGGTCGAAGATTTTCTGACTTTGGAGTGGACGTCTAAATTTGGGTGAAGGGATCTTCTGAACCATTGTTTTTTTTTGTACAAGATCCGTTTGTAAATTTTGTACACACAAATTTTTGGTTACTATAATATGGTACAGTAGCGATTTTAATGCGGTAAAAACAGAGTTTGGTAGTTTATTTTAGCTAATTTCTAGGTTTCTGAGGGCAAAAATCACTAAAATAGTCTTGAAACGGCGCAAAGCGCCGAAAACTTTGACATTTTTCTTTTCAAATGCAATTTCTGCCATTATAAAGATATATAGAACACATAATAATTACTCATTTCGAAAATTTTGCGAATTTTAGACCTTTTTTGCAATTTTTGTCTTTTCAAAAATCTTTGTACATGTACAAAGACGGTCCCGATAAGTCTTTGTACATCGGGAAAAATCTTTGCCGAATACAAAAAACCGGCCCTGAACCCTCTGTTACATGCGGTGCCCTCTGTCGGCTTAAGATAATTAGCAAGACAAAGAATGGATGGATTACCTTTGTTTCTTTTTCTGCGGATGGCTGGTCATTGTCAGGCTTTCCTAAGTTTTTTCGCGCTTCGTGCTGCATAGACTTATGAATGACATTTAGACATTTATTGACATTGTGGATAGTCTAAGAATCTATTTTTGTGCCAAAATATAGTTTTTGGGTGTTGCTAAGATTTTGTGCTTCTTACAAAGACTCATTGGGTAAATGCATAGTAATTTAAGCAGTTTTCTTATTAATTGGCAGTGAAGATTATAATTCATTAGATGCGTAATATAGACGGAAAGGGAGCTGCAGTTTTATTTACCGTTGGCTATTTTTGTCCAGAATTTTCAGATTTTCGAATTTCAAATGCACGCTTCCCGTGGAAGAATTTCCTAACAGAAATGACATTTTCCTAATAGAAAATGGCAAAATAATGCCATTTTGCGCGTAATAAATGGATTTGTGGAACTATGTTTCTTATTTTTGAAATTGTTAAGGTCGGTCCCTGTCAGGAAATCCTGCATCCGGCACCGGTTGTGAGTTTTGTAAATCTGTAATAGTGTTGTTTTCACACATGCACACTGGGGGTATGGGGTATACACCCTACCACAACTTCTGAAAGGCATACCCCCTCAGGCTATTTGCGGACCAAAATCTATTGTTGGAATTATGAAAGAGCGCCAAACGATGCCCAGCAGTATAATGTGAAGTATTTTTCTATTAGTACTCTGTCCAATCGTTCATTCAGACACGTTTTGTCCATTATTCTATCCATATTTGATAGTCGAAGTCGTTCTATCGTTCTTATTATCATTTGTTTTCATGCTAACTTAATCACGAATATTCAAAAAGAGTAAAACACAACGAATGAAGCATTTTTATGGGTTGTGGCCATAGGCGGGCAGCACCAAAATTCTGGGGGGGGTTGAAAAGATTTTCAAAAGTAAAAAATGGTCTTAAAAGTGGTCGTATGGCGAAAATACACCATTTTCCGGCGTTTCTCATCGAGCACTATCCAATGGCATCAAAAAATCGCTAAGAAAGCAAAAAAAATTTTCAAGAATTTGAAGAATTATTCGAAATAGTATGAGATTTTAGACTTTAACCGCCTAGCTTAAGTAAATCACTTGCTCTGCTCTTTCTGCTGCAAATGCAACATTTCAGGTGCGGGCTGTATACGACTTCGAAGCACAAGAAAGTTCAAACGAACTTTCGTTGCGGGTCGGAGACGTGCTCACTGTAACCAGACAGGTGCGAAACTTTGCAGATGTCGTGCATAAAATTGAATGGGTGTGTGGACCCTTCTCTCAAATGACCATCCTTGAAATTTTAGGTTTTTGTTCTCCTGAATTTTGTGTGAAAACTTGTCTTTTAAGCCTTTTTATGTCTTTCTATCATTTTGGTTCATATTTTGCTTCATATTCATTATGCTTCATTTTACTTTGAAGTAGCCGGTGTCACACCTCAAAACGTCCGGTACTTCAAGATGGTCGTCAATTCCTGTACTTGACGGATAAAAATGTTAATTTTGTAATAACACCTGTACCATAGGAGTACCTACGGTATGGAAATTCTGGAGAATCAGCCGGAAAAATTTTTTTAGAGTGCCTTTTTAGCTAGCAAACGACAGTTACACGTGAAAAACACTGTTTTTTGCGTTTTTGACAATGCTCGTTCTTTCTAGAACAAAGGAACGTAGAAAGTTGTGGAAAGAACATTGAAAAATTACAGTAAATTGAACGAAATATAGTCAGATTTGACGTTTTTCAGTCAAATATCAACGATATCGTAACGCCCCAGCTCATTCGGGTAGATTTGATTGGGAAGGTAAAACACAAGCGGATCGCGTTTTCGAGCATCCTTTTGTATGAAGCATCAATCTATCAATTAGTGGCCGTAATTTCAAATCGCGCGAATCGGCTATAGCCGTAGTTTTTATAATGCATTTTGTTGTTCTGCTTTTTTTCTGCCTTTTTTAACCGCTTTTTTAGCAATTCGGAGGCTTCGGAGCAAATTAGAATATTTGAAACAAAAATGTAAGGCTCTAAAATGCTGTCTGTCCTTATTTAGGGCTACCAATCACACCTGGGCAATGGGTTCAATTCGGTATCAACGGTCAAGGCTGCAAGTATCAACAAGAATTTTAAATGAAAAATCAGGTCAAAGGCAAACTAGAATCAAAATATCTTGAAGCCCAAGAAATGGAAGTAAATACGATAAAACAATGTATACCAATGGACCAACTAACCAGTACATATCAATGAATACATACCAAATAATAATACACACACACACACACACACACACACACACACTCAAAAAATTATAGCTGTATCTACTTAGTGAATTCTGTTATCAACACCGATTTTAAGCTCTCCCCATACTTCGACTGATAAAATAAAGATACGTAATGCTCATAGAACTTCAATATTTATTTGGAAATCGTGAGGTAAATTTTCACAAAAAAATAACCTTTTTGCAACTGTCAACCAAGCAACATTTTTTGCTCCCGGTACCAACGGGAAGACCAACCATTGCCCAAATATGCTTCCATGGTACTTCGAGATCAAGGAACTGCCTAGGATGATTTTTGTGATATGTTTAATGAGTGTAAAATTGCGTAAACACAGGTGTTTATGCATAAACCAACCAATTATACATCGAATTCCGTACAACATTGGTATTTATATGAAAAAAAACAAGTAACAGACGACCCGGACACTTTGAGGTAAAGTTGGACAGTTTGAGGTGGATCTTAAATTATCTCAAAGTGTTCGCCGGGCACATTGAGGTACTTCAAAGTGTCTGGCCGGATACCCTATACGGACACTTTGAGTTATGATACCGGCTAGCTTCCCATATTTGGAGTCCTTGGTACATGAACATATGTTTTACTTGAAAACAGTTCCTAAAAACTATTTGAAAAAGGCTTGACAGAGCGAATTTCTAGTTATTCAAAATCTAAGTGATGTAAAAATTATCATATTTTGAGGGATTTGTTGCCTGAGGGTCGATACTGCTTGGGATTCGTTCCCTAAGTGCCTGCTACAATCAAGTATGTAGAATAAGAATTGCGCTAATAGAAAATTTATAGAAGTGGATAATTTGTTAAAGACAGCTGCATATTCTTGGTACGAAGTATAAATCTTGATTCTTCATTTATTTCAGCTTCATTTTTTCTTATAGTTTTACTCATCTTTGAAAAATCGCATCTTTTTGGTAGAGACACTTAAAGCTAGTGGAGTATTCTCTACAATTTTGCCTCAAGCGCAACCAAAAAGACCGCATTTTTTACAGCTTATTGAGAAAGGGAAAAATTTTTTCTAAAAAGCGTTTCAAAAACTTCGAAAAATGTCATTTTTATTAGCTCTTTAGATGTAGTTTCCGACATATAAACAAATGCTTTTGGATTCACTCCTCTTTGGGCGAATCCTGGGTACAGCCAGTGTTTTGTTGTACTCGGCAAAGATTTTTCCCGATGTACAAAGACTTTCTGGGACCGTCTTTGTACATGTACAAAGATTTTCGGGAAGACAAAAATTGCAAAAGGTCTGAAATTCGCAAAAATTTTGCGAAATGAGTAATTTTTGGTTCTATATACATATCTGTATAATTGCTGAAATTGCATTTCAAAAGGCAAAAATGCCAAATTTTCGGCGCTTCGCGCCGTTTTAAGACGATTTTTAGTGATATTTGCCCTTAGAGACCCAGAAATTAGCTAAAATACACTACTAAAAGTCGAACAACTCTTTTTTTACTACACTAAAATCGCTACTTTACTATATTCTAGTACCCAAAAATTTGTGTATACAAAATGTACAACGATTTTTGGGAAGACAAAAACTGAAAAAAGTGTAACATTCCCAAAATTTTCTGCGCTTCGCGCCGAAATGTGTTATTGCTTGTCCTATATATCTTTAACATGGCAGAATTTGCATTTAGAATGGAAAAATGTCAAATTTTTCGGTGCTTCGATCCGTTTTGAGACAATTTTTAGTAATTTTTGGCCCGGAAACCCAGAAATTACCTAAAATACACCACCAAAGATCGGAAACCCTGTTGTACCACACTAAAATCGCTACTGTACTGTATTATATTACACAAAAATTTGCCTGTGCAAAATGTACAAAGACTTTTAGGGGCCATCTTTGTACATGTACAAACGGATCTTGTACAAAAAAACACTGATACTGCGCGAAAATTATTCAAAATTTTCTTATCGTTTTTAAGCTTTTATTAAATAACTCATAATAACGTTGTCCGTTTAATTGCCTAATTTTTTCCTATGAGCCTCCCGGAATAAGGGTCGTTCGCTTTTCGAAATATTTCCCTCGTATCCTTCGTTATTCACGTACTTTTTGTTTACCATCTCATTAGTAGGAACCAGCTAGTTTTTGACTCCTAAAATTTTTTAATGCAGAAAGTCATTTCACACATGCTAATTATTATTGATTAAAAAATATCAAAGCAAAAATGTCACTTTTTTAAGAAAAACTTCTGGCTAAAATGACACCTCTTGCTTTTTCACAAGAAAATCGTTTTGTAAATAAATGAAAAGAAATAAATCTAATATTATTCATCTAGTTTAGTTGCTCAATAGATTTCGAAGCGGGTCAAAACTGTTTTTACTCCTTATTTCTTTTCTTACTACATAAATAAATTGGATAGAAAAATTCTTCTTGCCATTTCATTTTTTAAAAATTCCAATCTCAATTTTATTTATTTTTGATTTCATTTTTTCCAATTTTAACTTCACTTTTAATTTCATTTGCATTTAAGGACGTTGGCGATGGTTGGTGGGAAGGCATCAATAGCGCTGGACGGCGTGGCCTTTTTCCAGAAACGTATGTTGAAGTATGTGGTGGCTTTGTTGTAGTGTTATAGGTAGTAATGTCTCAAAATTTTGTTATGGGGCGGGAAGGGCCCTTCCATTTTCGGTCGGAATGGCAAAAAATCTAGAAATTACCTAAAACACGAGTTTTTTCCAACTTTTGGTGATTCAGCTTATTGCAACAGTAGTTTGTCTTGGTGTTGCATGATTTAGTGATATTGGTGTGATTATAATAGGAGATGGATGGGATTACTTCGTACTCCTTCACGTGCATGTATAGGCTCTTAATTTTAATTGGGACCTTCACTCGTTTGTAGAGCGTACTAATAGAGCTGGTTATGTTCAACATTTTATTTTCATTCCAAGTTCAACATAGGCGTAGCCAGGATTTTCGCCAGGGGGAATGTTTACAGAAAAATTTCATTTATAAAACCCATAAAAACGGGCGGGGCCGTTAAAAAACCTGTTTTTTGGACTTTTCACATTGTCCTGCACTATTTATGCGATAGAAAATTAATTTTTTTAGAAATTTGCTTACGTTTTTGACAAAAAAAATGCTTATAATGCGCGCGAAGCGCTTATTTTTTTGACTTTTTCTGCAACAAAACGATAGAAGCTGCCAAAAGATAGGAGAAATCGGCGCGGAGCGCCAGTTTGTTTAATTTTATGTCGCAGAATAGTATCTTGCAACCATGTTGCTCTGAACATGTTAAAATTTTCTCCTGGGGGATTCCGCCTTCCCCCGCTACGCCAGTGGAGTTCAAACATGGTTTTAGCAATTTAGCATTCCTTTCAATTTTATTCACTAATCGCTCTCGCTTTTTCGTATTCTTCCACAGTTTTTTCTGAACGGTATTCTATGGCGCGCTGATTGTAGAGGAGCCAAATTAGCTTTTCAGCATTTTTGGGCAGCAACCTATTCCGTGTATCGTGTTAACAACATGGCGACTAGGCGTACAGTCTATGAAATATCGCAAGTGTCGAGTTTAACATATTCATTATGCTCGTGAATGAATCATCCTTGTTTGGTGTTTGCCGAATCTATTTGCTCTTTATACAATTCTTGGATCTAGTATACAATTTACCCGCCACCGTTTTTTAGCCGATTCAAATAAGCTACAGTGACCAACACTGTAGATTAAAATAAGTCACAGTGACCAACACTATTTTTATTGATGCGAGTCAGAACGTGTTTGATAATTTTTGTGTAAAAGTTTGGTCACTGTAGCTTATTTGAATCGGCAAAAAACGGTGGTGGGTAAATTGTATACTAGATCCCAATTCTTTTATGTACCAAAAAATTAAATGCTATATTTCACCCCCGAATAAAGGTTTAAACCCGACTCGAAAAATCTTGCCCCCGGTCGGGGGGCGGGATTCGGCCGGGGTTTTTCGGGGTCGGGGTCCCCCGTACGATCACTGGTCCACGGCCATTTTAAGGGGGTGGATACATAACCTCCATTTTTGGCCAAAAAACATCTAAAAACGGATCGGGGTGGGTAATAATTTTTCTGGCTTTTGAGGGGGGATGGGGGACGACCAACTTCAGGTGGGTTAGAGGGATTCCATATCCCATTGTAAGCATACGTGAGCGTGGGGTGTGCTGCCCCCAGAAGGCCGAATACCCCCTAAAAACCAAAATACTCGAAATACTACCCTGAATTCAATTTTTTAAATGTTGTTTTGTTTTTTTCTCGCAATTTTTTGATGCCAATGGATAGTGCTCGATGAGAAACGTTGAAAAATGGTGCTTTTTTCGCCATACCACCATTTTTTGACCTTTGAAAAATCTTGCATCCCCATAATTTTGGTGCTGCCCACCTCTGCTGTAACATGTATGATTATATCGCGTTTAACACTAAAAATATGAAAATTGATTGATTTTGGGTACTTTTTTGAGTGAAAATATATAAAAGTATTGGTCCGGGGCGCGAAGCGCCCGGAAAAATGTTGACATTATTACTGCTTTTGCTTTCAAGAATGATGCAAAAACTGTTTCGTCATTTCGAAATCGCCGGACAGTACCTGTTCAGCTGAAACTTCAATGGGGAAAATTGCCCCTCACCCGCTAAGTTCATGTATGAAGTACTGTAGATTTTAGCTTATTGTTTGTAATTTTTGGAAGCGTTTTTTAGAGGATCTTTAATTTATTGTGAGATAGCAACGAATGTCCATTATCTGAATATACGAGGGTTGTCCCAAAAGTTCGCTTCAGCTTTCTAATAACTTTTTTGTATAAGAGATATCAACGTGCGGTTTTTAGCGTAAGGCGATGCAACTTCTGCTTCACATTTCTAAGCACAGCATTTTTTCCATCTTTTTTTGCCAATCCTTAAATTACCTCACTGCTTTGGTAAGAAAAACAACTTTTATTCTGTCTGATTAGCATTTGATCTCAAAATTTCGGTAAAGCAAAAACACTTTGTGACTTTCATTGATGTACCAGCTGCAAAAATCCCATTGTGATTCATTTTCTTTTTCTAGTTCTGCATTTTTCGCTAAAAGTCAATTTTTGCAGATTTTGACGAAAAATTTGCTTTATCACAAATGCACGTATCATGAACAAAAACAGTCCGAAAAGTACTTCATAAAGTTGGATTCTCTGAGCTGAAATATTGGCCTCATTCCTTGAGGAATGAACTCATGGGACCTTCTGTTTTGGGCTATTTTTTAAGTATTTTTCATTAATTTTTATTCTATGATAAAAGAAAATTGTTTTACCGGAAAGCGGAAAAAAAGATGAGAAATGACGAGTCCAGAGATGTAAAGCAGAAGCTGCAGAATAACGAGCAAAAAACCGCGTGCTGATAAGTCTGATAGAAAAAAAAGTTATTAGACAACTAAAGCGAACTTTTGGGCTAACCCTCGTACAAAAAATATTTCAAAAAGTCTCATTAGTCTATTTACATGCTGTGCATCATAGGTGGGCGGCACCAAAGTTCTGGGGGTGCAAAATGCAAGATTTTTTCAAAGGTCAAAAAATGGCCTTAAAAATGGTGTTGGCGAAAAAAACTTCATCTTTCATCGTTTCTCATCGAGCACTATCCATTGGCATCAAAAAATCGCGAAAAAAACAAAATTGAATTCTTGGGGGTAGTTTGGTTCCTGGGGGTGCATACCCTCACACCCCCGACGGCCAGGTATGCTGTGCATGTGTGGTCAGCGACGATGGTTTTTGCATTCGGCAAAAGTTTTCCTGTGCTACTTGTTGAGTTAATCTTAAGGTCATTATACAGATGTCTGAGGAGGGATAAAAAAACAGTAATCAAGTAGACGTCAATTGTCAAGAAACGTCCCTATTCATTCTTTATACTCGCGGAAAAAATGCTAAGTACATCATCGAACAAGAAACGAATCCGAGTATGTATGTGCGTCTCGCATAGTTATAGCTTCATTTGCATAATTCTTCTTCTCTAACCCGAATATTGCATTACCCTAACTCTGACTCGTTGATTGCGCCTTTTTCGTCTGCGCCCATTCGACATTATGCATCTTGGCCTACTTACTCCATCCTCTTTTTTATTTTCAACTTTGTTCGTTACACGGCCTTAATTAAATTTATCAGTCTTACGACATTCGAGCCAGCTTCTCTTTTTATAAGCCATTTTCATCAATGAGCTTCTGTTGCCGAAAAGTTAACATTTTAATCAGCGTCCTATCATTTGTACGACGGGATGGAATGCTTGGATTGCTTTGAGCTTATGCGGACTATTATTCGGACAGCCTTGTTCTAATGGCTGAATTGTCTCATTATCGAACTTAATAGTCTTACATTGTCCTTTTCTTTGTTATTTGTTGAACCGCCTCAGTAATTTGCTTTCTAGTTATCTCTTATATCTTTTTATCGCGGATCTTTCTTGAGACTTCTGGCTCATCAATGAAAATTGCGCTTTTCTGTCTTCCGGCTACAGAGGTTAATTGCATTCTTGTAATTAAATGATTGGGCTTTAATTGCTGTATTATATTTCAAATACCTATTTTCTAAAAGCTTCTCTAAAAATGTAAACCGAAAACTTGAAAAAATTTTCGGTTGGCGGACATAATGGGAAACTGTTCCTCTCTCTCTCAGCGCCTTTTCTTCTGTATTAGTCTTCCTTGATGATCAATTTAAAGGCTTCATGCTTTATTGTCCGTTCGTTTGCTTGAATCAGTTTTTTCTTTGCAGAATATGCATTTTAAATCTATTAGTCTTTTTTTCTGTTGCAGAGGTTAGTCATACCGTTCGATTCGCTGATAAATAATTTCGTATCAATCTTAACGATTCATAAATTTCTGTATCATTTTTGAGGAAAATGTTGTTTATATTGAAACGCCACTACGACCGCATGACTTCTCGACTTATACGTCGACAGAACTCAACGAACAGAGGTTTTCATTCACTCGTGCACATTGAGATTTTTAGGGGTATCAGCTCGTCCGAGAAGGGTCACTTAGGCACCTATCAATTTATTTTGGGTATGTGGATCGTTTAATGCTCATAGTTTCAAAAACTGAGTCAATGTAAGCGAAAAGTTTAAAATTGTAGTTGCTGTTGACTCTAATCAGTGAAATAATGCTCAATTTCTGGTCGAGAAATATGTTTTATTTTTTATTAAAAAATGAAAGAACTAGGTTAAAATCTGAAATTCGCAAATAAATAAATTGTCCTGCAATTTGTTGACCTTACTTTTGGGCTGGGTCCTTCAATAGTGCAATATAATATCTCGTCTCGCCATACATGTAACGGCTCGACATTTGTTGTGGGGTCCCGGTCACTTTTTAAGTGAGGGGATGAATGACCTCAAATTTGTGGTCAAAACCGGCCAAAAAATGCCTAAAAGCAGCTTAAAAATTCGATTTTTTCTAAAAATCAGGAAAGGGGTCAAAAATTTTCTGACTTTGGGAGATTGGGGGCGTCCGACTTTGGGTAGGGGGATCTCTCATCCCCCGTTACATGTATGCGTCTCGCCCTTCTTATGTGCATAAAAGTTTCGACCACATGCGTATGATGCTCGTGCAATCTAATCTCAACGGAATTGAATGTCAAGCTAAAAACTTAGTGATCTGTCAAAGTATGCTTAGAAATTCTAAAAATCTATAGCATTTTTTACACGCGTTTTAAGGAAAGTGTAGCTGCGTGCCTTCAACAAATTGTGCCATTTAAAAATAGCACATTTTATTCTATTTGGTGTAAAAGCTGAAAAATTTTGTTGCGTATAATCGACTAGTCTTTGGGGACGTTCCAGTGGATCTCTTAGATTCCGCTTAGCGACAACAAAAAATAAAAACATTCGTAAAAGAGCATGTTTCTTTCTGCCCTAAAATCGTAGGGGTTAAAAATCTCAGCTTTGAAGATGGTCGATTTTTGTTGTAATCTGTCTTATAACCCCTCTGTGTAGATGATATTTAAGTAATCATGGGATATTATCCGTCAGTAACACTTGATTGCACGTTCATTTCGACTCATTTGCAAATTACAGTAAGTCGATCGGCTTCCGGCCTCGGTAATATCGATGTTGATGCAAATTTTGTCCAATCATCACAGATTCGTCGTCACACTTGTGGCGACGTGGGTTATTTGAAAAAATCTAAAGTCATTATTATGCCTGACGTTGAAAAAAGGGCTCGAAAGTCCAGATTATCGTCGAAGGTGTGTCCAACTAGAAGTGTCTAAACTTCAAATTCGCGACTTAATTGCATTAGCGTTATTAATGCTGACTTAATCATTACTAATGACATCATTATGAGTGCGTAAAGATTATTTATTCATCTAAACGCTTTTCATGTACATATAAAAGAAAAAGAAAATGTCGTCAGAAAAAGCAGTAAATTGTTTCTTTTTTCAATTTTCTCAAGAAGTACAAAAATCTGCTCATTCATTTACTTAATCGGGTTCGAATGTAAAATTTAACCATGATTTTTGAGCATTTAGCTTTACTAACGCCCAAAATAATGCATAGTCCAGATAAAACTAGCGCTTTTTCACAACTGTATTAATATTCCATGCGCTGCGCATCGTCGAAAAAGTGCAGTTTGTTTTATCTAGCACGAAACGGTTCTAGAGATATAAATCGAAATGCCTTGATAGTCGCCTCGTCTGGCAAATAAATGTTACTACACTTTATTGATTCATTCCTTAAGATACGATAAAAAAATAAAAATCAAGAAACTCCATAGCAATCATGTTCGTAAATAAGTATTATGAAGCCAACAACCAAGGTCGCTGTCTTATGAAAATATCAATTATTATTAGGTATCCAATAATTATCGTTGAGTTTCTCTGCGTTTTGTCCTTTTTTTAAATTTTTGATCAAAAACTAAAAACTGCCAATCTAAAATATTCAAATATTCGCACAGCATTGTTCGAAAATTTTTCATTATATACAATATCGCTGGTTAGTTAAATGGATTAGCTTTTTCCCAAATAAATTAAACGGCATATTTCCATCTGTTTTGCGCATGATATCAGTTTTCCATTATCACTATGTCAGCTCGGCTGAATTATTTACCTTGAGAGAATTACTTTTTGAATAAGGCTGTTATACCGATGTTTGTCATAGATTTAATATATGTAATTCATCAGAAAAGACAAAACCAATTTTGTGTTATGATTTATTAATTTTGGATGATTGTATGCAGTGCTAGAGTTTGATATTTTTAGCAAAAAAGCGGGTAAATTGATTATGATAAATGGAAAGATGAAGATTTAGGTCGCTTCGGCTTCATCAGCTTGAGGACTGTATAAAGAAGACTTTTAGAAAGACATGATCAGGAATAAAATAGCTTGTATACTATCTATTATCTCGAACACATCCGTTATGTCGCAATGCGCTTGTCATTCATTCTTTGTTACATTGGAATTCATATCGAAAGATGTGGAAAAACTGCTAAACGTCAAGCCAATGGCTTGTTTAAAACAAAAAATGGGAACATACAGTGTGGTACAAAATACTAATATTTTTCCAGATCCACGAGGCGACAGTAGATAAGCGCTTCAAATATTCCGTGCCGCAGGCGGAATTTCATTAAAAAAATGCCGCAAACCTTAAAACCGTTGACTTTTATGTTGCGTGTTACATATGTAAGCAGAGGCACGTCTTATAGAATACCGAAAAACTATCAAAACGCACTATTTAGAGTCAACTTTGTATATTATTAAGGAGTAAGATGTGGATTAGGTACAAATTTTATCTGATTTTACTAGATCTCTGCGTTTATAGCACTAAAGGAAATTGTTAGTCAAATTCAAATAAAAGACGCCTCTCCTTCGAAGATGCACATTAAATATTTTGGTAAACCAGCATTAATTAAAGATAAAAATGCTAATTCGTCTTGGCAAGGTCCGCTTTTAATGCAAAAAAGTGGCCGTGTTTAGCATAAGCGTATGTCCCATTCTTATTGCATTCAATAATAAATTTACACTGATATATACTGTTGAATGTGTGCGCATTATTTTCTTTTCATTGAATAATCAATGTGAAACGTTATTAACTGGAAAATAAGTAAAGTGGAATGCTGGCTGATAAGCCGTCCATTCAAAAAGTATCTTAAAATTTATTGAAAATAAATTAAAAGTAAAAATCCAAGGAAGGATAATGAGAAGGACGCTAGCGTTTGTTATGGGTCACTCTGAATCTGCTAAGTAATGGTAAGAAATGCAAGAATTTGAAATTTAAGGCACTTAATCTTCATTTTCTAAAGATTGCTTAGCGGGCTAATTATTTTATGATTCAAGAAATGCTAATTTTTTGCCAGAGAAAAAGCTCGATTTTTGACCAGAGTCGCTGCCACTGTCAGGCGATTTTAAACAAGTAGTGGGCATTTTCTTCATTATTTTTTAAGACAAAAGTAGCAAACATGTCGAAATTTTCCGCTGCTCTGCGCCGGACTAATTCACTTTTGCTCTGTTTACCGATTAAATTTCTAGAATCATACAACTCATAGAGATGAATTGGGTAATACTTCCTCAGGGTCTGAGACCTGAATCGCTGTCAAGTGATCTTGAACTATGGAATCTTTTCTGTATGATTTTTTGTGGTCGATCGCACCGGACTGATAAATTGTTCTGTTTACCCATAAAATGCCTATAGAATGAAGTTGATATGATCTAAAAATTCAAAATTCTTGATGAATTCGTATATTTTTCACCGATAAAAGTGGAAAACCGAGTCAAAATGAGCTCAAAAATACTAAAAATGCAGTAGGTACCTCATTGAAGCATTTCACGTAGGCTACCTTGATCATTTATCGCATTTGATTCCCAAAAAGGCCCGAACGACAATTAAGCTTCATCGAAATTTAAAAGCGTCTGCAGAAGAAGGCGCATAGCATCGCCCTCTATTGAATATTTAAAATTTGACGAACGGGGGCGTTAAGGCCAGACATTTTACAGCTCAAAATTTTGGAAGAGGAGGGTACTCGGCCAGTTTTAAGCCCGAAACATACTTCACGCGGTTCGCGCCGCAATGGGGTTTGCGGCCACAGTATACTTAAAAATGTGACGTCATGGCGCGAAACTGGCGCGGCGAAATTCATCTGCCGCTCCGCGTCACCTAGGCATACTTCACGCGGCGCAGTCGCCGCGCGGCAAGAAAAAATGGCGCCAACTGGGCGACCCTTCGCCGCTTCGCTGCCGCTTCGCTCGATGTTGGCATACTCCGCGCGAATTGCCGCAATGATAGCGCATTGATTTCTTTCATAATCGATTTTTTTAAAATCGGCGAAAGCTCATTTAAATTCATTTATGCATTTACAATGTGTATGTACCACTGATGTCGGCTGGTTAGCAGATTCACATAATATCATTCTGAAAGAGTTGGAGGAGGAAGTTTGTTGTACACTTGCTTGTTATCTGCACAGTGCAGGAAAATTCTGCACCTCATTTATCGGTGTTGTATCGAAATCTACGATCCTAAGCAAAAAATGCGTACAGCAAAAATAAAATCACAACCGGGTGGTCAGAAGCATTCAGGATTCATGCACCTTTTCTATACAAGAAATGACAAAACTTCCAGAATCAATGACTGAACGTCTTGCATCCTGCATGAATTTTTTAACACTATTTATTCAAAAGACAGGTATGTACGCAATAATCAAAAGCTACACAACAAATCGGAGAAAGTCCGATCTAAAACGTACAAATCCAGTACTGCCATATACGTACTTCTATGCATACGTGGGCAGCAAGAAAATTCAGGGGGGTGCAAGATTTTTCAAAGGTAAAAAAATGGTCTTAAAAATGGTGGTATGGCGTAAAAACACCAAATCCAGTACTGCCACATCCATTGGCATCAAAACATTGCGAAAAAACGAAAAAAAATTTTCAAAAATTGATTTCTGGGGTATTTTGATATCTGGGGGGTACTTTGGTTTCTCGGGGGGGGGTGCATACCCCCCAAACCCCCACGCCCAGGTGTGCTTCTATGACATTTCAAAATCGACGAAGATCGTTTGTGCTCACGTAGATACGCGGTACTTCATTATAGATTCATTAGCAGATCGATACCGGCGCACCTCATTAGCATTCGCGAGGAAAGTCCAACCGTTTGGACTGCTGCGGCGCGGCGAAAAATTCGAAAAAATGCTAAAAATAGACATTATTTGCTTCTCGCCGCGCGGTGAAGTGTGCCATGAAAAGCGGCAAAAAATTGGACTTCAGCGAATTAGGTTGCGGCGCGGCGGCCGCTTGAAGTATGCCTTGGGCCGCTTGAAGTATGCTTTGAAATGCGGCGCAGCAAACTTAGCGCCTCGCCGCGCGGCGCCAGGAAGTATGCCATGGTCTGGAGCGAATTCGGCGCGGCGACCGCTGCGGTGAATTTGCGCCGTTCGCCGCGCCGCGTGAAGTATGTTTCGGGCTTTAGGGAGTACGTTTAATGACCTTCAATTTTTGGCCAGGAATGACAGAAAAACACCTTTAAATTATCATGAAACATCTAAAAATTATCAAAAAAATCTAATTTTTTGCCCAAATCTTCGTGAGGTCAAAACTTTCTCACTTTAGGAGGATGGGGGTCTAGCAACTTTGGGAGGGTCCACCCTCCTGTTATATTTATGGTTTAGGCTTTGGGCGAAAACGTACTCGGTCCGCCGTCGGCGCCGCCGCCGCCTTTGCCAGACCATATGAGTCGGATGGCATTGGCAGCCGCGCCGCCGTCGGTTGGTCAACAGCGATCGAGTATGGCGTCAAGTCGCGGCGTCGCCGGTCAGCGCGATAGCTGGGGCGACGACGCCGGCGTGCCGCCGTCTTATGCGGCGCCGCCGGTGCCGTCCGTCGCGTCAGATCGTCAAGCTTCGTCGGCGGGCGACTTCGACGACGATTGGTCGGACGACGACGATTCAATAGCCGGCGTGAGTTTACGCTATTTTATCGTTTTTTCAACCATTTTTTCAGCTTTTTTATTAAAATTATTAGGAAAATTTTACTTAGTTTATTGTTTAATTTTACTTTTTCTTGTTTTTGCTCTAAGGCGTCTCTGATTTCTATTCGTCGCAGAATTTGGTCGTTTTGCGATAGATTGTAGATGTGTATGCAGGATTTGAAAAAGTAGAGAAAGTGAAAAAACGTGAAAAATTTATCTACAAGCTTTTCGAGTCGCTCTTATTTTTTAAATTTGAACATTTATTCTCTCTTTTTAGCCTACTGTGCGTTACACTTAGCAACATACATTCAACAGGGGGATGGGGAATCCCTCCACTTAAAGTTGGTGGTCCCCCCATGCCCCCAGAAGTCAGAAAATCTTTGATCCCCCTCCCCCGGTTTTTGGTAAAACTTGTAATTTTTTGGACGTTTTTAGGTGTTTTTGGCCGTTTTCACCAAGAATTGGAGATCATTTACCCCCCCTCCCAGAAATAATCGGAGACCTTCCTCTCAAAATTTCGAGCCCTTATATGTATCCTTCGCTAGATTATTACTTCTTCAGGTCATACTCTGAGTGCTTTAGTGAATAATTTTGAAATTTAATTTGTTACAGTAGATATTTCTTTATGCAACAAATTTAGGCTGGTATTGAATGTAGTCAGGCATTGTTAAAACTTCAGCTATTATTTATGAATTTAAATTAAGTCAATATGGTACGGTGTAAAGAGTATAAGTATCTAGACCAACTAATAAAAATTTTGGGAGGGAGGTAGCCTCTCATTTTTGGTTGGTTTGGGTAGGGGTTAATGACCTTTAAATTTGGGTCAAAAATGGCAAAAAAATTATCTGAAAATGCAAGTTTTCGAGGGATGGGGAAACGACCGACTTCGGAATGGGAGTCCCCATCATTGGTGGGCGGCACTAAAGCTCTGGGGGTGCAAGATTTTTTTAAAGGTAAAAAATGGCCTTAAAAATGGAGGTATGGTGAAAAAACGCCATTTTTCAACGTTTCTCATCGAGCACTATCCATTGGCATCAAAAAATTGTGAAAAAACAGAAAAAATTCAAAAATTGAATTCTGTGGGGGAGGGCATTTTGGTTTCTGGGGGGGGGTATTTTGATTTCTGGGGGCACTACCCCGAACCCCCGTCCCCACGCCCAGGTATGGTCCTCGTCCCTCGCCTAGGTGCTTGCATGATTAAGTCATTTTTCAAGTAATTTTCACTAAAAAATTTGTCGCGAAAAAATATTCTGGCAGCCGTCCAGGAGAGTAGGAGGAGGATTTTGGCTCATTTGCCACTTTTTTATTAGCCGGCGAATTGGTGTTATGTATCTTTATAAAATGCCCAAAAATTAACCCCCGCATTAGCGCGCGTCTTATCACGATTCCTTTCGGGGAATCGGTATTTTCGGCCGACCTTATATCATTTTTTATCTAAATTTATTGCGAATAATAGATGCCTGATTGGTCTTTTTGGCGGTTTTTATATCAGTAACATCGCCGAGTCGAAATTCGTGACGCCAAATCGATCTTTTATACATATATCGCCTTATTTTTTAGAAAAAATTTATCACCCCTCCCCCTACGCACTTACGTTTGTTATTTCGATCGCTTTCTTGGCCTCATTTGCATATTTTGCGCATTTTGCGAAAATATTCGTTACCGTAATGTGCGCTTTGTTGTAAACCGGCGCCCGTCTTGCTTATTACATAGCCATTCCATTTTATCACCTATCCGTTTAGCCATATTCGTATTTTCGACTCGACGAATTTATTATATATACATATATGTATTCGCGACGCAACGGTCGCGTTACGGGTTCTTGTAAGGCGTTTTATGTCGTAAGTATTAAATAGTGGGCCATTCTACAAATTTGCCGTATTGCCAAATTTTCATTCGCGTTTTTATTGCCAAATTTTCATTCACATTTTCATTGCCAAAGTTTTGATTCGCATTTTTATTGCCGAATTTTTTGAGTATAATCGAAAATTCGCTTTCGTTCCCGCTATGCTGTACGTACCGACGACGAACCGGGACAAAATTTGGCAACGGCGATCGTCTTCCGGCAGCGCCGGGACGTCGTTGCAGGTACTTTGGGAATAATTTCTCGGTTTTTAGGCTTGTCCGTCGCTTCCCTTCATTCATTCTAGCCTATTGGGGGTTTTTGGACGATATCCTACGCCATTGTCTCATTTGAAAAGCCGAGAGCCGCTTGTATCATTTTGGTTCTGAGTGAAAAAAATCGATTGTCAAAAGCGTTTCAGAACGTAATTTGTTAGGTACTGTAGTCTCATCTCGCATTTAGATTTTATCGGTTTTGAAACGAAAATCTCGACCATGTTACCTACTCTTATTCGGATGCTTTTTGCCTTAATTCGATACCTAGTCGTTTGCTCCAATCTCGACTTAAAATGCTCGGTCGTTGCAATTTATTTACTTATACCGTACCTGCCCGCTTACGGTATTTTACCTTAGTTATGTATCTGAATTGATTGGGATGAAAATTAGATTTCTAACGTCATTTCTTTCTGTGCATAAGTTCGGAAGTTTCACGGACTTTGTATAGAATGAGACGAGCTCGATGATTTTTCGTGCTCGCGAAGTTCTTGCCGATTCGTTTTTTGGAAGATTTATTTGAGCAGCTCTCCATCAAAATCTTGCGTCAACTCCTTTGATTAAAATTTCGCGAGGCCGTTCAGAAATTAGTGTTGTTTTTTAGTCTAATCTATTAAACTTCGAGACTTTCTATCGCCTGCATGAGTTTCAGTACAGCTAGTTGTCTGAATGAGTGATTAATCGAAAATTAGCAGACTCGCTAATCTTTCCAAAAACTAACAGATAGCCAAAAACCCTTAAAAAGATACTTTTTATACCAATTTTCAGGTAAGTTTAGGAAACTCTTTGAAAAATCGCCAATTCTGGGGTGAAAAATTTTTTGCGGGGGTGAAAAATGATTCTGCTGGGTGAAACCCCAAACCCCCCAAGATCATGTATGCTAGGAAGCATTTTTGAAGCTTCGTGTTTTACGTCTTCACTTCTCAATGTTTAGACGCTTCTGCTATACAATACTCCTTTTACCTGTATATGCTTCGTGCTTGTACATGAACTTCGGGGAGTTTAGATATCTTCCCCTCCGTCGCAAATTTTCCAGCCCTATACAATTTGCAGTTTTCTAAAAAATCTTTAAAAATGTTGTTTTGGCTCTAGAGGATATACTTTTTTCGCTGATTACATTTTTTGAATTTCGGACGCCTTTTCCTGAAATTTTTTAATGTTCTAGAAAGAAACAACGTGAAAAATGTGGAAAATTGTGTTTTGATGTTTATCGTTGTTGATCCAAAATGCCTTTAGGGAAAATATGTTTTGCGGCTCAACCCCCCCCAATTCTGATGATGTACAGTGTGCATGTTTATGGTGCCTTAGATTTTTAATCCGCTTTTGCGCTCTTCTCTATTTCTGTCTAGGCTAGTTTATTCTATTTATTTACTTATTATTTAATTCCATTTCTCAAATCTCACTAATATAATGGTAAACTAGTGCAATATGATAAGAACTGAAGACATCTTTTTTAACGGATGTGATTCGACAGACTCTACAGTGCAAACGACACATGTTTATACTTCATTATTAAACAAAGGCGGATCCAGAAATTACGTTAAATGACGGTACCTAGCTTTTTCCTAAATGGTTGAAAATGGATTCTAAAAATTCGCCATTTTCCCACGGAATAGCGTTTTTCGCCGTTTCACGGTGTTTAAATTTATTCAGAATCCGTTTTGATTCAGCAGCTTTTCTAAAAAATGGAAGTTTTTTTCGGGATTCCTTGTGAAAATTGCTTTTTGATCGGAAATTAGGGGAGGGGGAGGAAGGGTGTTGAAAAAATTTGCAAAATTCAGGCTGAAAATGTTTTCTTGATTTTGAAAATAAAGTTTTTCGTGCTATTCTAATCGCTGTTATTAATTCTATCATTTAATGAAAATAATTAGTAGCAATTCGGTCAATTTTTTCCGGAATAGCCTTCTGTATGGGCAGAAATTTAACGTTGTATCTCGCTTAGCTGTACATTAAATCGATCGCTTTGAACAGCCTTCTTTGATTGGTAACAATATAATCAATCTGTATTTTATGGAGGTGATAAAGGTGTCCGGCTGTGATGATAGCCTGGATTCGTATCTGTCTGTAGCACATCCTGCCGGATTTTCATTGCATACATATAACACTTGTTGCCAATACCTATTATTTGTCAGATTTTTTAGCCTTGATTATAAGCATCTTCAACCGTCATTATCAGTAGATAAATTTTGCGGTTAGAGTACCTACTGCCTATCATATCTGCGGCAATGTATATGCTATTTAGAGCAGATCGGCAGGTGATAATTTTTATGTAATTTTAATAAATTTATATTTAAAGACAGAAACATATGTAAAAATTGAAAAATGAAGAAAAAAACTAAATAGAAAAATAAAAAATGAAGGTCGCAGCTTTGACGAATTTAATAAATGGGTCAAAGAATGTTTCATTATCTAGAGCTTTAAATTTGTCCTACAAAAATTTACACATTTGTAGTTTATTCCACGATGTTTTGTATTTGGCGAAGATTTCCCGGAAGATTTTTCGGGACCGTCTTTGTACATGTTCATAGATTTTTGGGAAGGCAAAAACTATGAAAAGGTCCTAGATTCCAAAAAAAATTCGGCGCTGAAATGAGTAATTAAGTATTCTATATATCTTTATAGTGGTACACATTGCATTTCGAAAGAAAAAATTTCAAAATTTTACTTTTTTAGACGATTTTCGGTATTTTTGTTGTCAGAAACCCAAAAATGGCTAGAATTCACTACAAAAGTCCGAATAACCCTGTTTTACCAACTGAAAGTTCTACTGTACCATATTATAGTACCCAAAAATTTGCACGTACAAAATTGCAAAGACTTTTGGGGACCATATTTGTACATGTATATACATACGGACCCTGTACAAAAAACTGTTTATTCAATGCTTAGCTCTCTGAAAAGCGTATTTTCACAAATTGTTTTGCCTAGTTTTCAAAAATTTACTGCTTTTAATTAGATATTTGAACATGTAGGAGCATCATGGCAGTGCAACGACTCCTTTGTCACGCCGGTCTAAAGTCGACCTTTGCTACGATGATTCATCGTCAGTCGGTGGCCATAGCTCAAAAAATGTGTCAGATCGTAGTCGAACTATTGGTACATTGCCAAGCCTAACATTATGAGAATTCTGTCCATTTTGGCCTATACAGTTTTGGAGTTTTCAGTGAAATTAAAAAATTCATAATTAAGAAAAACTTGAAAACTCATTACATAATTCCGATTCGAGCCTGTGATTATAAATAGAAAAATTAAATCAGATGCAAGCGAAATTCAAGGTTTTCGATACACATAATTTCTACCATTTATGTAAATATATTGTTCTTTAAAAAAAGTTAAGGTTTTTATTGAAATTATACGGTTAGACGTCATTTGACCAGTGGCGTATCCATGGTTTCCCGACAGGGGCGGAACCCTAAATTTTCCTAAAAGTGTCAGCCATTGTCCAGAATCTGTATATTATGCTTAAAGTACCAGTTTTTTGCTCTTTTGATAGGCAAAACTATTTTTGAAGCATATAAGGTAAAAAAATTTCGAAATTTTCCAGTTTTTTAAATTTGCAAAATCAATGCAGAAATGAATACAAATCATTGAAAAAAACACTCGAGAAATCAATGTAAGAACCACGAAATCTTTGTTCTATGCAAAAAATACTCTTCTGACGTACGTTTTAGTATTTTAGAGCGCCAAGAGAGTCAGTAAATGTCATTAATGAGTACTATCCAGTGTTTTTTTGTACTCGGCAAAGATTTTTCCCGATGTACAAAGACTTTTCGGGACCGTCTTTGTACATGTACAAAGATTTTTGGGAAGACAAAAATTGCAAAAAAGGTCTAAAATTCGAAAAATTCGCGCCGAAATGAGTAATTGCGTGTTCTATATATCTTTATAATGGCAGAAATTACATTTCAAAAGTAAAAATGTCCGCCGTTTTCAGACGATTCTTAGTGATTTTTGCCTTTAGAGACCCAGAAATTAGCTAAAACACACTACGAAAAGTCGAAGAACTCTGTTTTTACCACACTAAAATCGCTGCTGTACCAAATTATAGCACCCAAAAATTTGTGTGTACAAAATGTACAAAGATTTTTAGGAAGACAAAAAGTGTAAAAAGGTGTAAAATTCCCGAAATTTTCGGCGCTTCGCGCCGAACTGATAAATTATTTGTCCTATATATTTTTAAAATTGCATAATTTGCATTTAGAATGGAAAAATGTCAATATTTTTCGGCGCTTCGCGCCGTTTTCAGATAATTTTCAGTAATTTTTGGCGTCAGAAACCCAGAAATTAGCTAAAATGCACTACCAAAGATCGAAAACCCTGTTTTACCACACTAAAATCGCTAGTGTACTATATTATAGTACACAAAAATTTGCATGTACAAAATGTACAAAGACTTTTAGGGACCATCTTTGTACATGTACAAACGGACCTTGTACAAAAAAAGAAACACTGGTACTATCCCGGCGCGAAGCGCGGGAAAAATTTGAAAAATCATGATAAAAATGGCTAAAACTATCAAAAAATACACATCTATTCTTCATTGATTCCAAATATTTTCTGACAGGGGGCGGCCGCCCCCCCGCCTCTATAAATCCGCCAGTGCATTTAACGCTTCTTCGTGGTTCGAGCAATAGGCTTGGTTTCAACACGGCGAAGGGATATGCCTTTCTAATGTCCTGGTATGGGGCATCCCTCTCCCCCAGTGTGCCTGTGTGGGCATCATTATAGTTATGGAATATTTTATAGAATTAGCCCGGATTTGAATTTATTACCTATTTATTTTCATAGGAAAATGTAAGCATTAAAATGACAAGTTATTTTGTATTTTGGTATAAATTTCTCACCATTTTTGCCTTACTACAAATTTTTGATCATTATCGAGATCTGTGCACGATTTGCTTTACAACCGAAGCCATTTATCGTTTTGTAGTGGCAACATAGTGGGTCGGATGCATAGGTGGGCGGCACGAAAGTTATGGGGAGGGTGGGGGTGCAAGTTTTTTTCAAAGGTCAAGAAATGGCCTTAAAAATGGTGGTATGGCGAGAAAAACGAAAAAATTTCAAAAATTTAATTCTTATGATATTTTTTTCTATTTATTATTTTAGATTTATATATTTTTAGAAATTTATATTTATATATTTGAAAATTTATAAATTTTTTAAAAAAATTTTAAAATTTTATTTTAATACTATTATTTATTATATCTATAATTTTGGGATTGAAGCCCCTTCCCCAGATATGCACATATGTACAAGTTGGAAGGTGATGGAACATTTTTTGAAAGTTTGATATAAAAATTAAGTTTTTAAGTGCTAATTTTTAAATTGCAAGCGTAAAATAAAATCATAGACGACGGGCTTTGCCGCCATAGCGGCGGCGTCATAAAATCAGTTCGCGAAGTCGCCGTCGATGAAGTCGACGGCGAATGTTCGACGGCAGACGAAGGCGTTAAAACGGAACCTATCGTTCTAATGTCGAGAAAAAACTTAGCCAGAACTTACTCTACAGATAATAAAAAGGTTTTTTGGTGTCGTAATTGTTGTTATTAACATGGATCTAACAGGGAATAGAGGATCCCCCACTTTAAATTGGCCCTCACTCATCCCCCTAAAGTCAGACAATCCGTGACCCTTCATTTTTAGCACAAACTTGCGTTTTTTGGCTATTTTACTTGTTTTTTTTGTCATTTCTGGCCAAGAATTGTAACTTGCTCAAAAAATGACCGGGGACCTTCCCCGCTTATAATTTCTATCCGTTGAATGCATGGTTCTTTTAAGCGATTTATGCCACTGATTTTTAATTTAGCTGTCTTTTTTTAAGTATAGATAAAGTCATTGATGCGTATTATAGGACAACTTGATCAGATAGGCTCGAAATCCTGTATTTTTGAACAGAATGGTAATATACAGGGGTTTCAGAAAAAAGGACACGTTTTATTTTTAGTTTAATCTACCAAAATTTAGAAACTTAACAAATTTTTGCTAGTTCACGGTCCAGCTATCCTTAAATATGCTAGCGAGAAATTGCAGTATATCACTCGGTGCAACATAGTTGCTTAGCACTTTATTAGCCTAACTCAAACAATAATTTACTTCTGTAAATTATCCATTTTTACAATGCTATATACACTACCTGCTGAACGAATCCTCTGATCAGGAAGTAATACTATGATCCTTAATATGTTCTATTTTATATCTTAGGTGTTTTCTGAATATTATATAGTAATTTTAAGTAAGAAATATGTGTCGTTGAAAGTTCGGACCCATCCTTGCACGAATTATTGTCTTTGAAATTTGCGCAGCAAAGTGTGATGCAGTGGCTGCACAAAACTCATGCCAAAACCTGTTTGAAATAAATTATTTTGGCTCAAAGAGATGCATCTTTATCCATATTTATGCATTTTGAAGGAAATAACGTCACGGCGTGCTTAAACATGGTCTTATTTCTTTTTGCTGAGGAAATGTGCGACATGGATATAACATTGATACTCAGATCAGTGAACACTCTAAATCCGAAATTCTGCTTTCAGCGCCATCTTAATATTGTGGTCATTTAAATATCACTACTTACCAACCGTCTTAAGCTACCCAAACAAATTTTGACATTTTTTACATAAATTTGTACGACACTGAGCTTTATCTAGACGAAATTTGGTGTTTCAATCCAGGTCCAGGTGCACGTTTGAATTTGCATTGTGGTGTCAGCTATATGTTTAGTACAACGATGAACTCTCAGCACAAGATTGACGATATATATCAGGTCATTTGTGGAAAATTATATCAACTTTGCCTGAGTTATGAAAAAGTTATTAAAAAAATTGAAAATGTGTCCTTTTTTCGGATACCCTGTACATGCTTAATCCTATGGTATTAGGTGGTTTCACCCCCCCCCTCAAAACATTTTTACCTTTGGAAATTTAATAAATTTTTTAAAATTTCGTTGCAAAGTTCACTAATTTTCCTGAATTTGGACGCATTTTTTCGAGTTTTCACCCGGACCTTTCATGCATGCATTTCTGCTGATAATTGGAATTTTCATAATAGTTTAACGTTATATAGTGACCTTTCCAATGTTTATACCATTTCTCATTAAAACTACTGTTTTTCGAATAAACGGGTACGAAGTTTCCGGTCGATTAGCTTTTCTGAATGTATGATTAATGGTAATCTTGTTTCGCAGATGCCTTATATGAATGAATTATGTAGAGTACGTTTAATGACTGCTTCTTGTTTTGTTCTGTGTGATTGAAGGGCACTATTGAATGGAGTGCGTATTTGTATAATTGCGGCATTATTTAGCTTGTTTTCTATCTCAATTATAAATGTTTAACCAGTCGATACTAAATTATCGTAGCCAGCTCATAAATCAACTGAAAGGTAATAGAGGCTTCTCAAACAAAATGAATAAAAAATTCTAAAATGAATTTTGTTGTCCTAAGCTCCGATCTGCGTACTTTATTTTTAAATGGGCTTTATCCTTGTTACTTTTCTAAAACGATAGGGCCCTGTTTAGCAAAAATTGAGAGATCACTATTTTGGATTATAAAATATTGATATAGAATATATAGAAACATGACTTTTAACCAAAAGCTGTTTGGCGAGTAAAGTCAAAAATTCTAACGATAGGCAGTGAGGATTTGGCAATGGTAGAAAGTTATTTCATTTTATTGCAGATTGTAAGCTGATTTTCATATAATAGGAAGTCATCAAAAGGACAAAATAAAAAAGAAAGAAAGAGAAGTGAGCATGAAATATTAAATTATTTAGTTTTGGCCGATCATTCTCTAATCGGTCTAAATCGACTACGAAAGCAGAAAAATAGGCAAAATAAAAAATTGACAAATAAAAAATCAGGGGGCTGGAAACCAAGAATTGGTTGATAGCTAAGTGCTTCGAAAAACGATTCTAAAGCCTTTTTGGCTCAGAATATTAACTATACAGCCTTTTTGGGCTCAAAAGACTAGCTATATAGCCTTTTTGGACTCACAAACATAGCTATATAGCCTTTTTTGGACTAAAATTAGCCCTTTTTGGAGTCGAGAAATAAGCTATATGTCCGTCCAAAACTCAGAAAAGACAACTATATAGTATTTCTTAGCTCCCACTGTATGCTTCTGAGTCCAAAAAAGATTATATAGCTAGTTTTCTGAGCCCAAAAAGGCTATATAGCTCATTTTCTGAGCCCAGAAAAAGATAGCAATGCTTTTTCGGCTAAGAGGACTGTATAGCTATCAGTTTTTCAGAGTCCAGGGGGAGTTATAACCCTCCACTTCCCTTTTATGCTCTTGTGTATTATTGACGTATCAATTCTAGAAATCAATTTTGTCTCCGCTTTTATGTGCACTGAAAATCTGTTAGTCATTAGCATATTTTCGCAAAACAGACTTGGAGCTTTATACCAAGAAAAACTTGGTTTTTTACATCGTTTGCACCGTATCTAAATACGACCTAGAGCAAATAATAAAACGGTGGCTGATGAAAGTGAATCATCGGAAGCTTGTCTATTAGCTGCCTAAATCATCGATTATAAAGCGTCTGGTTCCCTAGTTGGCTAAAATTGGGCATACCCAAATATTATTCATTTTCCTTAAAGTTAAGAGGAGCAGATTGCGCTTAATCTGTGCTAAAGGATTTTTTATTCTTTCTATAGCTCTACAATTTGCGTTAATCTATCTCTATTCTGTCATTCTTAACATTCTCTCGAGTGCTTTACCTCCGAATTCTGTCGCGCATTTGTACAAAGCTGTGCATGTTGCTATGGAAGTCGTATCGTTGAATCATGCGCCACGACTACTTTTTTATCGCGCCGTTTCATTATTTTTTATATGTGTACAGTACTCGAGTTATCGTATAGAATGATAATTTTGGATCGGTTGCTCTTTTGTTAATTTTGTTAAAATCTCGGATTATCTTCAAAATATGCGTATTTTTCAATTTATGGAATTTTTAATATTTTGTGTTATGAAAGTCACTGACTAGGTAGACAAACGCCTTAATTAAGTAGTAAAAGATTAGCCACGACAGTTTTTGCTGAAACATGAATGGTACCAACCTACTTGAATTTATCAGATTAGTTGAGGAGAAATTTTTCGGAGCGACCTTTTATCCTCAAGTCGCTTATTATACGTCAATAATAGCCTTTGGAAGGTTAAAAGTATTCGAAAAAAACCTTCTTGAATCATCAGAATTTTTGAAAAGATCGCATAAGCGAGCTGCTGTATCATTAGGGAGAAAAAACATTTAATGCTTGAATTGAATAATGCTCTTTTAACGCTGTTTTCTAGAACTCCCAAAGAGTTATTTGCAGAAAGTCTTTAATTATAAAGCATAAGACCGAGTTTATTTGTGTAAAATTGTTAGTTTTAGATATGAAGCAAAAGATTGTTCCTTGTCTTGTGTAAGATTTTCATATCAAGACTACACGAATTATTTTTCTCAACGTTTAAGTTAGGGCCATTTCTGTACATGTGACAGTGGGATGGGGGATCCCCACTCAAAGTTGGTTGTCCCCTTCATCCCCTTAGAGCCGGAAAACTTTTGACCCCTTCCTTTCGATTTAAAAAATATCGAATTTCATGGCTATTTTTAGGTGTTTTTTTGGCCGTTTTTGACCAAAAATAATAGGTTATTCACCCACCTCCCTCCCTTAAAAATGGCCGGGTACCCCTATCCGATTTTTGAGCCATTAAAAGTATGGGCATTTTCGTTTTTTAATCTAGATATTACGGCTGGACGATACTTGCGCGATTTAGTGGGATAGATCCCAAGATTCCCGAAGTTTATCTTTGTCCAATTGCTTGTAATGGGAGATTTATACAGTTCTATCAAAATGGTCATCTCGTATTCGTTACGTTGTGTTTAGTTTCGTGCGCGTATCGTAATTACGAATACGCTTTTTGTTATACGAGGTGATTTATAACCTGCCGTTTTTTTCGTTGCGTGAGCAGCTTTATACAAATTTTTGTTGTTTAATTTCTATTCGTGGGAAACCACGGCGACAGATTGACATTCTTTGTCCATGAACACGCTTATCCAATGCTTTTGTGATCAGTTGGTCGGGTTCTTGTGTAGCGATAGCTTTGCTCGGTCTATTAGCAAAGCTGTTTAGCACGTAATGACGGTTTTTTTCTTGTCTCAGACCGAATACAATCAGAATCATCATACGGTAATAAATAGTGGCATAGATTTGTCCCACGTTTCGAGGAGTAAGGATGCCAGGGCAGGAAGTGGAACTGTTAAGAAAAGCATGAATAGGTAAATGATAGTCATTATCATTGCGTGTTCGTCCAAATTAATGGCTTAGTTTCGTTAATTAGTGCTATATTTTTTATTTACTGGAATCAAAATATATAAAAAAATTTTGATTGGCTTGTTTCAGAAGTATTATTTTCATTCGACCCTTACTATTTTTAGTAAACTTATTAAATTGATTTTGTACCAATGTTTTTGTTTTGTTTATCTTTTTTATTCTTCATTTTCTGATGTCTATTATTCGTGGGAGGGACACCGCTGACTTCTTAGCTTAATTTTTCCAGGCATGTGCGTATAGGGAGATATAGTTCCGAAAAATAAGCGCCAACTCAAATTTTAATTATTAATCATTAAAACGAAGAAATTGTTTTACAGCTTCAAATTTTGTAGGATAAAAGGTCCACCGTTTTCAGAGGAACAATTAATATTGCGATTTTTGACAACAAATGCCTGGTTTTATTTGAAAAATAAGCCGGACTGCCTATTTATTTAAAAATTATCAAAGTCGCCTATTTTTATATGTAAGCGCCAGAAAAATTTATGCAGGAAATTGAAGGATAGTCTGAAGCATACATGTAACGGCTCGAAAATGGGGGTGGGGGATCCCGGCCATTGTAAGGGGGGGGTGAATGACCTCCAATTTTTGGTCAAAAACGGCCAAAAACGCCTAAAAACAGCCAGAAATTTTATTTGTTCCAAAAATCAGGGGGGATCGAAAATTCACTGGCTTTGGGGGATGGGGGACGTCCGACTTTGGGTGGGGGGATCCCCCCATCTCCCCTGTTACACGTATGGTTTGAAGTTTTATAAATTGAAGAGACGACAAAGAACGACTTATTCTGCTGGCATAACATTATTTCTTTCCTCGTTGATTTGCAGCTAAATAAATTGATACTTATTGATTTATTGTTAATTATTGTTTTTTTGGTTAAATTGACCGTTCTTATTTTTATTAATTATTGTTATTCGCAGTTTCTTGATATTTTCGAACTAGCTTAGTTGTATCTTTAGATTTTCGCCTTTCGTAAAAACCGGAACCGAAAGTTACCTTCTCAACTCAGCCAAATTGTTATCAAAGCCGAGCGAAATTATCGAATTAGAAGTAAACAATTTTTTACTGTTTTTAGTGAGCTTTTATTAATTTTTGCTTGCTTTGCACTAATCACTTTTGTCACGGTTTGAAATAGATTAGTATTAATGAATTAGTTAATTAAAAATAATTTTTGACAGTTTTGCTTGTGATTTTCGTAGCGGAACGATTCTATTCGTAAAATAAAATCTGATTTTTTTTCTTATTTTTATCACGTTGATCGAGAGATGCTGAGAGATGCAAATCGGACAACTTTTTTAAGTTGGTTGTTTTTACGGAACTTCATGATTGGCTTGATAATGGTATAAATTACTAAAATTTTCACCGCTTCGCGGCGGTAAGGTTTTATTGACTATGTATCAATTAGAGCTGTGCCGGGGCCGCCTTTTTTCCCGGGGCTGGGGCCTGGCCGGGGCCAATAATAGCGTGCTTTACCATACTCATAGTACGACCCTGCCCTACCCCTTATATGTAATGTACCTATGCATATATTCTTGTTTGTAGATATGCACGTCAAGCGTTAATATTTGCTCGGATTACAAGATATAACAGAACATGGGCATCGGGGGATCCAGACCCCAGAATTCTCATTCTCCCCCCCCCAAAATCCGCTAGACCCCCCAGAAATTGATTTTCAGAATTTTTTGTTTTTCTGCGGTTTTTTGATGCTAATGGATAGCTCATTGAGAGACGCGAGAAAAGGGTGTTTTTTTCGCTCTACCATATATTATCAGGCACTTTTTGACTTTGAAAAATGTTGGACCCCCTAGAATTTTTGAGCTGCCCATGTATGGATTTAACTCCTCTGACTTGGATGCGTTTTTCAATGTGTTTTACTTTGCACTTTTTTAGGCTTATTATTCTATTTGTTCTGATAGACGTAGCTGTCTGCTACCAAGCAAGCTGGAAATGCTCGTCTATATGAATTGCAATTTAAAATATGTCAATTTTGATTATTAACTAGAAATTTGCACCAATCTGACATAGTGAAATAAAGATTTGAATTAGCAAGATCTGTGGTTTGCTTGAAATTGAGTTTGAACGTAAATCTGCCCAAAACATTATCAATTTTCTACATTATAATCAACTCTAACATTGGCCTCGGCCCCGGTGCCGGGGCCAGCCTGCCTAGCCCGGGGCCGGGGCCCGGCCCCGGCACAGCTCTAGAATCAATAAAAGAGCCGCAAATTCGACATGAAAGTAAGGTAAAAACAACAAAAAAAATTTCGGCGTCATATTCATAAATTTTTGCATTTTTTATTGTCAGAAACTGAACAATTGATAAAAGTTCATTACAATGGGTGGGGACTATAGGTGGGCTCAGGCTGCACCAAAGTTCTGGGGGTGCAAGATTTTTCAGATGTCAAAAAATGGCCCCAAAAATGGTGGTATGGCGAAAAAACACCATTTTCAACGTTTCTCATCGAGCACTATCCATGGCATCAAAAAATTGGGAAAAAACCAAAAAAAAATTTTAAAAATTGAATTCTGGGGGTATTTTGGTTTCTCGAGGGGTGCATACCTCCCAAAAAATCCCCACGCCCAGGTGTGGTGTGGACCGTCAATGTACTGCGTATACAAAGGAGACCTTGTTTAAAAATCACTCATATTATTAGCTGATTTTTGGCGATTTGTCTAATCTTGTACAAAAAACTCGTATCATTAGTTGATTTTCGGCGATTTGTCTAACTATGCTGTCAAAATCTGGAGTAGAGTCCGTCAACAGTCACCACATGTATGTGACAATCGGGTTTGGGCATGCACATACATGTATTAGGGGGTTTGGGGATTTCCATACCTTAACTCGGTCATACCCATCCTCCAGGGTCAGAAAATTTTTGACCCCAATTTTGTCGAAAAGATGCATTTTTTGGTAGTTTTCCGGTGTATTTTTGGCCAAAAATCGAACGTCTTTTTCCCACACCGAAAAGTGTCTAGGACCTCGTCAAACGCGGGCGTGGGGAATGGGTTTGGGGGGTATGCACCCCACCGGAAGGCCGAATACCCCCAGAAACCAGAATACCCCCAGAAACCAATTTTTGAAGTTTTTTGTTTTATTCGCAATTTTCTGATGCCAATAGATAATGCTCGATGAAAAACGTTGAAAAATGATTTTTTGCCATATTAATAGTTTTAAGATTATTTTTTGACCTTTGAATAATCTTGCACCCCACCCCTTCCCCAGAATTCGGGTGCTGCCCATGGACCCGACTATTCAAAATTTCGAATCGTTCAAGTCTTTGCTCTGGGCATACATGCACAGAGGGGATGAGGGGGTATTGCCCCACGAAAGGTTCAGGCAGAAAGATATTGTCTGACGATTTTGAACTGACGGAACATTTTATGTATAATTTTAGAGGGGAAAAACAGTTATAATATTGTTCCAATTTATTCTAGTAATAAATTTGCGTGCGTTCTACTTAAAAATGCATAAAATTGTTTAAAATGTCTAGAAAGTTAAAAATACTGGTCAAATTGATCAATTTCTGTATTTTTTAGTGCTAAAAGCGGCATAATGCAGTCAAAATAGGCTAAAAAAGCTAAAAATTTAGTTTTATTCTTTGATTTGAAATGATATTTTTTAAGCTTTTCGATTTATTTTTTTGCTTGATTTTTTTGAATTTTATTTTAAATTCTATTTTTACAATATTAACGATTCGCACGATTTTGAGCAGCTGCGAATATTAACGGACCTATCCGTACCATTTTGCGTTTAAATTAGTCATACATTGACAAAGTTAACAATATATTTTGACTGGGGGGAACAACACTAATTTTGGGGGGACTAAGCCCAGAAAGGCCCTAAATAGCCCAAAATGACGTTTAAAAAGTCCTATTTTTCTGAATTTTGGGGGGTCCGAACCCCTCCAATTCCCGCCATAGATACGTGCCTGAATATTTATCAAAAGTGGACGAAAGACGGCCCCCAGTGGCCATCGGCCCGGCCCTACACGTGCCATATAAGTTCGCACCAAAAAGCTAGCAAGATGCGTGGCCTGAAAACGTTTATTGCCTATCAACTCACGCCATCGATCAATAACTTGCAAGTTAGCCGGCGTTATAAACATTTTGATTGGCTGTTCGATCGACTGCAGGATAAATATACCGTAATCCTCATTCCGCCTTTACCCGAAAAGCAAGTTACGGGGAGGTGAGTGCAGTATCTGGCATTAATTATTCGTTAAAATTGTTCTCATTATTAATTGCTAAAAAACTTTTTTTCAGATTTTATTTTTATATGATTGACATCTAGTGATTAAGTGGGAAATGTTTTATAATCGTATAATGCGCGTGTAAAGCGTTCATTCCATCAGCCGCACTTGTATCCAGACATGCGCAGCGTGGGAATTCTGGAGGGGGGGGTGAAATTTTGAAGTGCCTTTTTTAGGGCCAAAAACGGTAGGTACGGGTCATTTATCATTTTAGCGTTTCTGACCGATGCTCTATCTTTCTAGAGCATAAAACCATGAAATAATTTCAAAAAAATCAAAAAAGTCGAATAAGTTGAACAAAATATAGTCAAAACGTGAGTATATGGCGCCAAGCACCGAAAATTTGACAATTTTGAGCAAATAGATAGCTAAAAACGCTTCAAAAAGCACCGTTTCTACGCATTTTTTCTGGAAATTTTTGGCAACTTTTGCAAAATCGCGAATTCTGGTTAGGTGAAAAATTTCTGGGGGAAACCCCCTCCCAGAATCCCCCTAGATCATGTATGGTCTTATCGGATTGGCATCATAAGCCTGACTTTTTGTGAATTATAATCGTTGTGATGTCATATTTTTCTTTGGTTAAAATTAATTTCCTGTTGTAAACTTCTTTCAAAACGGTCTTTCTTCTTCGAAAATTTTTTAGGGGGTGTAAAGAAGCCTGAAATGGTTTGAACATATATTGATTTTTCACATTTCAAATAATGAGGCAATAACATACCATTTTCAATCATGATATCATTAGATACTCTGCCTGCACTTTTGTACTCAGTCAAACTTTTATTGGATCACGCACATACGTGGGCAGCAAGAAAATTCTGGAGGGGGTGCAAGATTTTCCAAAGGTCAAAAAACGGCCTTAAACGTAGTGGTATGGCGAAAAAACATCATTTTTCGACGTTTACCATCAAAAAATTGCGAAAAAAACGAAAAAAATTTTAAAAATTGAATTCTGGGGGGGGGTATTTTGGTTTCTTGGGGTGCATACCCCCGAACCCCCCACGCCCAGGTGTGGTCACGCATGGAAGAACGGGTTGGTGGTGTTGCGGTTCCTAATTAGTGATAAGATAGCCAAGCCCAATTATTAGGTTTTGAGCGCTATGGATTATTTTCTACATCATTTTTTATAACGAATTATAATTTTTATTCTTATAATCATTATTGTAATTATAATTTTTTACCCCTTTAATTAAATTCAGCCAAAGTGATCGAAAACGTAGAAAATTCTGTGCCGAATCGGTAAATTTTTGTATTTTTCTGTTAAAATGACAAAGGAGTCGAAATAAGCGTAAAATGCTCTAAAATATGGCCTTGCCGATTGCAATGATTCTGTATCAATTATTTTAATCGCTTTTGTCATTTAAACCTTAAAATAAGCACTGAATTGAATTTGCAAGTCTTAAATTCGAGGGGTTTCACCATAGGCGGGCGCTGGGCGGCATCAAAGTTCTGGGGGTGCAAGATTTTTCAAAGGTAAAAAAATGGCCTCAAAAATGGTGGTATGGCGAAAAACACCATTTTTCAACGTGTCTCATCGAGCACTATCCATTGGCATCAAAAAAATTGCGAAAAAAACAACAAAAATTTTGAAAAATTGAATTCTGGGGGCATTTTGGTTTCTAGGAGTTGCATACCCCAAACCCCCCAACGCCAGGTATAAGTTTCACTCCTTTGCGAATCCTGACCTCTTTGCATCACATTAATCTACAGCTTTCTAAGTGTACAGTTTTGAATATAGTAGACTAGCTTTGTATGATCAGATTTCCAGATATGAGACTATTCCGGACGCTTATGAAAAAAGTGAAATTTTCTTTTATTCGAGTGATACCAATTGTCAAATTTTTCAATAAAGTTTGTGCGTATGTTTTTTGGCAAGAATTTATTTTCAAACTTGGGCTAGCAGCTACACAAACATTCACAACAATATAAAATACGCCGGATTTAATTTTAGTTCTCATGTTACCGTACTCGTTTTAGACTACATATGTAGAATTATTCGGAATAGAATTAGTTATTTTGGCATTTTGCCAGGTACGAAGACGATTTCGTTGAACACCGTATGCAGTTATTACAAATGTGGTTGAACAAAATATGCAGGCATCCGGTCATTTCGCAGTCGGACGTTTGGATGCATTTTTTGACGTGTACTGATGAAAAAGTAAAATAATTCGTTTTTTTATGAGTATTCTTGAAATTTAAATTACAATTTTTTAGACTTTTCCTCATTTTTAATTCATTCGCTTTAGTTCGTAGCATTTAGATACTCGTTAAACAAAGCCGTGTACTCATACATGCAAGGTGGGGATGGGGTCACCCATGCATGTATGAGGGGATCCCTTCACCTAAAGTCGGACGTCCTCCCATCCCCCAAAGCCAGAAAATTTTTGACCCCCATTTTTGGAAAAAATCGAATTTGTTGGCCGTTTTCCGGCGTTTTTTGTCCGTTTTTTAGCCAAAAGTTGGAGGTCATTCCCCCACTCCGCCCTGAAAATGGCCGGGGACCTTCCCAAAATTTCGAGCTGTTAAATGTACGGGGTCACCCCACCCGAAGTCGGTCGCTTCCCCATCCCTCAAAGCCAAAATATTTTTGACCCTTCGTTTCCGGAAAAAACTCGTTTTTTGGTGTATTTTGGTCGTTTTTAGGTGTTTTTTGGCCGTTTTCGAACAAACATGGGGGTCATGTACCCCTCCTCCTTCCTAAAAATGGCTAGGACTTCACCAACCAAAATTTCGGGCCGTTAGGTGTGTCTACATATGTACTGGTCAAATCAGTTAATTTCTTTGCCTGTGTGTACAACATACATTAAATAAAAGGATGGAGTGATTCCCATCCAAATTTGGTTGTCCCTCCGTCCCCTAAAGGCTGAGATTTTGACCCTTTCCATTGACTCTTCGGAAAACTTACTTTCTGGGTTATTTATTTCTAGGTGTTTTTAAAATTGACCGACTACTTCCTCCCAAAATTTTAAGTCGCTGCATGAATAGCTAAGATTTAAAAGATGAGATGTGCATTGTCATATACGTGTTTTTTGGATACACATTTGTTCATTTGATACCTATTTCTCCTAGATTTTAACCTTAAATTGTAAAAACCGAATATTTGACTAATTATAAAAATTTTAAGCAATAAACTGAATTGGGAGTATAGTGTCCCACTCAAAGTCGCAGACACGTATCTCTGGGGGAATGGGGGCTTCGACCCCCTCCCCAAATTCAGAAAAATCGGAAAAATAGGACTTTTTAAACGTTATTTTGTGCTATTTCTGGCCTTTTTGGGCTTATTCCCCCCATAAAAATTGGTGTTGGTCCCCCCAAAATAGGACGGCCAGCTATGTACGTGCCTGCAAAGTCGTATTGGAACCTATTTAATGATCGTCCCATTATGCCTAGCATTTAAATCTGTTATCCCATTCGAAATTTTGAAGAAAAGATTTTCTTTCTATAGCGTTGTACTCTTCCTTGCAATTTTTCAATTAAGAAAAATTACTGTTGCAATTTTCTTAATGATAGTAGTTGATTAATGAGTTTAAATTTGCATTTATTGATTATTTATTTTCTAATGAACAGAAAAGGTAGTATTGAAAAGTAAGAAAAGTTGGATTAAAATAATAAATTAATCCCCTGGGGAATGGGAGACGTCCAACTTTAAGTGGGAAATCCCTCCAAACTCCCCCTGTTACATGTATGGGTTACATGCATGCGAGTATAAATGCTCAGAGCCTTGGATGGGGAAATAAGCATTTTTCAAAGTGAAGCTGATTAGTTGGGACCACGGTTTTTTTGTATTCGGCAAAGATTTTCCCGATGTATAAAGACTTTTGGGGGCGTCTTTGTACATGTACAAAGGTTTTTGGGAAGACAAAAACTGCAAAAAAGGTTTGAAATTCGCAGAAATTTTCGGCGCTTCGCGCCGAAATGAGTAATTGTGTGTCCTATATATCTTTATGATGTCAGAAATTGCATTTCGAAAGGGAAATTGTCAAATTTCGCCGTTTTGAGACGATTATTAGTGATTTTTGCCCTCAGAAACCCAGAAATTAGCTAAAATACGCTACCAAAGGTCGATAAGTCTGTTTTTGCCACACTAAAATCGCTACTGTACCATATTATAGTACCCAAAAATTTGTGCGTACAAAATGTACAAAAACTTTTAGGAACCATCTTTGTACATGTACAAACGGACCTTGTACAAAAAAACACTGGTTGGGACCAAAAATAGTGAAAATGCGTAAAATGCTAAAATGATGCACTTTTTTGCCCGAAAAACGGGACAAGCGGTAAAATCATACATGTAACGGCTCGAAATTGGGGGTCCTGGCCTTTTTAGGAGGGGGGGGTAAATGGCCTCCAATATTTGGCCAAAAACGCCTAAAAAATTCGAGTTTTTTAGAAATCGGTGGGTGGGCAAAATCTGGCTTGGGATGATGGGGGACGTCCGACTTTGGGTGGAGGCATGCCCCCATTCCCACTGTTACATGTATAGGTAAAATTCTTAACTATGAGCATTCATACATGTAACGGGGGATGAGGGGATCCCCAATCCAAAGTCGGGCCTCCCCCATCCCCCGCAAAGCCAGAAAATTTTCGACTGGCCCTCTCCCGATTTTTGGAAAAAATCGAATTTTTTACTGTTTTTATGCGTTTTTTGGCCGTTTTTGATCAAAATTGGAGATCATTTACCCCTCCCCCTAAAAATGGCCGGGCATTCCCCCAATTTCGAGCCGTCGCGTGGTAAATGGCCGATCTTGGACTAGGGAAGAAAAAATTAGTAAACGGCAAAAATTTTCAAAGAAATCGAGGAACCGAAAAATATTCAAAGATTAAAAATATCGCTCGTAGGAATGGAAGAGGGGCAAGCGGAAAGCGGAAAAAGACGAATATTCGGGGGGCCTTCTGTTTTACACGATAAAATTGCCGCCGGGTCAATCGATCGATCAGTCGGAGGCGGATCAAAAAATCGATTCGTTTTACCGATGTTGTCGATTATTCGAAGAGAGTGTCAGGAATTTTCAAAATGTCGCCAGCGACAACGCCAAGCGAATGATGGGACCGTTCAAGTGCGTTTTATTTATAAATTTTATTTTTTATTCCATTTTACTTTACGTTTTACATAATTATTTTGTTTTATCTATTTTTATTAATTTTGCGTAATTTTTTATTTTTGTTTTTCTGCCTTCGTCTACATATTTGTGATTATTTAAGTAAATGTAAATTTTAAATTTTTTCAGTATTATTCCAACAAATTATCAAGAATTTTCAAAATCTCGTAAATGAGAAGTTTAAGGGAATGATTACGCCTTTCAAATTCGTTTTATTTATAAATTTTATTTTTTTTAAATTTTATTTAAGTTTTTATTTCACATAATTATTTTGTTTTATCTATTTTAATTATTTTGCGTATTTTTTTTATTTTTTGCCTTCGTCTACATACTTGTCATTCATTTAAGCCAATCTCTATTTTGCTTAATGCTATTTTTACCATTTTTATGAAACAATCCACTTTATGGAGGTCGTAGGCATTTAAAATCTGGAGGAAAACTGTATATAAGTTGAGCTGACTTTAAAACTTTCACTCAATTTTTCTCTTGAAAACTTTCTATTCAAGTTTGCTGCTAGTATTGATGTAATTGCACTAAATATATGTATCAATGTAAGGTTTTGTAGCTGAAAATTTTGAGTGGGGTAGTCAGTCGATTAAGAATAGGGGGAGGGGTGGCAAATAAGCTTTCATTTTTGACCGACAGTGGCGAAAAAGCGCCTAAAAATTACTAAAAAAAGCAAGCTTTTGCCAAAAATTGAGGGGTCGAAATTTCTGACATTGGGGGATAAAGGGCGACCGGTTTTTGGTGGGGATCCCCATCATTGGTGCACAAGATCAGGGTCGGTGGGGGGGGTGAAACCCCCAAAAAAAACAGTAAATTTAACGTTCCCGATTTTTTTTTGCTATTTCAAGATCAAAATGGTCAAAACAGCCTATAAAACGTTTTTTTCGTGGTAATATCGCATTTTAAAAGCATTTTTAGTCCATTTTGACTGCATTATATCACTTTTAACACTAAAAAATGCAAAAATTTATCAATTTTGGGCGCTTTTTGAGTAAAAAGTGCTTGAAAGTACTAATCTGGCGCGAAGCGCCGGAATGAATTTGTAGTTTTCACTGCTTTTGACCTCAAAAATGATGCAAAAAACGATCCATCTGCTCAAAATCGCCGGACAGTACCCGACCGGCTGACATTCAGGGGGTAATACCCCCCTCACCCCCTATGTGCATGTATGATCCCCATCCCTTTGGTATATGTATGTACATATTGATGTACATAAATTAAAGACAGGAATGGTAAAAAAACAAATCTTATTTTAACCCTCATCACTTCTCAGTTACTCGAGCAAATTAAAAGCGGTTTGTTTTTTCTAGCAGCCTATTACCTCTATAGTAATGTGTAGAATCCTAAATTGAGCTGGTTGAGCTGCTGATGGTTTACGCTAAATTAAGCAGAATTTGTTTTTTCCAGCATTTTGCGGAATCAGTGCATAAAATATCCTATTTTCAAAGCAGTACATAAAAATCTTCACTAGAAGAGATATCGAACCGCGTTTGTTTTATATGAAATAAAATTATTCTCTATTATTATTGCCTATTTTTATTTTGATTAGTTTTGTTCGTGCGAACCGATCGCATTTTTACCGCGAGTTGCTGCATTCATAATTTTTAATTTTGAATCACTCGCCAAGACGTGCAACTTTCAATTAAAGCTTGGTCATTTTGCAGTGACCATAAATACCACGATGCATATTAAGCTGTGCGATAGCCAAGTAAAGGGGTTTTAGAATAGAAGAAGCTTCACTTATAGTCCGTTTCATTTAACTTTGACGTTTTTGAAAAAGTTTAAAGTGCCTACAGAAGTGTTTTAAAGTAACGCCTCATTTATGATATCCTACAGTATATTGAGTTACGGTGGGACGTCTGCCACTGTAAAGCCGCATTACTGTATCGTAATTTTGAACCACTTTTGTAGCATGATTCGTGCGGATTAAATTTAATAGAAAACCGCAAAGTTAAATGAAATAGACTATAAATGTAATAAAATACTGTAAAGTTACAGCGCGATAAAGCAATTAATGTTTCTAACAGGTGTTTTCTTGACTGGGAAAAACGACTTTTACCATATCGACTTTTAAACAGCGCAACGACTATAACTATCACATTAATACATCAGTGCAGAGATGATAGGCTTTCTATCAAAGCAAACCGTATTTCTTTGCTTTTGTCATTAAGAACTCACAATGTTGCGTACGCTATTCGTTATTTATTCACCTTCTATAATAATCTGTACTGTATTATATATATATATATATATATATATATATATATATATATATATATATATATATATATATATATATATATATATATATATATATATATATATATATATATATATATATATATATATATAAATTATAATGTATTAAGACTCAATCATAGCCATACATGATCTTGTGGGGTCAGGGGGGTTTTCACCCCCCCCATGAACACTTTTCATCCCCCGCAAAAATTTTTTCACCCCCCCCCTCCTCCAAAAAAACTAACAATTTGTAGAAAAGATGCTTTTTTAAGCGTTTTTAGCTATATATTTGCTCAAAAGTGCCAAATTTCCGGCGCTTAGCGCCATTATACTCATGTTTTGACTGTATTTTGTTCGATTTGTTCCGACTTTTTTATTTTTTTCCGATTTTTTTCAAATGTTCTTATACTCTAGAAAGATGGAGTATCGTCAGAAAGGCTGAAAAACGATGGTTTTGACGCGTGCCTACCATTTTTGGACCCAAAAAAGGCACTTTATAATTTCGACCCCCCCCCTTCCAGAATTCCCATGCTGTGCATGTATGATCATAGCCACTGTCTATTTTTAAATTCATTTATCCACAGGCATGTAGCTGGTCGTCCTATTTTGGGGAGGGGAAACACCAATTTTCGGGGGACTAAGCCCAAAAAGCCAAGAATAGCACAATATAACGTTTAAAAGTACTATTTTTCTGAATTTTGGGGGAGCCGAACCCCCCATTTCCCTTAGAGTTACGTGACTGTTTATCCAGTCGCTTATTTCCTTGTTTGCTTAGGGTTTATTAATTCATTTAGTAGGTTACTTTTTACTTTTTTCCCTTTGAAGACGCGAATTTAGCAAAATGGGCGGAGCATTCCGCTCATTGGCCAGTTCATTCGAAAACGACCAAAGTTGCAGATCATTGGCGATCGCTTTGCAAAAAACTGGCGATTGTTACGAATCGATTGGCAAAGCGTACGAAGAAGAACCGAAAATCGACTGCGTGCCTCTACTCAACGAATTATTTATCTACAAAGGCATGCTTGGCAGCGTGCCAGACGTTCTGCAAGTCCACAAGGTGAATTTTTTCAAAATTTTTTTAACGTTTTTTAAGTGCGTTTTTTTACTTTTCGAATTAATTGCGTAGTTAATCTATTTTTGGTCATAAAAAATCGCAGAAACGCCTGATTTTCTCCGAAAAAAACAGGAATCAGCCTATTTTGACGAATCCACGGGGAATGAATGAATGCAAGTAAGGAAAAAATATAAAAATATAAAATATATATGAATACGAGGGCGGAGGTTTGGAAAATTTACCAAAATTATAAAAAGTGGGTTAAATTTACAACAGATTATGAAACCATAATGATTTTACAAAGTTGAAAAACTTTTTGCGACGACGGACTTCCGGGCAAAAACTTGCATTTTTACGTGTTTTTGGTCAGAAAAAATTAAATTTGAATAGGAAGGACAATGTTTTTTCAATTTTTTCATTAATTCTTGCATAATATTCATTATTGTAAGATTTACCGCGAAAAATAATCAAAAAATTATGCGACTGGGATTCGCCTCATAATTGCGGTGCTGAGGCCGGGGTTTGACCCTCCTAAATGGTTGCTGATCATAGGTGGGCAGCCCAGGTGGGCGGCACCAGAGTTCTGGGGAGTACAAGATTTTAGCAAAGGTCAAAAAATAGCCCTGAAAATGGTGGTATGGCGAAAAAACACCATTTTCAATGTTTCTCATCGAGCACTATTCATTGGCATCAAAAAACTGCGAAAAAACAAAAAAATTCAAAAATTGAATTCTAAGGGGGGTATTCTGCTTCTGGGAATGCATACCCCCAAACACACTGGGCAATGCCCCATATCGGCCCATCAACAGGACGGGCCGAACCAAAAGTTGGACGGGGCGAAGGGTTAACTTGGACGGGGCTATGTTTTGTACAAGGAGAAAATTTTTGTAGATAATTTACGGAAATGCTAGATACAGTATATCATGATCAGTTTGCAAAACATGCACAGGAACCATCTTATTACACTGTTTGACACCTTTTTCATGGATTGACTCACCTTTTTTCAGTGACTGATCCACTGATTAAGCTGAACGACCCACCTATTTCAGGCACGGATCAATTTTTTTCCAGGGACACCCACCTTTTTCAGGGACAGACCCACCTTTTTCAGTGTCTAGGGACCCACCCACCCAACCCACCCTTTTGGCTGGAAGTTGGACGGGGCGAACCGTCAGCTATTGCCCAGGTATGCCCCCAACCCCCCCCCCACCCACGCCCACGTATGTTGCTGACCCCTTAAACTTGCAATTGTCCAAAAACCTATGGAGAATATGAGAATTTAAGCGTTTTTACTTACTTTTTAGCTGAAGCCAGTTTATCGTTTTTGACCATATTTTTTCAATTTCATTACGCTCGAAGCATGAAAGGACTGTGGAAGAAATTTCTAAGGCTCACCCTCCAGAATTCTTATTCTGTACAGACGTACGATTCGAGGAGTCTGTTGTGTAATTCCAGGGTTCGTTCCACGCATGGGCGTGGTGGGGGTTGGGCAATGTTACATTCCCCCCAGAATGCGAACCCCGCTAAAAACGATAAAGCCCAGAATTGGATTTTTGGCATGCTTTTTGGGATTTTTGCCGATTTTGACCCCCCCATTCCCCAGAATTGGCCTGCTGCCCACGTATTATTCGTTCGTACCGCAAACGAGCCAGTGAATAAGATTATAATTAAAAGGCACGTAGCTGGTCGTCCTATTTTAGGGGGATCAACACCAATTTTTTTGGGGGGCTAAGCCAAAAAGGCCAAAAATGGCACAAAATAAGGTTTAAAAAGTCATATTTTTCAATTTTTCTGAATTTTGGTGGGGTCCTAACGCCCTTCTATTTTCCTTAGGGATACGTGCCTGATAATTAAAAATGATAAATTATCGATAAAAATTTATAATTTATAAATTAAAAATTCGATTTTAAAAAAATTAATGAATTATGAAAAGAAAAAATATTATTCAGTCCGCCTGTACCAAATACCGCGAATCGCAAAAAATGGCCGAGGAGGGCCGAATAACTGGTCAAGAATTAGACTCCATTCGCAGCCGGGTCGACACGATTAGCTGCGCCACTTTGGCCGAAATTAATTTTTTCCAAAACGAGCGTTCTATCGATTTCAGTCACATGATAAAGCGTTATTTGGACGAGCAAATCAATTTTTATCAAGGCGTCGTCGACAGGCTAAAAGAGGCGGCGTCGAAATTTGAATCCTAAATTTTGACCGGCATACTGTAGCATTTTCGTAATTTTGCGCGCGCGTGCAAAGACTCGTAAATAATTTTGGGTAGCCCGGGCCATTTTTTTTGACTCGGTCGAAAGTCGTCGGGCTGGCTTCTTTTCCGCGAAACGCCCGTCGGGAAAAAATCCCCTCAACATGCCGATTCCGTAAACTTTAGACCAGTTAAAGATATCTGGCCCGAAGCGAAAGACGAGAAAACGTATAAAACAAAAAATAGAAAAAACGGCCGATTTTTGCTGTACGGCTTATTACTGTAGAATAATATTTTACGGGTTTGATGCTGCAGTTTGTTTAATGGTGTTACATATCGAGCAAAGCACATTAAGCATCAATTAGAAGACTTTAAAGCAACCAGCAGCCGCGAGAACATAGTTGAATAAGCCATTTATTTGTGCAGTGAAAAGCTAGTACAATAATAAGACTTGGCTGAAAATGGGCCGTTTGAAATGGAACAGACTATAGCTTAAAACAATCAATTTCGAATAAAAGTCGACCAGCTGGAAAACAGGCACGTATTTATCTCTGGTGGGAATGGGGGGTTCGGTCGGACCATACGTGGGCAGCAAGAAAAATTCTGGGGGGCGGGGGGTGCAAGATTTTTTTGAAGGTCGAAAAATGGCCTTAAAAATGGTGGTATGGCGATAAAAACACCATTTTTCGACGTTTCTCATCAAGCACTATCCATTGGCATCAAAAAGTTGCGAAAAAAACAAAAAAAAATTTCAAAAATTGAATTCTGGGGGGTATTTTGGTTTCTGGGGGTGCATACCCCCCAAACCCCCACGCCCAGGTGTGGGTTCGGACCCCCAAAATTCAGAAAAATCGGAAAACGTTATTTTGTGCTATGTGTGGCGTTTTCGGGCTTAGCCCCCTCCCCTTCAATTGGTGTTGACCACACATGGGCGTGGGGGGGTCTAGGGGGGTCTGGACCCACCAAAAGACCCCCCCAGAATTCAATTTTTGAAAATTTTTTTCGTTTTTTTCGCAATTTTTTGATGCCGATGGATAGTGCTTGATGAGAAACGTCGAAAAATGGTGTTTTTATCGCCATACCACCATTTTTAAGGCCATTTTTTGACCTTCAAAAAATGTTGGACCCCCCCCTCAGAATTTTCTTGCTGCCCACGTATGGTGTTGACCCCCCTCCCAAAATAGAACGGCCAGCTACGTGCCTGCTGGAAAATCCGATATTTCGACCCACTGTTTATACGTATTTATTTATTCAGTAATTCTATATTATTCCTCGTTTTTTTGATCGCCTTGTTTATGATACGTTCGTACCATACCTTATTTTTGATAATATTTTTAATAACACGTTCCTTATTACTTTGTTTTTTGCTATTATCGTCGTTCGTTCTTCTAATATGATCCGAGTTTCTTTCACGTTTTATCCTCAACTTTCCGTAGACGCAGGAAATAAAGCGCCCACTTAGCTTATGACATAAAATTTGGGGATCGGTGTGATTTTCCACCCTTTGTTGAGAAAAGGTCAAAAAATAGCCTTAAAACTGGTGTTATGGCGAAAAAACACCATTTTTCAACGTTTCTCATCGAGCACTATCCATTTGCATCAAAAAATTGCGGAAAAAAAACGAAAAAAATTCAAAAATTGAAATCTGGGGAGGGGTATTTTGATTTCTGGGGGGGGTATTTTGGTTTCTCGGGGGATGCATACCCCCGAACCCCTCCTACACGCCCAGGTATGGTTCGGACCCCCTTAAATTTCAGAAAAATCGGAAAAATAGGACTTTTAGGGGATCGGTATGATTTTCCGCCCTTTGTTGAAATAAGAACCTAAATACGTGCGTGTGCGAGTATATAACTGCGCTAAATAAATACACTTTTTCGTTTGATGTAAAATCTTAAGAAAAAAGAAATAAAATAAGAAATAAGAGGCCTTCTTTAAACGATTTTTCGTTTTGAAATCGCGAAAGTCAGATAGATTCCTGACAAGCCTACTTATAGTCTGTTCCATGTAAATTCGTGCATAAATTCTAATAATTTTCATCGACAGTAAGCCAAGGGTTACGATAACTATATATCAAATCAGTGCTATAATCGCAATCTGTCAGCTTGTTGTCGAGAATAGATTTAAAACTAGCAAAGAAAAATGCTCCGATGGAACAAAATAGATGAATATACTTTCATTACGTGGGCAGCAAGAAAATTCTGGGGGGGGTGCAAGATTTTTTTGAAGGTCGAAAAATGGCCTTAAAAATGCTGGTATGGCGATAAAAACACCATTTTTCGACGTTTCTCATCAAGCACTATCCATTTAAATCAAAAAATTTCGAAAAAAACGAAAAAAATTTTCAAAAATTGAATTCTGGGGGCTATTTTGATTTCTGGGGGGGGGGGGTATTTTGGTTTCTGGGGGGTGCATACCCTAGCCCCCACGTCCAGGTGTGCTTGGAATGTGGAGTATTAAAGATGTGAAAGGAGGGGACTATGAAAAATCTACCTAAAGTCGCAAAATCTGCTAAAAATCATACCTTGTCTAAGCAACGGAAAAAATCGAAGTATGTTCTGCGGCCAACAGATTAAAATAAATATTTAACCATAACATGATTGAAAACCAACACATTAAGTACGCAGTAGCTATGGGAAATGATGTTGAGTAAACTAACAGTCTTTCTAAGCCAATTGAATGAATGGTTTAAAACAGTAGGAAACGGGTAAGTTGACTTGAAACAGACTAAATGTAGGTACACTAGCATGCCCTTAAGGATCGTGTGCATCAATCAATCGGCCTCTGCTTTACTTGCTTTAATGCTCAAAACAAAATAAAACAACTTTCAATACAATTCCACTTAGTTTTCTATTGATCAGCTACGAACGAAGCTAGTCAGCGTTGCTACTTGCCAGCAATTTTAAAAAATTAACATTACAGATTGCGTTTATAAACTTTTATCTGGAACTTTGAACATTATTTAAAAAAGACATTTTTAGAGGCCGCAGAATATACTTCGATTTTTTCCGTTGCTTAGAGGAAGTATGATTTTTAGCAGATTTTGTGACTAGGTAGATTTTTCCTAGTCCCCTCCTTTTACATCCTTAATAATCCACAATTCCAAGTATATTCATCTTTTTTGTTCCATCGGAGCATTTTTCTTTGCTAGTACACTACTTTTAATTAGCATGATTTGAGTACACCAATCAGTAAACACATACAGTAGCATACCACAATAATGACAGCAGTCCAAGAACGCGGAAAACAATATTGTTCTTAACATCAGCATTATCCTTTTTAAACAAGACAACCTTACATTATTTGTAACGGGGGCGCCGCCTCCCACCGTTACGTGAGCAAAATTTTACCCGCACCGGTTTCCCGGATCTTCCGCTCTGATTCGCATGTGCAGTACTAATCGACTACTCGGGCTCTTGCTCACAACTGCGCAAAGTAATGAATAATATTGAGAAACAATGAAACATCAACGTCACGGGTTAAACTTCAAAGTGGCATTTCTAGCCGTGTAGTAGCACTCCTGCTACACTCCTCCCCCTCTAGGAGAGAGCGTAAGCGCAGACAACTCCAGAGAACGAACTCTGGGACCTCCAATATGTAACGGGGGCGCCGCCTCCCACTGTTACGTGAGCAAAATTTTATCCGCACCGGTTTCCCGGATCTTCCGCTCTGATTCGCGTGTGTAGTACTAACCGACTACTCGGGCTCTTGCTCACAAGTGCGCAAAGTATTGAATCATATTGAGAAACAATGAAACATCAACGTCACGGGTTAAACTTCAAAGTAGGCATTTCTAGCCGTGTAGTAGCACTCCTGCTACACTCCTCCCCCTCTAGGAGAAAGCGTTAGCGCAGACAACTCCAGAGAACGTACTCTGGGACCTCCAATATGTAACGGGGGCGCCGCCTCCCACCGTTACGTGAGCAAAATTTTACCCGCACCGGTTTCCCGGATCTTCCGCTCTGATTCGCGTGTGTAGTACTAATCGACTACTCGGGCTCTTGCTCACAAGTGCGCAAAGTATTGAATAATATTGAGAAACAATGAAACATCAACGTCACGGGTTAAACTTCAAAGTAGGCATTTCTAGCCGTGTAGTAGCACTCCTGCTACATATTTAAACAGATGAAAGTTTTTCAGCATAAACTACGCAAATATCAAGCGTAAGGAACACTAAGGCTCAGATTTGGAAGTAAAATAAATTTGTAGTATAAACTACATATTAACAATAAATGGAATAGTGCAAACTTTACATAACTACTAGGTGTAGAGAAAAGTAACAGTCAGATTCCCAATTTTGATTTAAAGTAGAACATTTTTTAAAAAAATTAAACTTCCGCAAGGCTCTAGAACTAACGTTAATATGCAGTGTAAACTTTACAGAACCACAGAGTGTAAAGAAAATTTCAGTCGGATTCGTTATTCTGATATTACGATCAACATTTATGAAAAAATTAAGTCAACACGATGGACCGAGGACAAATAAATATCAGATGCAAACCACTTCACAGCACTGTTGAGTGCAAACAAACTGGCGTATCACTTTGGTTTCTGGTTAATTTTTAGACTTGATATTATGTCCAGACTCATAACCTAGAACTTGGCAGAAAAAGCAAGCCAGAAACATGTTAAAATCCCCCATTTTTTGACTTTACATTTACTGAAAAAGCTAAATATTGATGTAAACAAACGCGATTCGCTGTGACGCGTACCCTCTTAGAAAGTACTTTATTTCAATCCTATTCGACCTCACCCAACTTCTGAACAGAGAAAGTCGCAAACAAAAAATGGACAAACCTGTATTTTCCATTGTCCACCACATTGTAAACTTTAAAAATCTGAACCCAACGCCCCATTGAGTGTAAATAAATTCGGTTCGTGCCAGTTTGTAGCACTTTGATTGTAGTACGTTTGTATCTGCCAAACTTATGTTCCGCAAAATATTTGATATAATTTACCAATCAAAATACGGAAAAAACCGGTTTTTTTCGCCCATTTTACACCTCAGATTTCGAACTTTACACCCCCCCATAAATAACACAATATTAAGTTTTTTTGGACGCGGCTTGCTTCGATGTGTAGCCCTTAGAAGTTACCTTATTTCTATTGTATTCAATTCATCCAAACTCATAACCGAAAATGTTGGCAGAGAAATCTCGGACAAAATCTGTTTTTTACTCATCCAATAGAGTGTAAAGTTTAAATCCCTAGTACTAATTACGTATTGATTGTAGAAAAGCTTGCTGGCAAGCACAGTATAGCCCTTGATCCGTAGTACATTTCTGTCAAAAAAAGTTTCTCAAATCTCATAACCGGAGTTGGTGGCAGGCATAAACAAGTCGAAAACTCGACTAGAATGTGTCTTTTTACCCCCACATTTTCGCACTCTTTACACTCCCGTTCGAGAATTAAGGCGAAATTAAAAAAAAACAAAAAGTGTCAGCTGCAGAACATAAATAGATGAATAAGTCAAATGAAGTGCATGGTTTTGCCAAAAGAATTAAAAAATGAAAAAAGTCAGCACTCAGAAGATTCGAAGCCATTAGTCTTTTTCTGAATCTCCATGCGAGAACGGATGCGCAAGCCCCTGCGCCAACTCGACATATCGGCGGATTTTAATACTTAGTTAATAATTGAAAAATATTCATCATTCTACTTAAGTTTAAGAATAGTGCATTTATGATTATAAAAAATAATTATTTATTAAAGACCAGTCAAAAACCTCTGAAATAAGAAAAATCTGATCAAACAATATGCAATACGGAGTTATCTATCGGCATTAGAAAATATATGTAGGTAAAATTCAAAGTTCACTTCTTCATATCTCAACAAACACCGGCTGTAGAAAAGTTTAAAGGCCAGGTTCGTTATTCTGACCTTACGGAGAACATGATTTAAAAAATTCATCATCCACGATACTCTGGATGGAAAAAATTTTTTCAGTGTAAAGTTTACACCTGCACTACTAAAGCAATATTGATTTAAAGGAACAAAATAAATTTTGCCGTGTAGTGCTTAGGACGAGGCACATTTTGAAGATAATTATCACGTTTTGTCTACTAAGTGGAGAATATGGCAGAGAAAAAACATTTTTTGTCCCAGACTCTACAATAAACCGTTTCTAAATTTGGAAATATTACTTCTTCGAAAAAAATTAAAAACATTTTCCTAGATTTTATAACTTTCTACCTTTTAAAATCAATCAGACTGCATAGAATGTAAAAATGACTTAGATATGCTTCTGCACATGAAAACTGTAAAAAACCGTCCACTTTACACAATATTGCGTTTAAAGAGAAAAAATACTTATTCGATATTTTGTGACCCTTTACATTATAAAACCGATCGGACTGCACAAAAACAAAAATTGAGTTAAATAAGCTGAAAACAAGCAAAGAGTAAAAAAACCCGTATACTTTACATTTTTATGCAACAACCATTGAGTGTAAAGAAATTTTAAAGTCAGATTCGTAATCTACAGCTCGGAGAAACATTCAAAAAATTGGCCCTCCGCAAATTATTTGATTTTTCGGTTTACGCTTTACACACTCATTGCTAACTCGGTATTGAGTGTAAACAGAAAAAAAGACCGGCATCGAATTTTTTAATTATTCATCGATTAAAAAAAACGCACCTCCCAGATGTGTGCCGTTATAGCTGTGGGGGGAACACAAATTTCGCACTCGCTATGAAAAACATAAGAAAAAAAGGATGGCCAAGTATATTATAGGTAGCGCTATCGCGCAACCTATGATTTATGACCCGAGTTGTGTGAAACACTATAGTGTGCCATTGTAGTCTGAACTGGCTAAAACATCTGCCCTACGTAGAGATTAGCCCTCCGTTTCCCATCTACTACAGTCTGTTTCAAACAAGTTTGGGCATAAGTTTCGAATACGATCTTCGACAACAAGCCGACAGATTGCGATTGTAGCCATTGGTCTGATATATCTTTACCGTAATCTGTTGGCTAAGTGTCGATAAAAATTTTTAGGATTTATGCTCAAACAACAGACTATAGATCAGCGTGTTTAGTCAATCAGTTTATCAGCATTTTTCTCTAGCTTCATTTTAGCTCGAGTTGTTTTTAATGCCTCAGTTAAATGAGGAATCATTTGGCATCGAGAAATTAGCATATTTTTAGTCGTCGTATCACAAAAATTTTAGGATGAGAAATAAAAACTTTTAATACAAGCTTAGTGATCTAATTCTCTTTTGAATGTTTTAGCACTCCCTGATGACCAGAGTAAGGGTAACCTGGTGATTTTTTATAACTCAACAGAAGAGTTCAGTGGGGGTCAGCGGCTGTCATTCTTCCATTTCTTCCATTTTATGCACTCGTCCATATAAACTCAATTCAAGCATCTGAACAGTGCACGTGCGCTAAATAAAAATCTCGGAGCTGGAATCGAAGCCGAGTCGCTTCGACGATAATTATTATAGTCTATTTCATGAAACCTTGTGCATAGATCACAATTTTGGAACCAATGTAAATCGATTACAGAAGCGATTTAAACTGAAGTCAAAATCACGATACCGTGCTTAGCAACTGATGAGAATATAAAATTTTGCTATGCAAAATTGTACTACAGTAGGCTGCCAATAATCAACTTTTGTAGCTACTCGCTTGAGTGCCAAAAATTGATTTCCATGCACAAGGTTTCGTGAAATAGACTAGATGTTCTACCACTGAGCTAAGCGGAAGTCCATGAGGAAGTTTAAAATGCTAGTCTATTGTGTTTAAGGGTCAATTTATGGCAAGGTGAATGCGAAAACTTTCATCCGCAAAGTGCATGATCTGCCATAAGACGAGAATAAATTATATCGTAAAAAAATCTTATTGAAAACCCTTCCTTGCTATGAAGATTGATCTCTAAACAACCTACTGTAAATTGGGAAAATAGAGTTAATATAGCCTCGGGAAAAATACCGAAAAAGCACTTGGTTAAATGAAACAGACTAACTCTTCATGGTTTTCACAACCAAAAGTTGCCAAGATAGATCGACGATCAATCGTCTATGTTAAGCTGCACTGCTTTACATGCCTAACAATTGTTAGTTTTATTCTGTGTGATTTTTTATGCTCTTTCTAAATATGTATGTTATTTTTCATGAGAATGATTTTTTTGAAGATGTTGCTACAAAACTGACTAAAAGCTTTTTCTAATTCAGCTTACTACCAGCGGCCCCTTGCACCAACCAGTGTTGGACAGTCTGTTTCACATAAATTTGGCCATAAATTTTAGGGATTTTTCCGAATTCGAAAGTAAGTCGACGGATTACGATAATCATATATCAAAGCAATGCTATAATCGCAATCTGTCGGCTTATTGTCGGACATTTATTCAAAATTTATGCCCAAACTTGTGTGAAAGAGACTGAGTGGTGAAAAAAATTAGCTTGCGTCAATGTTACATTGGTGACGTCAGATTTCGTAAAAATCACACTAAAATTTATATTACTGGTTTTCGCGCGATTCGGTTATGCCAAAAGTGAAAAAAATGCTGAAGTACCAGAACAGCTAAAATTACACTCAACTTTAAAACTGAGCATTATTTTAAATTTCAAAAAACAGTGCTTTGCAAGAGTAGTTTACAGGACATGATTTCAATTTCAGTCGTCGCCCTAGCCCTCTGAAGTCCAGTCGTGTTTACAACATGCTCTCTTCGTTTTATAATCTCATTCACGCGCATTTGTGGCTCTGCTCTATACTGTTCTTCATTAATCAATAATAAGCATATGTATGCTCGGGATCATTGCACGCTGATACCACATAAGCTGGACATAATCACGTATATCTACGACGATGAGTCCCGCAGCTGGCTTTTTACATCGGAGAACGGTGATAACCCTGACGGCGCAATGTCTATCCAAATAGGCAAGGTATGAAATTACTGCTGAAATTATGATTGTAAAAAAGAATAAGAAATAGTTCAGATCACTGCTTTGTGTTTAAGTTCCTTACAGTAAGGTGATTCGAAAGCATCAACATTTAAGCCAATCAGTGTAAAGCGGAGCGATAGCTTTCTTACCTGCCCGTCACGCTTGAACAATTGACTAATATTTTTAACAAAGCGGCCGTTTCCAGCTGATGGTCTGGGTATTAATACCATACATGGGCAGCAGCCAAATTCTGGAAGGGGTCTAAACCGGCAAAAATTCAGAACGATTTACAAACTTTGCTTTCGAACAATCTTCTAATATAAACGCTTGATAAAGAGATTTTTCTTGATGGGTCTACTGATACATTGGGTCTGAAAGAATTTTTCGTTGGGTCTCTTGATACAATGGGTCTATCGTTTGTGCGATCACAGATGATGCGCTCTTGATCTAATCGATTTTCATCGAATTTTGAACACAGACAAGCTGCTTTGACGAAGAAAAAGAACTTATGACCATACCTGGACGTGGGGGTTGGAGGTATGCACCCCTCTCCGAGAAACCAAAATACCCCCTCCAGAAATCAAAATACTCCATCCAGAATTCAATTTTTGAAAATTTTTCTCGCAATTTTTGATGCCAATGCATAGTGCTCGATGAGAAACGTTGCAAAATTGTGTTTTTTCCGCCATACCACCATCCTTTGAAAAAATCTTGCATTCCACCCAGAACTTTGATGCCGCCCACCTTATGCATATGACTGCTCTACGGCAGTCTTAAATTTTCAATCGAGACGCACACAGTTCTCCAACTAACTTACTCGCGGCTTTTTATGCGAACTGGATTAGTCAAGCCAGGCTTAAGCCTGGCTTAAGTCTGGCTTGAAGTAAAAATAAGATGATTCTGACCTCTGGCTTAAGCCAGGCTTAAGCCACACTTTACAGAAATCGATAAGCCAGGCTTGAAGTCACACTTTATAGAAACCAATAAGCGGCTTAAGCCGCGCTCAACTTTAAGCCGGCTTAAACCTCTTCATAGAAACCGGTGTCAAGTTGCAACCAAAACTGTACAGCTTTCATTCTATTTGTATATCAAATTAATGTGAAATAATCTTTCATATATCATTCAGACATTTAATAATGCAAGTTAGATGTGTAGGTACGTTAAATTAAAATTTATTTAACATTATAGCGCGAATGTTTCATTATGTAAATATTATATGAATGATGCAAAGGATCTGTGACAGCAATGCTAAGATTCTTATATCCTTATACATACAAGATAAAATATACCGCAGCATAAAGTAATTTGCTTCAGAATGATATGCTTCTTTGCCGTAAAGTTCAGAGGTCATAAAAAATAATGACCAATTTATACTTTTTCCCAATTAAAAAAGTTAAGACCGATTAAATTGACACGCGCCCAGAAGCGCGGGGAATTTTGGAAGCCCCAAGGGCAATAAGAACCGGATTTTTCCGGATTAACACACGTCAAGATGCATATAGGCTCAAAAAGGGCAAAAGGTGAGAAAGGTAGCACAAGGTAACGTAAAGACCATGTGAGTTCACAAAACAGATGAGACGCGGCGCGGTCTAAAGGTCAGCATTCCTATATACACGAAATATACTTAAAATGAGCCATAATGTATACAAGGTACACAATAAGTTAGATTAATGACTAAAAGTACAAGTGCGTTTCACGAGCGCTTCTGGTGAAAAAAACCAGAGATGGCATTAAGTACAAAACCGGAAAAATCTAAGAAAAATGGCTCAACTTGTTATGTGCTGATGCCATAGTGTGTGGCTAGCCTTCGCTGCTGACATGGGGCTCAGTCTTTAGTGCTGATGCCCTTAACTTCGGCCTGGAGGCTCAGTATTTCAGTGTCGTCGGCATAGATTTTAGCAACGTTCGTTTATAATGCTTATCAAGTTATATGTGGGTTATTTTGAATCTTACTTTGAATATCATTTGTTTTCAATTTTCGAACATGTACATGCTGTAAGTAAAAGCTGAAGCGTTAATCTATCTATGCATCGCATAGAAGGGATTACCTTAACTTTCCGGCCTCCCGGCCTCTTAGATTAGGCGAATATCAATAGATAAGAGGAAAGCGTTGCACTCGAACCTGACACTGGGCCCAGGTGCCTGTTGCACCAAACGCCTCTGAACCTCTGAACCTTTCTAAAGGTTCAGAGGAACGTTAATTCTGTTGCACCAACGGCTACACCTCTGAACCTCTAGACAGGTTCAGAAGGCCTCAAGAAAGGTTCAATATGCACCTCTAGGAAGGCTTCTGTTGCACCAAAATCTAGTGATTTAGAGGTTCAGAGGCGTTTAGTGTACTTATTTCTAGTGGTTGATTTGCTTCACTAATAAACAATTTTCTAGCTAAAACAGCATTGATTAAAGGTTTTCACAGCCAAATATGAAATCTAGCATGTCTGGCTGCTTACTGGAGAATAATAATCGATTGCTTGAGCTTAATCGCTCCAGATTTAATTTTTATTTCATTTGTGATTGTTGCTGAAAATGACCCTAAGATAAATTCGTGCGCTTCTCGATTTCAACATCTGAATGTAATGAATGTTTTGATTGCTTATGCAGAAAATGCGACAAAAATTGAAAGAAAAAACACTTTAAGCACACAAAACGCTTTAATATTCGTCTATATGATGCGCATAAAAGGAATATCTACACCTTATGGACCACTGAACCTCTAGAATGTACCTCTGACTCACTGAAACACTAACCTTCCTAGAAGTCGTTGGTGCAACAGAACATCGCTGAACCTCTGAAGTGCACCACTGGAACACTGAACCACTGAATCTCTGAACCAATGAATTGGCGCAACAGACCCCACGCATTCTATTTTTTGTTCTTTCTGAATGAAGCGATGGGCAGCCATTCCGGTTTGGGAAGAGGGTTCGCCCCCTCCAAGAAAAAATTTTCACCCTCCGCAAAAATTTTTTTCATCCTCACATAGAATTGCGATTTTTTTAAGGTTCTCAAAATTTTTTTGAAATTTGTAAAAAGATGAGCGTTTTTAGCTATCCATTTGGTCATAAGCGCCAAATTCTCGGCGCTTCAAGCCATTATACTTATGTTTTGACTATATTTTGTTCAACTTATTCCGACTTTTTGTTTTTTTTAAGTTTTTGTTTTTATGCTTACAAAGATAGAGCATCGTCAGAAACGCTGAAAAACGATGTTTTTGACGCGTACCTATCATTTTTGGACCCAAAGAGGGCGCTTTATAATTTCACCCTCATGCTCCTAATTCCCATGTTGTTGTGCATGAATGGTCTCAATGATCCGTCGAATATTTAGGCTCGAATAAAATACTACAGGACGATTTTGCTTAAAGTAATGTACGGCATGAACTATGATAGGACAGAAGCTAGGCATGGTTCAATAGAAATACGGAGGAGGCATCATGCCAATTCGACAGCTACAATAAAAAATCTAACAACGTCCCACAGTAAACATACGTCGAATATAGACTTACAATTCAAGAACAAAGACGACATAAATTCAAGCTTTGGTTTCCTATACGCGGCGGAATTCCTGCTGAACGAAAGTGCTAATCGAAGCACAGTATTTTTAGGTAAGCATTCGTAAGCCCCCTACCAAAGTCGGCCGTCCCTCTATCCCCCAGAGCCAGAAAATTTTTTACCCCTATTTTTGGAAAAAAATCGAATTTTTTGACCGTTCTTATGTGTTTTTGGCCACTTATCGACCCAAAATTGGTTGTCATTACCCCCAAAAAAATGGCCGTAGGGACCCCCAAATTTTGAGCCGTTACATGTATACAACTATGAGATAGGAGAGGGATGGTCTTATGATGTGTCTTGCTTGTCAAACACAGTTCAAGTCACATTTCCAAGTTTATGATATATATATATATATATATATATATATATATATATATATATATATATATATATATATATATATATATATATATATATATATATATATATATATATATATATATATATATATATATATATATATTAGGGTTGTGCCGGGTCCATTTTAGGACAGTCGGGTACGGGTCCGGGTCCAAAATTTTTATCAACCTCGGGTCCGGGTCCAAAAAAGTCGGACCCGGCGGGTCCGGGTCCATGTCCGTTAACATAACATTGTGTTGTACATACTAAACCACCATATCCTATCAATTTTCCCCACATGTCCATATGATTGCACATTAATTTGTTCGTTTCTTTGTTCCAGGATAGGTTCAGTTCAGGAATGGTGCAACAAAGGAATAAGCAAACAAACAGCAGTGCACTAAGTGGTGACCATACATGGGCGTGAGGGGTTTGGGGGTATGCAGCCCCCAGAAGTTGGAATACCCCCCCCAGAAATCGAAATACCCCCAGAATTCAAATGTTTGAATTTTTCTGCTTTTTTAGCGATTTTTTCATGCCATTGGATAGTGCTCGATGAGAAACGTCGAAAATGGTGTTTTTTCGCCATACAACCACTTTTAAGATCATTTTTGACCTTTGAAAATTTTTTCACCACCCCTCCCCCGAAATTTTGATGCCACCCACCTGTGGTGGCGACTGTGTATCTGATGCCTGTTGGTGTGTGCGGCACACGACCCCAAAAGAACATCCCCATAAACGCTTGTGATATGCTAACGTGCAGTGGCGGATCTAGGATTTTCCTAAGGCGGGTGGTATCCCAACCAGGCATGTATCTCTGGGGGTATGAGGGGCCGGACCCCCCCAAATTCAGAGAAATCGGAAAAATAGGACTTTTTAAACATTATTATGTGCTATTTTTAGCCCTTTTGGGCTTATTCCCCCATAAATAATGTTGGCCCCCCCAAAATTGGCATACGTGCCTGATTCCAACTTTTCCAAAAATAGTCAAAAATAGGTCCAAAAATTTGCTCTTAATGCGTGAAACAGCGTTTTTGTCGGTATTTCACATCGTATACTTTAGCATAAAATCACTTTTGGCGCAATATTTTCTCTAAAAATTTTGAAATTTTCGACAATTTTGTGCGGAAAAATAATTGAATTTCTTAGACTTTCACAAAAATCAGGCGCGACGCACCGGAAAATTTGGGAAATTGAGGCGGATAGACGTCTAGAAGCATGATCTACTGCTTGATTTCCTGTATTTATAGCATTTGATGCGAAACATCGGAATTTTTGATTGAAATTAGGAGAAAACTATGCAAAAATAGTTGTTTATGCAGTTAAAATTGATTTGAAACCTTCGTAAACAGAAAATGACGTCCAGGCAGTGTTTTTTTGTACAAGGTCCGTTTGAACATGCACAAAGATGGTCCCTAAAAGTCTTTGCACATTTTGTACACACAAATTTTTGGGTGTTATGATATAGCACGGTAGCGGCTTTAGTGCTTTAGTGTGGTAGAGTTGTTCGACCTTTAGTAGCGTATTATAGCTAATTTCGAGGTTAACGAGGGCGAAAATCATTAAGAATCGTCTTAAAAAGGCGCGAAGCGCCGAAAAATCTGACATTTTTCCCTTCGAAATGCGATTTCTGCTATTATAAAGATACATATATGTGACACATAATTACTCATTTCGGCGCGAAGCGCCGAAAATTTCCGCTAAGTTTAGACCTTTTTTGCGGGTTTTGACCTCCCAAAAATCTTTGTACATGTACAAAGATGGTCCCGAAAAGTCTTTATACATGGGGAAAAATTTTTGCCGAATACAAAAAACCGTGCTTCCAGATCGCCAAGAAAGTAAATAAATGTCATTAATAGGTATGCATCATCCGGCGCGTAGCGTCGGATAAATTTGAGAAATTATGGTCACTGACGGCCAAAAATCATTGAAATTGCATATCCATTCTTTTTCTCGCCAAGTATTTTTGGCCAATTGGGGAGCGGTCGCCCCCCGCCCCTGATAACGCGTATTGTTACTAAAAGTGCCTCTATAAATAACTTAAACCATGCTTTATATTGCTATTGTGTCACGCCCAAAAGACATGGCTTCAGCTCTCATATAGCACCAATATTTGTCACATTATTACTATTTCTCACCTTAAATTTAATGTTTGATGAGGCCATCAGTTTGTTGCTGGGTTGATTAAAATGTTGAAAATGATCCATTTGCCTGTTTTTAAGCCTACGTCATTTTTCGTTGTTTTTCAATATTTCTGCAATGCAATATGCGTGCATTATATATTTGGACCCGGACCCGGCACCATATTGAAGGCGGGTCCGGGTCCAGAATTTTAGCCGGGTACCCGGCTATTCGGGTCCGGGTCCGGGTACCCGGCACAAGGCACAACCCTAATATATATATATATATATATATATATATATATATATATATATATATATATATATATATATATATATATATATATATATAGTCTGTTTCATTAATCCGAGAGCTTTTTCAGTAAATGTTTTCGGAGGCTACAGTAACTCCTTCTTTCTTATTTACTGTAGGTCGTTATAGCTCACTGTAGCTGCATAGCAAAGAAGGGTTTTTCAATAAAATTTTTTGCGGCATAATTTCTTCTCATCATCCAACAGATCAAGCAACTTTCAGAGAAAAGTCGCGCATTCAGCTTATCTTAAGTTGACACTCTTTAGACGCAATAGACTAAAATTTCAGGAGGCGCCTTGAACTCCCGCATACAAAGCTCAGTGTTGAAACGTCTGTTTGACGTCGAAGCAACTCGGGTTCGATTCCAGCTGCTAACTTTTTATTTAGCGTACTTACTGTGGTATGTCCCAGCACTGTTTTAATGCTTGAGTTGAATTTATATAGACGGTCTAATGCATTAAAAATTGAAGCATACCAGCCGCTCGCTCTCACTGAACATATCTGTCGAATTAAAGTAAATGATCTTTTTACGCTTACTGTAGCCTATAGAAAAAGTGTACTGAATAGGTCTCAAATAAAACAAACATGCTATAATTGAGTTCCGTGTTCGAATGGATTCTTCTATGGGTACAAGTAAACGCGACGAATTAAGAGGAATGACAAAAGGAAATACGGTCACGATAATCGTGACGAATTGAGTATGCCCCTCCAAAAATGTATTTAAATCAATGTCAGCTAATCTCATTTTGAAAACTTTAATATTAGGAGATGAAACGACAGTGTCCGGTAATCTATTCCAAGTGTTTATGTATCTATGAGAAAAATTACTTATAGAATACGTAGGTACACAACATTGTTGGTCTGAGGTGTCTCAGCTTTATTTCGTTAAAACTACGTCAGAAAATGATATTGAAATACTACAAAGATTACCTTCATTGATGGATTATGGTTATATTTCACACATTTTACAAAAGTCTTGATTTTTGTCCCTTTTTGGTCTTATTGTATTATTTTACAACAGAAAATTTTCCTGCTTTTCTGTGAAAATCTACTCCCCACTTGCATCTCATTAACCCCATATCCCTATTTTCATTTGTAGTCTAGATTTAAAGTCCACCGTATGAGTTCGATGTCGCTTGGAACTTTTAAAGAAAAAATTCAGTCAACATTCATATTATTATTTATGACTCTACGTATAATTTTATTTCAGTCAAATCATAGAACCATACATGTGCGGTAATCAAATTCTAGGATGCCTGATTGGCAAAATCAGCGAATAGACGCCAAAAAATTCAGTTCTGGGAGTTTCCTGGATTTTACTGGTGGGCTTTTGTATTCTGGTGGTATAAACATATTTCAAGTAGAATCTTTTGCTTTTTCCAAGACTTCTTCCGCCGTCATGAAAAATTAATTGTTGCATTTGTATTCATTTTAAATTATTAATTGTATAATCAGCTGGTCATATAACTTTAGTCTTCGCCACGTAAGCGAGCTCTCTGACTTTAAGCCTTCAAACACATAGCATAGGTAGGTACCTAAAATCATTTTCTAATCGTCTTTAGCCATCGGCCCGTTGAAATGCGTGGCGGAACCTGCCTGCAAACAGAGCTTCCAGTCTTTTGTGCTTCCTAGGACAGATGCGGGCTACATAATGGAGTACGGCTTGCCTGAATTTCAAAACGGCACGTTGAAGGAACCCTTTGAAGGTCACACTTGGTTCTTTCGACATAACGACTCCGAACAGTCCATTTCCCGGGTCGCGGACACAATATGTAAAGCCGTTATGACAAGCATAGACTCTAAGTTGGCGAAACTAAAAGGTAAAACATAAATAATCTAGGGGTGTTTCACCTTCCGCAAAAATATTTTAATCCCGCCCACCAGAATTCACGATTTTTCTTAAAATCATAGGAAACGTCTTAGCTTAATAATTTGTATTGATATTTCAGTCCAAAAGTACCAATTTTCCCGGGAATTCGCGTCAAACAATCATTTTTGACTATATTTTGTTGAATTGTATTGCATTTTTCTTGCAAATTTTTTATGTCTTCATCTTCTATGAAGAAAGAGCATTGTAAAAAAGTCAAATAAATGACGATGTTTTTGACGCATAATATCGATCGTTTTGAGCCCAAAAAGGCATTTTGAAAAACTCTTGGTTCCGCTCCTCTCAGAATTCGCATGCTGTGCATGTTTGTATAAACCAAATGTATTTTGACGTACAGATTTTGCTGCACCAGGGCACCTTGCAAAACATGATCATGTAGATTGGACTGCAGTAGCGGTGGATCCGGGATATCCATGGGATCCGCCCATGGAAGTAGGGCTGGGAGAAGGGTTAAGTACAGATATTTAATTTAAGATAAAAGGTATTTTGAAATTTAATATCCTCTTCTTTCATCAAAAAAGTCATTCCAAGAAGCTGTGGAGGGCGTATTAGAAAGGCGATTCAATCACCTTTTACTATGCTGACCGTTCCTGAATTTCAAAAATCACCATTCCTGCATTGCCTATCTGCGACACATATCGATATGAGGGTGCTCGGAACAGTCTGTAGACCATATTTGCACAGCATGGCCGGTCTGAGAGTCAGGCCAAAGAACTTTTTAGAAATTGAAATGGCCTCAATACCTAATGGTTTAACTTAAATATTATGTTAATCCATCAGACGACATGCACGTGGGAAGTAAGACGGGTGAGTGGACCCGAAAATGAAAACTTGGAGGCGAATAATAAATGAAAATCAAAATTTCAAAATTTTCCATCAAAAATGCTTGAAATTTAATAAAGTGGATTAACATATTATTTACACTACTTTGGCATGTCTTTGGGTCATTTTGGCTCAAACGCTTTCTGGCCGACCCCTCTTCTCAGGCCATCCATGTTCATCTGTGGTGTGGTGGACTCTGGACTTTTCCTACAAAAATGAATAACTTCATTTTTTGAACGTTTTTCCACGATTTTTGGGAAAAAGCTTGTTGAAAAACATCGAAAAAGGTGTTTTTAGCGCCTAACATAAATTTTTGGTACTTATTTACTTTAGACCCCACCGAATTTTTCCAAACTTTTTTAATCCTAAAGTATATATAGGGTTTTATGCCGCCGTTTTCCATAAAGTTCTAAAAACTCGTAACAAGACATGATAACGGTATTATTCTAGCATAGGTACACCTGTGGACTAGGTCGGAGTACTCAATACTGTTTTTTATGGTCAGTGTACTCGACCTCCTTCCCTGCTGTAATGCCAGAAAGGAAGCCAAAGAATCATTGTTACGTATAGACATTCATAGCATGTAAATCCTGGGGGCTGAAATATTACAATACCATTTTTGGGGGCTAAAATGATGGAAACGCGTCAAAAACATCCTTTTTTCGGCGTTTCTGACAATCCCTATCTTTCTAGAGCATAGAAAAAAATTTCCTTTCTAAAAAATCACAAAACATCGAACAAATTGAACAAAATACAGTCAAAATATTAGTATATGGCGCGTAATTAGTGTAATTTGTCTTCGAATTTCATTGGAAAAATTCTGAATGGCATTTTGTTATGCATTCTTTTCCACCATTGTTCCAATAGATGTCCGGGTAACAAGTTTTGTGAAGCCACGCATTTGCCGAAACATGATGCATTTTACATGATCCCAAAAAGATTCAATTCTTTGTGTAGGTGCCACGCATAGGTGGGCGGCACCAAAATTCTGGAGGGTACAAAGGTAAAAAAATGGTCTCCAAAGGGTGGTATGGCGAAAGAAACACCATTTTTACAGGTTTCTCATCGAGCAGTATCCACTGGATACAAAGAATTGCGAAAAAACAAGAAATTCAAAAATTCAATTCTGGCGGGGAAAGGGGCTATTTTGGTTTCTGAGAAGGGTTTGGGGATGCGTACCTCCCAAAACCCCTTCCCCGACGCCCATGTATGGTGCCACGTACTTGCCACGCACTGTCTGCAATTGGTGGATTTTATGTGGCTCTGGGCAATTATTAAGGAGCAATAAACAAGGACTAATCACTTGAATGATATCTTAAGCAAAGTACATTGGTCGATTACCGACCAGTTTAATCAAGAAAAACAGTAGATCGAAAACCAACACTGACCGATTTCGCAGGTGTACCAATGATAACAATAGTACATATGTATATGAACTGATGTTGAAAAACTTTCAAAAAAATTCGGTGGACACTTAAGTGAATAACTGCCAAATTTTTTTGTCACTTTCGACACATGTCAATTTCGGGACCCCTAAGAACGCGAGACCCTTGTACGATTATAGCCATAGATGGAAACATGGTAAATATCGAGTTCAGAGTAGTATAGAGAGGGGGGTCGCAAGCGTATTTCGGGGGTCCGCCACACTAAAACATGAAGCCAAAGCCTGCTCAAGCCAAGTCAGCTCGGGGGTCCGCGGGGTCCGCCCGGGGCTACCCCCGCTAGAAGGGATACGCAGTCAAAGGAAGGGAGAAGCCCCAAAAAGGGGCCAAGGCCCGACCTTATGGTCAAAAATATTGGATAGACAAAAATGTTACTGGCGCTTTGCGCCGAGTTGTTCAGCGAGTATGGACAGATTTTTTGGGCAAATTTCGATCACTAAATTTGGGGTTCGTGTGCAGGCCCGAACTTGGCCAAAAATTTTTTTTTGTGAACTGGTACCCAACCCTGATTTTTTGTCTTACTTATTAAATTTAAACATTCTCTGCATCCTTTTTACCCATGATTGCATCTGCTGGTAAACTGCCGGCTATAGAAAGAATCGGAGCTAGTAAAATTGGTAAGAATCCACCATTCTGTATGATAACGTCTTTCTTTTCTTTAGTTGCTGCCTTTTTCTTGTTAGCTAAGCATCTTATTTGATTCTGATATCGCCTAAGTTTGTCTACCTCTTTTGTCAGAGAGTGGAAAATTGCCATTCAAAAAATTGTTTGCGCAATCGCATATGCATAATATTTGGTCCTTAGTTGCCGTATTTATCAGTGCATCTCTTTGTGGCTGTCTCGCGGTGCTTAATAAATGAAAGAAAAACCAAATTTCGTTTCAGCCTTATTGGAGCCATTTTTATTTAGGCTGTTCGTAAAATCTCAATTCTTTTCTTGATAAAATCCTATCAAATTTTGCTGGCCAATTTTTGAATCTTACTTTATACTGTGATTTATTGATATTTATAGCTTTTTTGACTCTCTTGTGCTTTTCAGCTTCTGGCTCGGCCAATTGTAGTTCTTTTGCATAAAAGCACCAGTTATAGGTTCGCCTAACATATCTTCCAGCTTATATGTTTTTGGTGTACATTGAGATATGCCATTGATTTTGAACAATTCATCTGTGAATGTATGCTTACTAGCTTTTGCGAAATTTCCTTTCAAAGAAGTTATTCTAACAATTTCTCCAACATTAAATATTCGTTCATTTTTATATTTTTCTGTCTTTTTAACATAAATTCTAATAATTTACCAGTGTTCTCTGAATCTACATCATTAGGGGCCAGGTTGTTTAAACTTAAATGAGGAGTATTATTATAACTATTGAGAATACTTTTATATACTCTAGTCCAGTTTTCATCAGAATAATAAGTCATATACCGCATAAGCTTTTCACGAAATGTCCTATGAAACCGTTCAACAAAATTAGCTTTAATTTCTGGGTTGCATGTCAATATATGCGTGACAGAATGAGCTTTTCATAATTTATTGAAGGCACCTTTGAATTCATTGCTATGATCGGTCCTGATGGATTGTGGTTTTTGCCTCATTTAATATCTTTTCAAACACTCTAGCAGTTGCATCAGCACTCTTATTAGTTATTGCCTCACCATATGCCTTTCGTGAAAAGACATCAACCGCCATTAAGATGTAACGATTTCTATAGTATTTTTACCTTTAAATTCCTTTAAATCTAAAAGATCAACATCCCACATGATATTTGGCCCAGAAACAATTATAGAGCGTCTTGAAAAACGTTTCAAAACTGGTTTATGTAGCTGATAAGTAAACTGATTTTTCAAGAATTTTCCCACCGTATCAGCCGATATTTCTTCATTTTTAAGAACCTTCTGCAATTTGTTGATACCTGAAAAAAGAGGCTGGCCTGCCTGCCTCCGTCCAATACTGCTTTATGATCTCCATGCTTTATAAAGTCAAATAATTATTAATATTTATAACCTTAAGTGCAAAGAAAATTTTGAAGCTTACAAGACTTTTCACAAGATTTTACAAAATAATTTCCAAACTTTACAAAATAATTTTCAAATTTTACAAAATAATTTCCAAGCTTTACAAGATTCCTATGCTTAAGCACGTAAAAAAGATTCCAAACTTAACAAAATAATTTCCAAACTTTGCAAAATAATTCCGAAACTTTACAAAATAATTTCGAAACTCTGCAGACATTTCCAAATTTTACAAAAAAATTTCCAAATTTTACAAAAAGTTTCCAAATTTTACAAAAAAGTTTCCAAATTCTACAAAACACCTATACTTAACCATATAAAAAAGTTTCCAAATTTTACAAAATAATTTCCAAATTTTACAAAAAAGTTTCCAAATTTTACAAAAAAGTTTCCAAATTTTACAAAAAAGCTTCCAAATTTTACAAAAAATTTTCCAAATTTTACAAAATAATTTCCAAATTTTACAAAAAATGTCTGATTTTTTCGTTAAACCCGTATCTTCATGTTTTATTGTCTCATAATCTTATTAAGTATTATGCACGTTTTCAGTGTCTTCATACAAAAGATCTGCAGTCTACAGAGTGATCCTCTAGCTTTAGGTTGGGGGAGATCTGTGCGAGACTGTGGACCCTTTGTAACCTTTTTCACAACCACCTTTTTCCTCACTATGGGTTACTAAATGTTGCCTATAGTAGTTCTGGTGCCCTGTTCTATCGTATTTGTTAAATCTCTCAAATTTCCAGCTCGGCGAATTAAAAGATACGTGTTGTAGCATACCTACAGTAACCCCATGCACTATATTTTGCGTACGTTATTTTTGACTCATATACATCTAATTTTTTGAATTTCAGCTTCATTTAAATGTTAAATTGTGAGATATAGAAAATCCAGAAAGCTACAGTATACCTACAGTAAGACAATGTGTAAAGAATTTGTGTTTCGCGAATAAGTTGCTTCTCAAATTCAAGCTCAATCCGGCCATTGGTTCAAAAAATACGTGTTATAACATAGCTATATTAAGCCGGTACAAGAATTTCCATATACATTATTTTTGGCATGTAGTCTTTACATTCTGAACATTTCAGCTCAATCCGGCCATTAGTTCAAAAAATACGTGTTATAACATAGCTACAGTAAGCCAGTTCACGATTTTCCGTATACATCATTTTTGGCATGTAGTGTTTATATTCTGAACATTTCAGCTCAATCCGGCCATTAGTTTCTGATTTATAACGATTTTATGATATGGTGTAAACTACTCTAGTGTAAAGTGTAAAGTGGTCAAGTGATACCCAAGTTAGAATATTGTATGCATTTAGTATAGTAAGCGGTGTTCTTCATAGTTATCCCCCCAAAAATAAAATTCTGATAGATTCCTTCCTCCACCCTGCATTAAATAGGTACTCTTGCTGTAGTGTAAAGTATACCTGGTTGACTTGATCCGCAAATTTAAAATAGTCTCCAGTATACCCATAGTTGGGGTACCTACCCTGTGACGTCATCAACTGACGTCACCTCCCCCTAGGAGTGCAATACAAAGTATACTGCCTATGCTGCAACACAGGACTATGCTTCAACACAGCCTATGCTTTAGCACGGGCTATACTTTGTGTTGCACTCCAGGAGGAGGTGACGTCAGTTGATGACGTCAGAAGGTAGTACCCCAACTATGGGTATACTGGAGACTATTTTAAATTTGCGGATCAAGTCAGCCAGGTATACTTTACACTACAGCAAGAGTACCCTATTTAATGCAGGTGGAGGAGGAATCTATCAGAATTTTATTTTGGGGGGATAACTATGAACACCGCTTATATACTAAATGCATACAATATTCTAACTTGGTATCACTTGACCACTTTACACTCTTACACTAGAGAAGTTTACATCATATCATAAAATCGTTATAAATCATGGAACTAATGGCAGGATTGAAGCTGAAATTTTCAGAATATAAACACTACATGCCAAAAATGATGTATACGGAAAATCGTGAACTGATGCTTACTATAGCTATGTTAGAACACGTATTTTATGAACTAATGGCCGGATTGAGGACAATGTTCAGAATGTAAAGACACATGCCAAAAATAATGTATATGGAAAATTCGTGTACCGGCTTACTGTAGCTATGTTATAACACGTATTTTTTGAACCAATGGCCGGATTGAGCTTAAATTTGAGAAGCAACAGATACGCGAGACACAAATTCTTTACATTGTGCTTACTGTAGGTATACTGTAGCTTTCTGGATTTTTTATATCTCACAATTTAACATTTAAATGAAGCTGAAATTCAAAAAATTAGATGTATATGAGTCAAAAATAACAGTACGCAAAATATAGTGCATGGGGTTACTGTAGGTATGCTACAACACGTATCTTTTAATTGCGAGCTGGAAATTTGAAGATTTAACAAACACGATAGAACAGGGCACTAGAACTACTATAGGCAACATTTAGTAACCCATAGTGAGGAAAAAGGTGATTGTGAAAAAGGTTACAAAAGGTCCACAGTCTCGCACAGATCTCCCCCAACCTAAAGTTAGAGGATCACTCTGTAGACTGCAGATCTTTGTATGAACACACTGAAAACGTGCATAATACTTAATAGCATTATGAGACAATAAAACATGAAGATACGGGTTTAACGAAAAAATCAGACATTTTTTGTAAAATTTGGAAACTTTTTGTAAAATTTGGAAACTTTTGTAAAATTTGGAAACTTTTTTGTAAAATTTGGAAATTATTTTGTAAAATTTGGAAACTTTTTTATATGGTTAAGTATAGGTGTTTTGTAGAATTTGGAAACTTTTTTGTAAAATTTGGAAACTTTTTGTAAAATTTGGAAATTTTTTTGTAAAATTTGGAAATGTCTGCAGAGTTTCGAAATTATTTTGTAAAGTTTCGGAATTATTTTGTAAAGTTCGGAAATTATTTTGTTAAGTTTGGAATCTTTTTGCGTTAAGCATAGGAATCTTGTAAAGTTTGGAAATTATTTTGTAAAATTTGAAAATTATTTTGTAAAGTTTGGAAATTATTTTGTAAAATCTTGTGAAAAAGTCTTGTAAGCTTCAAAATTTTCTTGCACTTAAGGTTATAAATATTAAAAATTATTTGACTTTATAAAGCATGGAGATCATAAAGCAGTATTGGACGGAGGCAGGCAGGCCAGCTCTTTTCAGGTGTCAACAAATTGCAGAAGTACTAAATGAAGAAATATCGGCTGATACGGTGAGAAAATTCTTGAAAAATCAGTTTACTTATCAGCTACATAAACCAGTTTTGAAACGTTTTTCAAGACGCTCTATAATTGTTTCTGGGCCAAATATCATGTGGGATGTTGATCTTTTAGATTTAAAGGAATTTAAAGGTAAAAACTATAGAAATCGTTACATCTTAATGGCGGTTGATGTCTTTTCACGAAAGGCATATGGTGAGGCAATAACTAATAGAGTGCTGATGCAACTGCTAGAGTGTTTGAAAAGATATTAAATGAGGCAAAACCACAATCCATCAGGATCGATCATGGCAATGAATTCAAAGGTGCCTTCAATAAATTATTAAAAGCTCATTCTGTCACGCATATATTGTCAAGCAACCCAGAAATTAAAGCTAATTTTGTTGAACGGTTTCATAGGACATTTCGTGAAAAGCTTATGCAGTATATGACTTATTATTCTGATGAAAACTGACTAGAGTATATAAAAGTATTCTCAATAGTTATAATAATACTCCTCATTTAAGTTTACAACCTGGCCCCTAATGATGTAGATTCAGAGAACACTGGTAAATTATTAGAATTTATGTTAAAAAGACAGAAAATATAAAAATGAACGAATATTTAATGTTGCAGAAATTGTTAGAATAACTTCTTTGAAAGAAAATTTCGCAAAAGCTAGTAAGCATACATTCACAGATGAATTGTTCAAAATCAATGGCATATCTCAAGTACACCAAAAACATATAACTGGAAGATATGTTAGGCAAACCTATAAATGGTGCTTTTTATGCAAAAGAACTACAATTGGCCGAGCCAGAAGCTGAAAAGCACAAAGAGTCAAAAAGCTATAAATATCAATAAATCACAGTATAAAGTAAGATTCAAAAATTGGCCAGCAAAATTTGATAGGATTTTATCAGAAAGAATTGAGATTTACGAGCAGCCTAAATAAAAATGGCTCCAATAAGGCTGAAACGAAATTTGATTTTTCTTCATTTATTAAGCACCGCGAGACAGCACAAAGAGATGCACTGATAAATACGGCAACTAAGGACCAAATATTATGCATAGCATTGCGCAAACAATCTTGAATGGCAATTTTCCATCTCTGACAAAGAGACAGACAAACCTAGGTGATATCAGAATCAAATAAGATGCTTAGCTAGCAAGAAAAGGCAGCAACTAATGAAAGAAAGACGTTATCATACAGAATGGTGGATTCTACCTATTTTACTAGCTCCGATTCTTTCATAGCCGGCATTTACTAGCAGATGCAATCATGGGTAAAAAGGATGCGAGAATGTTAAAATTTAATAAGTAAGACAAAAAAATGAGGGTTGGGTACCAGTTCACAAAAAAATTTTTTTGTCCTAGTTCGGGCCTGCACACGAACCCCAATGTTAGTGATCGAAATTTGCCCAAAAAATCTGTCCATACTCGCTGAAAACCCGGCGCAAAGCGCCAGTAATACTTTTGTCTATCCAATATTTTGACCATAGAGTCGGGCCTTGGCCCCTTTTTTGGGGCTTCTCCTTCCTTTGACTGCGTATCTCTTCTAGCTGAGGGTAGCCCCGGGCGGACCCCCGCGGACCCCCGAGCTGACTTAGCTTGAACAGGCTTTGCCTATGTTTCTGCGTGACGTGACCTCTGAAATACGCTTGCGACCCCCTCCTCTATACTACTGTCAGCTTTCACACGCAACTTGATATTTTACTCCAATCACATATATGTGCCAATTAATTTCTTCAGGTAACGTTAACATTGGCGCATCTGCGGATATTGAACTTCCGGAATCATCAGTGATATCTTGGCTCAGCAACAATTTGTTATTGTTTGCAATATCGACGACTATTGTCCTTGCGCTTTTATTTGTATCCGCAGTGCTTTTGTTCACTTGCAGGAAGACCAGTCGACACAAGAAGCAGAAAAAGGTATGTTGCTGTATAGAAACTGTGCATTTTTAAAGCGTACTTAGTTCACCGCCGTTTTATGCCAGAACGATAGTATATGCATACTTTCCAATTAATCAGGCTTGATATTTTCACTGGCTTAATTCCTCTTTTTTAACCTTTTTTTCGGATTTTATTGCGTTTTGATTTCTAAATTGGGATTTTTTTAACGGAGTCAAAATTTGGGGCCGGAAGTCGTCACATTAGCGATTTTTCCAGAATTTAAAAATATTTGAATACTTAGGTATATGTATCGTATTCGAGCATACGTTTTATTATAATAATGGGTAGCGTAAACGAATTTAGCAAAAACCTGAATCATTTTTGAATTCGCCAAAACTGTGGTTAAATATTTGATAATCTGGTAATATGTGAGTTCGGCTCGACCCTGTTGGAGTTCTATCTCTTTTCACGTGATTATTTGTGCGATATGGGGTACGGAGTGAGGAGTCTGCTTGGAACCCACAGAATCCAAAGGACTTTCAAATTCTGAAGTCTCCTGAATTCAAAAATTTACAGAAATAAAATTTCCAAGCTTTTCGCATTTATTTTAGTGATTTTTTTGATGGACCCACTCAGACCCTCAGAATTGAGGCGTTACCCATTTGCTCGCATTAGCCAATCCAAAAATAAAATTTTTCCATGACAACGGTTTTTTAACTTTGAAATTTTGGAATCTCCTGATTCAGCGTAATTACGGGTTGCCTATTCTGTAACGCGAGCATTGCTATCGCATTAATTTGAGATAAACGCTCATCACAAGGACGTCGTTAAGTTGTCGGCTAAATCCGCCAAAACGCCGGATAAAGGCCGCTATTTATATACATCAGGTCAGAGTTCAAGTGAAAATCGCAAGTCGACCGTCTTCCCTATCAATAAAGGAGCAAAAGTAAAAGCGACAAAGGTCGGAAAAATTGACTGTAAAGCTAGTCGAGATGCGACTCCAACTAATTCCAAAATAGTTAAAGGGTCGGCGGACATGGGAAAAGCAATCTATAAAAGCCCAACAAGAAAGAACATCGCGCCTAACGTAAATGCTGGTCCAAAAGTTGACAAAATATACAAAGGATTCTTAAAAAAGGTCGGCGACGATGCTCATTATATAACATTTGAGAGTAAAGGCTCTTCTTTTGATTGACAATTCTCGGCGCAAACCTGACGTGATTTTTGTTCGTCACCTCGACAAACTGATCCGATTTCGTACTATTCGTATAACTTTTATATTGTTATGGGTTAATCTTCATAAAAGTTATCTTTTCTACTAAAATGTTCAAAGGTTAGTTTTAAAAATTTGGAACTTTTGTAATCACGGCGCAGCTTTTTTCGGGTCTCTTCGATTCTGCTTCACTTTGAATCTTAACCCACTTTTCTACTAACGTACCTATCCATACTTGTTGCGAGCTTAGATAATGTGGAAATAAAATATGCATTGCACTTTAGGAATCGTCTTGGAACCTTCTGCACTCTGCTGCATCTAGGCCCAGTTTCAATATCTTACGCTTAAACCTGACTTCAATGTTTAAACATAGGCCAGGCTTAAGCCTAGCTTAGGCCTGGCATAAACTTAACTTAAGCCAGACTTAAATCTGGCCGTGCATGTTTAAACATTGAAGTCAGGTTTTGAGCCTGACTTATACAGTCTGTTTCACACAAGCTTGGGCATAAATTTTAAAAATTTTGTTCGACAATAAGCCGACAGATTGAGATTATAGCATTGATTTGATATATAATTATCGTAATCCGTCGGCTTACTTTCGAATAAATTCTTAAAATTTGTGCCCAAACTTACGTGAGGCAGACTATAAGCCTAAACAAATTGAAACCGGCCCTGATTTTTTCTAGCAATTTTCTATCGGCATAACTTGTTTTTCACTTATATTCTAGCCGAGCTACGACCGAAATTTTGATAAATTGCATTGGGTGACAAATTTCCAATTATAGTCTGTTTCACATAATTTGGTGCATAAATTCTTAGAATTTTCAAGGACAGTAAGCCGATGCCTACGATAATTATATGTACTAGCAAAGAAAAATGCTCCGATGGAACAAAAAAGATGAATATACTTGGAATTGTGGATTATTAAGGATGTAAAAGGAGGGGACTAGGAAAAATCTATCTAAAGTCGCAAAATCTGCTTAAAATCAGACTTTCTCTAAGCAACGCAAAAAATCGATGTATATTCTGCGGCCTCTAAAAAAGTGTCTTTTTTAAATAATGTTCGAAGTTTCAGATAAGAGTGTACGAAATCTATCAAGGTTACTTTTTTAAATTGGTGGCACCTAAGAGGTATTGTATTTAAAGTTGTTTTATTTTGTTATGAGCATTATAGCAAGCAAAGCAGGGGCCGATTGATTAGTGCACACAATCGTTTCGGGCATGCTAGTGTATCTACATTCAGTCTGTTTCAAGTCAACTTACGCGTTTCCTACTGTTTTAAACCATCCATGTCTCCCATTGTCTTCGATGTTTGCTATTTCATTCAATTGGCTTAGAAGACTGTTAGTTTACTCAATATCATTTCCCATAGCTACTGCAGGGCTAACGTACTGCTTTTTCAATCATTTTTATGGTTAAATATTTATTTTAATCTGTTGGCCGCAGAATATACATCGATTTTTGCGTTGCTTAGAGAAAGTCTGATTTTTAGCAGATTTTGCGACTTTAGATAGATTTTTCCTAGTCCCCTCCTTTTACATCCTTAATAATCCACAATTCCAAGTATATTCATCTTTTTTGTTCCATTGGAGCATTTTTCTTTGCTAGTACCCCACTTTTAATTAGTATGATTTGAGAACATAAGTCAGTAAACACATACAGTGACATGCCATTATAATGACAGCAGAACAAGAACACGGAAAACAATAATGTTCTTAACATCAGCCACACATTCCCATAGGGGTGAGGGTGAGTATTACCCCCACCTCAGGGTCCGAGACTTGAATCACTGTCAGACGATTTTGAGCTATCAAACGTTTTCTGCAATGATTTTTGGGTACAAAAGCAGCGCGGATGTTGAAATTTTTCCGATGACTAGTACATTTCTGTTTTATTTACCCATAAAATACCTAGAATGAAGTTAAAATGATCTGAAAAGTCAAAATTTTCGATTAATTCTTATATTTTTTACTTACAAGAGTGACGAAACTAGTCAAGATGGGACAAAAAGTAGTTAAAAATGCAGTTTTTCACATTAAAACATGCTATATAGGATGTTTCAAGCGTTTTGCATATTTGACCTGCAAAAAAGGCTAGAAATCTAAATTTAGTGCTTTCAAATTTTGGGATTTCACCCCTCTGAACTTTCGACCTTGGGAAACTATGACATCAGCATTATCCTTTTCAAACAAGACAACCTTACATTATTTTAACAGATCAAAGTTTTTCAGCATTAACTCTAAGCAAATATCAAGTGTAAGGAACACTAACGCTCAGATTTGGAAGTAAAATAAATTTGTAGTATAAACTACATTTAACAACAAATGATTAGTGCAAACTTTACACAACTACTAGGTGTAGAGAAAACTAATAGTCAGATTCTCAATTCTGATTTTACGAAGGACATTTTGAAAAAATTAAGCTTCCGCAAGGCTCTAGAACAAGAGTTGAGTTAATAGGCAGTGTAAACATTACACAACCACAAAGTTTAAAGAAAATTTCAGTCGGATTCGTAATCCTGATATTACGATCAACATTTATGAAAAAATTAAGTCTCCACAATGGCCCAAGGACAAATGATTGTGCCTCAACACTCCCACCGTCTCAACATTCCCACTGTCTCAACATTCCCACCGTCTCAACACTCCCACTCGAATTCTCAACACTCCCACTGTCTCAACATTCCCACTGTCTCAACATTCCCACCGTCTCAACACTTCCACTCGAATCTCAACACTCCCACTGTCTCAACATATCCACTGTCTCAACATTCCCACTGTCTCAACACTCCCACTCGAATTCTCAACACTCCCACTGTCTCAGCATTCCCACTGTCGCAATGCTAAGCAGGACCATATGAGCATGAACCCCCTCTCGCCCAAAAATCTGGCGAACTTCCTAGAATTCTTATCATTGATACTATTTAGTACTTGATCCCGCCTGGAGCCCCATAATTTTTACGCTGCCCATGCATGAACGGTAAATTTCACTTATAGGGCGATAAGATTTACAACCTTGTACATATTCCAGTTCAGATTTAGGATTTTATATATCACTTATTGGTGATAAGATCTACGACCTTGCACATACCATAGCTTCGCCACTGAAATTCGCGAAACAGTGGTATGTAGCATCTGTGGCAGTAAAATCCGGAATCCGTTGAAGTAGAATATGTGCAAGGTCGTAGATCTTATCATCAATAAATGATATATGAAATCATAAATCTGAACTGGAATATGTGCAAGGTTGTAAATCTTATCGCCCTTAAGTGAAATTTACCGTTCATCATGGGCAGCATAAAAATTAAGGGGCTCCAGGCGGGATCAAGTCCCAAAAAGTATCAATGATAATAATTCTAGGAAGTTCGCCAGATGGGCGGAGGGATTCATGCTCATGTATGATCCCATTTAGCATTGCGACAGTGGGATGTTGAGACAGTGGGAGTGTTGAGATTCGAGTGGAGTGTTGAGACAGTGGGAATGTTGAGACAGTGGATCTTGAGACAGTGGGAGTGTTGGAGTGTGGGAGTGTTGAGAATTCGAGTGGGAGTGTTGAGACGGTGAAATGTTGAACAGTGGGAATGTTGAGACAGTGGGAGTGTTGAGAATTCGAGTGGTAGTGTTGAGACGGTGGGAATGTTGATACAGTGGGAATGTTGAGACGGTGGGAGTGTTGAGAATTCGAGTGAGAGTGTTGAGACAGTGGGAATGTTGAGACAGTGGGAATGTTGAGACGGTGGGAGTGTTGAGACAGTGGGAGTGTTGAGAATTCGAGTGGGAGTGTTGAGACGGTGGGAATGTTGAGACAGTGGGAATGTTGAGACAGTGGGAGTGTTGAGAATTCGAGTGGGAGTGTTGAGACAGTGGGAATGTTGATACAGTGGGAATGTTGAGACGGTGGGAGTGTTGAGAATTCGAGTGAGAGTGTTGAGACAGTGGGAATGTTGAGACGGTGGGAGTGTTGAGAATTCGAGTGGGAGTGTTGAGACGGTGGGAATGTTGAGACAGTGGGAATGTTGAGACAGTGGGAGTGTTGAGAATTCGAGTGGGAGTGTTGAGACGGTGGGAATGTTGATACAGTGGGAATGTTGAGACGGTGGGAGTGTTGAGAATTCGAGTGAGAGTGTTGAGACAGTGGGAATGTTGAGACAGTGGGAATGTTGAGACAGTGGGAATGTTGAGACAGTGGGAGTGTTGAGAATTCGAGTGGGAGTGTTGAGACGGTGGGAATGTTGAGACAGTGGGAATGTTGAGACAGTGGGAGTGTTGAGAATTCGAGTGGGAGTGTTGAGACGGTGGGAATGTTGATACAGTGGGAATGTTGAGACGGTGGGAGTGTTGAGAATTCGAGTGAGAGTGATAAATAAATATCAGATGTGTTAACGTAGACTCAAGCTACGTTCACTTCGCTTACTTAACCCGAATCTCAAGATTATGCGCTCACACGGGGTTCTCGCCCTTTTTAGGAGGTCGATCACCAGCCGGCGATTCGGGGGTAAGCGGCCCGGCCTATTCAAGGTAGCCCGTCCCTCTACGCACGCACCTAGTGAAACTTACTTATTTAACCCCTTTGAGATTAAGTACCTAATTAAAGTAAGTTCCCCGGAAACCTGATTGAGGGCTCAAAAAGATTATTATTTAACTTGTTTTGGACCGAATTTCGGTGCTTGAAAATGTTAAGGGTTCCTAATTATAGTGTAGCACAAGTACAGAATTCAACAGCACGGAAATTCAACCGTTATTTAAATAATTAATTTTTACAATATTTTTTGGACAGAAAAATTATGAAGCAATTAAAAAGCGACAGCATGGAGGAGACATGCTACTGACCGTCGTGTTACGCTAATCAGGTAAAATCAAACAATATTATTAAATAAGGGCACAAAGCCCTGCCGAAGGCATACAATAACTGATGCCACTCGGCACAAACACGAATGATTAAAAAAGCGTACGGCGAAAAGAAGCGTGCACACTACGCAGGAAAACTAACAGACGAGTTCTGCAGCCTAGCAGATAAAAAGGCACGTACGGAGTTTGCTCACGTACGGCGACGAAAGGAAAAAAGATACGCTCAGCGCGGAATCTGGCGGAGAGGCTCTCAGGCTCAAAAACTAATTGTAAAATGTAAAATCTTAAAGTGCCGTCAAAACTGCGCTCGCACGCAGTTTTAACTGACGCGGAAAAAGAGGCGAAACAACACGAAACAAGAGATATGAAAAGGATCTATGAATACGACAATAGGCCTATGGGCAAAAGCTTACCGTAAAGGTATGTACAAACGAGACAGGCACAAATATGAGACACACACATATGATCTTTTAAAACACGTAGGATATGATAACACACATACCAATTCGTACTCAAGCCGCATTAAGCCCGAGTGCCCATTTTCCTATCCCGGATTTTGATTGAAAATATGTGTGGGAAAGGAATGAAAAATATGATAATTTTTAGGGGAAGGTGGTCCCGGGCGACTCGCTTAAGCGTTGCGCTTAACGGTCGTGTACGTGCGTATGGAAATTGAGCACAAGAATGTACATCTGGGGCAATCAATCGGTTTTTTTTTCATCTGTTTTAAAAAACCCAAACCGATTTTTTTCCCAAAAAATTTTTCAGTGTAAAGTTTACAAACATAATTTTGGCACATACAAACGTACTACAATCAAAGGGCTACAAACTGGCCCAACGGAATTTATTTACACTCCACTTTCTCTGTTCAGAAGTCGGGAGAGGTCGAATAGGATAAAAATAAAGTACTTTTTAAGGGGTGGCGAACAAAAATATGGACAAACACGTATTTTTCACTGTCCACCACATTGTAAACTTTAAAAATCTGAACCGAACGCCCCATTGAGTATAAATAAATTCGGTTTGGGCCAGTTTGTAGCCCTTTGATGTAGTACGTTTGTATGTGCCAAACTTATGTTCCGCAAAATATTTGATATGATTAACCAATTAAATACGAAAAAACCTGTTTTTTTCGCACATTTTACACCTCAGATTTCGAACTTTACACCCCCATAAACAACTCAATATTACGTTTTTGAACGCGGTTTGCTTCGACGTGTAGCCCTTAAAAGCAACTTTATTTTCATCTATTTAAATTATCTTAATTCATAACCGAAAAAGTTGGCTGAGAAATCTTGGACAAAATCTGTTTTTTTACTCATCCACTAGAGTGTAAAGTTTAAACCCCTGGTACTGTGTATTGATTGTAGAAAAGTTTGAAGGTCAGATTCGCTATTCTGACCTCACAGAGAACATTTTTAAAAAAATGCATCATCCACGACGCTCTGGGCGGAAATAATTTTTTCAGTGTGAAGTTTACACCTGCACTAATAACGCAATATTGATTGTAAAGAAACAAAATAAATTTTGACGTGTAGCGCTTAAGACGAGGCAGATTTTGAAGGTAGCTACCACGTTCTTTCTACTAAGTGGAGAATATGGCAGGGAAAAAATATTTTTTGTCTCAGACTCTTTACAATCAACCGCCTCTAAATTCGAAAATATTACTTTTTAAGAAAAAAATAAAAAAAGTTTCTCCTAGATTTTATAACCGTCTACCTTTTGAAACCAATCAGACTGCATAGAATGTAAAACTGAGTTAGATATGCTCTTGCACATGAAAACAGTAAAAAACCGTCTAATTTATACTCCTGTGCAACAACCAATGAGTGTAAAGAAATTTTAAGACCAGATTCGTAACCTACTAATTAGGGAAAACATTTTTAAAAAAATTCCTCATCCACGACGCTATGGGCGGAAAAAATTTTTTCAGTGTAAAGTTTACACTTGCACTAATAATGCAATATTGATTGTAAGGAAAGAAATTAAATTTTGACGTGTAGCGCTTAAGACGAGGCACATTTTAAGGGTAGTTACCACGTTTTGTCTACCAAGTGGAGAATATGGCAGGGAAAAAATTTTTTTGTCCCAGACTCTTTACAATAAACAGCCTCTAAATTCGAAGATATTACTTTTCAAAAAAAATTTAAAAAAGTCTTCCCTAGATTTTTTAACCGTCTACATTTTGAAACCAATCAGACTGCATAGAATGTAAAACTGAGTTAGATATGCTTGGCCACATGAAAACTGTAAAAAACCGTCTAATTTACGCTCCTGTGCAACAACCAATGAGTGTAAAGAAATTTTTAAACCAGATTCGTAACCCACTAATTAGGGAAAACATTTTTTAAAAAAATTGGCCCTCCGCAAATTATTTGAATTTTTGGTGTAAACTTTACACACTCACGACGCGCTCGGTATTGAGTGTAAACAAGAAAAAAAATGGGGGCAATAAGTTTTTTTATTATCCACCTTTTAAAAAAAACCGCATCTCTCAGATGTGTGCCGTTATAGCTGTGAGGGGGGACACAAATTTCGCACTCGCTGTGAAAAACATATAAGAAAAAAGGATGACCAAGTATATTATAGGTAGCGCTATCGCGCTACCTATGATATCAGATCGATGCTATAATCGCAATCTGTCAGCTTATTGTCGAAGATAGTTTTAAAATTTATGACCAAAGTTGTGTGAAACAGACTATAGTTTTGCAACTATGTTTATTAAATACGAGTAAGTAAAAGAATAGGTAGAGATTTTTACTAGGAAGAAAGTTTGAATGCACATGCGAGCAAATAAGTCCTGAATTTCATTTTCAAAATATAAAATAGTACCTAATGCACACCTATAGTCTGTTTCATTTATTGCGATTTTCTTTTGATTTTAATCTGCATGAATCGAGCTACAAAAGTTGTTTACAATTTTGATGCAGTAATGCGCTTTGGCTATAACAAGCATCTCACATAACACGATATACTGTTTGCTTAAAACAGTTTTGTAGGCTCTTTATATTTTTTATCAAAAACCTCAAAGTTAAATGAAACGGAGTTATCGTTTAATTAAATTCAATGCGCTTTGGTTTACAACTCTCGATTAGCAAACTCATTTTTCAAGACTATTCCATGGCGAACAGTCGTGTTTATAATTAAATTCACCGGGATAGTGAATTTACATCGTTTTTTTGCGCAGATCAATAAGTATATTTCAAAATTTCGATTTATTCGACTGTTTTTTACAAATTTAGTGCGAAAGAATGTATAAGAAAGTATAAGTACTTCATTTCACTCTTGAAGTGGCTACAAAAGTGTTTTGGGCACGGTACACAGTATATCAAGTTATATAAAGACCAATGGCGGATCCAGGACTTTCCTAAGGGGGCTGGTACCCCTAAGGGGAGGGGCGGAACCCTGACTTGGGCGGAAAAGTTAGCTGTTTCAACTCGAAAATGGCTAAAAATCGCTCAAAAATCCTTAATTTTGCGCACTATTTTGGGTCAATGGGGGAAGGGGCGGCCGCCACCCCCCGCCCCCCTAAATCCGCCCCTGATGGAGACGTATGATATTGTTACTTTCGATCTTTTGCCAAACATAAACTTTTTTATTTCATCCCGCTGGATTATATCGATTGCAATATAAATCTTAACGTTGCAATTATCCCAAAATTAAGGCTCTTTGTGAATTCGTTACCCACTAATACTAGGACAATCCGTACTTACCATATACTACGTAACTCGATTAACGTCGAATTTCGTAAAAGTCACATAAAATTCATATTATAATTTTCACGTGATTTCGATTTGATGCCAAAATGAGAGTACTGGAAAAAATGCTGAAATAATATAACAGTTAAAATAACACTCAACTTTAAAACTATACATTATTTTTTAAGTTTAAAAAAGCTGTATCCAACAGAAGAAGTTTACAGGACAGGATTTCAGTCGTTTCCTTAACCCTCTGAAGTCCGGTCGTGTTTTTCGTTATGCTCCCATCGTTTTATAATTTAATTGGCGCGCATTTAAGGTAGTGTCGTCCTAAGACGAATATTATTCAGTCGTGTACATATTCAAGTCATTCGTCGAAAGATTTGATTCTTATCACCAATCAACTGTAGCATATCAATGAAGCCTGATCCGTTGTTTCAAGATGCATGTGAGAAGATAAATCCTCATTCGATTCAAATGTTTGGTCACAATCATACGTGGGCAGCACCAAAATTCTGAAGGGGCTAGGTCAAAAAATGGTCTTAAAAAATGGTAGTATGGCGAAATACACCATTTTTCAACGTTTATCATCGAGCACTATCTATTGTCATCAAAAAATTGCGAAAAAACAAAAAAAAATTCAAAAATTGAATTCTGGAGGGAAGGGGTATTTTGGTTTCTGGGTGGGGGGTATTCGGCCTTCTGGGGGAGGTGCATACCCTTAAACCTCCCTCACGCCCAGGTATGGTCACAATCACACGTGGGCGTGGGGATTATGAGTATGTACCGTCCAAGGCCAAATATTCCCGAAAAAAAACAAGATACTCCCCCACAGATTTTAATTTTTGAAAAGTTTCTCGCAATTTTTTGATGTCAATGGATAGTGATCGATGAGAAAGGTAGAAAAATGGTGTTTTTCGCCGTAATACCACCATTTTTTAAGACCATTTTTTGACCTTTGAAAAATCTTGCACCCCCTATAATTATGGTGCTGCCCACTTATGGTCTAGAGACACCCACCCCCACGCCCATGTATGTGTGTGATATATCAAATTTTTTTCTATACGTGGGGGAGTGTAACTGCGAGAGTTACACGGTAGGCGAACCTGCCTTAGCAGTTCGCTATAGCCATAACATAGCCAATACTAGTAGCTATCGATGATAGTGCACTGTGGGCTATGCCTTCGGTCTTCCCATTATTTCCCCAAATTTTCAATAATAAAAAACATTTAGATACTTGTCCGGTAGCATAGAGTTAATTGTATGATGATAGTAATTGTTTCATGCACACCGCTTGTATAATCGATAACAATTCGATCTGAGATAAAAGCTTATCAGTATTACGTTAAATTGATCTTTGTTTAATTTACTGTAATGGTCCTTGAGGCCAGTGTACTTAACGTTGTAGTTTAGTCTGGCGTTTTTTGCTTTTTCGTTTGCCAGTCGTACGTGGATATAGTCCGTACGTTTCCGTTTTTCTTTTGCTTGTTGTCCGGCTTCAGGCCGTGAATTCTACGTCGAATAAAAGATAGAGAAAACCTACCCAGTGGTTTTTGGTTATACCGAGGGTTAGATCGGCCATCATCCCTACGTCGAGGACTTCCACCTTTCTAGTGGACTGATAGGTAAATTTCGTATGATAGTCTATTTATTTCGGAAACCATAATTTATTTCTCAAGCCAAAAATTGATCAAAATTATTATTTAATCTTAAAGTATGATTGATCAGCATAGAGCTCGTTGTTGTTGTTTTCATTGTTCAGCGTGCTACACAAATTAGGAACCAAAAAACATTTCGAATCAGGCACTGATTGAAAATAAGTTAAATAAACAACTTGAGCTTGAGATAGGTCAACTGACCTCCGCGGCAAATTCCGAGACTAGGTAAGTAGCCTTAGGTCTTAGGGCGTAGCTGCTGAGATCACCCGACGAAAAGCGGCCAGCAATATTAGGGCTGAGGGGATCGAAGCCGTAAGGTCTCTAAGGGTCCAAAGATCGAAAGCCATTAGAGCCGCGCGATCGGGGCCAGCACTAAGCGTAGACTTAAGTACCTACGTACCTAGGTAAATCTCGAAGGTAATGCTAGGCCGGTCTGCGTCGCTCTTGTAGATGCAGGCCCCTACATTTACATAATTATGGTGCTGCCCACTTATGGTCTAGAGACACCCACCCCCACGCCCATGTATGTGTGTGATATGCACGCGTTTTCAGATCACTCGGATTGCATGCAAGCACGTCGCTGGCCGTCCTATTCTGGGGGGACCAACACCAATTTGGGGGGACGGGGACTAAGCCCAAAAAGTCCAAAAATATCACAAAATAACGTTTAAAATGTCCTATTTTACCGATTTTTCTGAATTTGTGGGGTCCATACCCCCATTTCCTTCCAGAGCTACGTGCCTGATTGCGTGACACGCTGGATTCGTATTATGATTCTTTTATCTGTCCGTAGGCTCGATCCTAGCATTCTATCCTTTCTATATTTCCGGTTTAAAAATAAGAGAGAGCTAATTATGTTTACGGTTATTGCGGCATTTTTGATTCTGTAATTTCGCATTAAGTATTTCAGGGCCATCGAGATCTGACCGGACATGCGCAAAGGATTTTGGGCCTTGACCCTCAGAAAAAATAAGAAATTTTCTGGAGAAAATTAGGTAAAATAAATGCCACAAAAGGATAAAAATCAAAAATAATATTTAAAATGCATGTAATTGATCAGAATGTGTGAATTAACTTTGTTTTCACGCTGTTATGGCATTAACATAGCAGTTTTTGAGGTCATTTTGACCAGAAAAAAGCTCACTTATTGATCTTCCCAGACAGGCTGACCTCCCATAGACCAGTCATGCCGTGCATCGATGACTGTGGCTTTCGCAAATATTTCTGTTGCAAGAACGCGGTGTTACCATAGGTGGGCGGCACCAAAATTCTGGGGGGGGTTCGCAAGATTTTTCAAAGGTAAAAAATGGCCTTAAAAATGCTGGTATGGCGAGAAAACACCATTTTTCAGCATTTCTCATCGAGCACCATCCATTGGCATCAAAAATTGCGAAAAAAACAAAAAATTTTAAAAATTGAATTTGGGGGGTATTTTGGTTTCTCGGGGAGGGGGTGCATACCCCTCCCAACCCCCCCTGCCCAGGTATGGGTGTTACCATAGGTGGGCAGCACGAAAATCTCGGATTGGTGTGGGGTTGCAAGATCTTTTAAAGGTCAAAAAATGGTGTTGTGGTATATCGATAAGACGCCATTTTTCAACGTTTCCATCGAGCACTTCCATTGTCATCAAAAAAATCGCGAAAAAACGATACATTTAAAAAATTGAATTGGTTATTTCGGTTTGGGGGAAGAGTATTCAGCCTTCTGGGGTTAGCATACGTCTTCCCCCTCCCCACGTCCACGTGTGAGTGTTACTAGCGCAGTTTATTATAATTTTTAATTAAAATTCTCAGAATTTAGGAATTTTGCGCCCTAAATTCTTCAGATTGCACATGAATTCGAGTAGACGAGATAAATCACGATCTTGCTCAAATTAGCGAAAGCTAGACAACTGAAGCACCTTTGTCATACAAATTTTCGGAAGTGAGCAAAAATAAAGGCCGGAAAACGATGAAAAATGCCCTTTCGCGCATGAATGAAATTAAGACGACAGATCCTTGAACTATTTTTGACTATATGAGAAAAAGTTGGAATTCCGCATACGAAAGGTCGCAGATTTACCACTGCCAAAATGGCTCTGGAAATTTTCGGAATTACTAGAGAAAAGTTGCATTTTCCGTGGATGTCGACCTGTAATCTATAGCTATTAGGACTGTACATCGAAAACAATTTATTTTTCGGAAATTCGTTTTTGATTGTTCAAAATTTACTAGATTTTCTATGATATTTTAGGAGCAAAGTATGTATTATATTATTAACTTATATACTCATGTCATTTATAAGCGTTTATTATATATTTATCAATTCGTTTATCATTTCATTTATTACTTACGTCGCGAAGCACCGGAAAATAAGAATTTACGATTAAAAAAGACTTCGAAAAAGTGAACAAATGGAAATTCTGATTTCGCACACTTCGTATAATTTTTACACGTTTGTGGCTTTATGTTCATAAAGTGATCTTTTTCTACTAAAATTTTTAAAGTGGAACATTGAAACTTTGAAACTTTTGTAATTCTGGCGCAGAATTTCTCCGTATTTCTTCGATTCTGCTTCACTTTGTATATTAAGCCACTTTTCTACTAATGCATCTATACGTAGTTGTTGCCAGCTCAGATTGTTTTTGTAAATAAAACATGTATCGCACTGTTAGAATCGTTTTAGAATCTGCAGTTTGATACATCTGACTTTTTCTAGCAATTTTCTGTCGGCATGAATTGTTTTTGCAATTATATTCTAGCGGAGCAACGACCGAAATATTCGATGAACTGCAGCGGGAAAAAATGTCCAGTGAGTTTTTCAATTTATGATTTAACATGAGTTGTTTGGGCATAAATTTTATGAATATTCTCCGAAAGTAAGCTGATAAATTACGATAATTACAAATATATATCAGATCAACGCAATAATCACAATCTGTCAGGTTTTTGTCGGAGATGATTTTGAAACTTATGTTCAAACTTGTGTGAAACGGGCATATTAAAAAATTAACAGCGTTTAGATAAGCAGCTTGGCCGCGAGAGCTGGCCACGCAAGCTAATGACTTTTAAATTTTATTTTCCAATTATAAAGCATCCGTCTAATTACTACAGAATATGTAAATGAATAAACAAGAGACATGATAATAAGTTTATCTCATCATGATTTCCAAAGCAGCTTTTCGATTTTAAGAGTAGGAAACGCAGCTAATGAGATGTTGCATGCTCGGCTGACCTAGTTAGTCAGCGTGAAAGTTGCTGGAACCACAGAGCTTCTGCGACTACGAATGGTTTTTCTGAGCCAGTTTCTGATTGCCTGCCTAAAAACAGTAGCGTACATCGAATATCAGCAAAAATTTTACACAGCCAAGCCAAGCCTTGGCCGATTCGAACAGTTTAAACCATTTTTCATAAATTTTACTTTGATGAAAGTTGATCGAGTTTCATTGGATTCAGGCCGTTTTAATATGCAAATCTGTCACTTCAAATTTTCAATTTATCTTTACACATTATTTTTCATCGCAAATTTGATGCGCAGGAATGCAGTCCTTTAGTGAAACTTACGTGATCGAATCTGCAATGAAAATTCAGTAGGTAATCAAAACACAATATGTGTATAGATGGGCAAAACCCAAATTCTGGGGTAGGCCCTAAAATTTTTGAACTGCTAAAAATGGTCGAGAAATTAGTGACAGTGCGAAAAACATTATTTTTAATGTTTTTCGTTAATCTCTATCGATTGGTATATCAAAAAAATCGCGAAGAAACGAAAAAAATTTTAAAAATCTAATTTTTGGGCGGATCTTTCGAATTTCGCCTGGGACTTTGTGCATTGTGTAGGCCCAAACTTCCCAGACAACAACGCCCTGTGTAATAATCACTAACACTACAACTCTGCCCGACACAATTTTTTATGGATATCGAGAGAAAAAGTCCCTGGCACGCGGTTACCTATTGAGCCATTACAAAAATAAAATAAGAATTATTTGGAATAATAATTACGCCAAAAGTTAAATAGAATGAAATGTTTGAATCTATCTTATTTCGTTTGATACGCTTATTTTATTTACCTATCTTTGAAATTTGCTGCAAAGCCTTACTGAGGAGGGCCACATGATAAATATGTATGAAATAACTCATCGCGGAAAGGGTCTGATCATATGTATTATTCTTTAAGTTAGCCTTTCGTTTATTATTTGGTTTCCTTATGATATACCTGAATTAGATAGAGGCTATGACAAGTTTTAGCCTGAATGAATCTTATATTAATTTCGAGTTGTCTGTGTATATGTGTGTGTGTCCGAGAATAAACTTTTTAGTGTATGATCGACTGATCCTCATATCCTGACTCAATTGGTAATCCGGGCACCTGATTCCGAATTTTTGATCAAAATGACTCCATCGGGCTTATGAAACTTGGAAACGATGGATAACTATAAAATGTTCAAGCAGCTTTAACGGTTTCCGCAATTGCCGAGGGACAAATATTTTATGCCACCCAAGACCAACTTTTAAAGCGCTATAGACTGGTTTAAACCACTTTACGCCGCAGTGTAAACTGACGAAAATCGTAAGAAAAACGCTTTTTTAGGGTCGCATTTTCTTCATATCTAAAATCGCAGCAGATAAATTTCTTTTGAATTTTAACTATTTTCAGTTAATATCCCGAGTGAACCTACTGTAGATTTTAGAGAAAACTCACGGATTGGTTTTTGAAATACCGGAGCCCAAACCTCCCTTACCCATAACGTAAAATTTTGGATTTTTGTCCTTCTGCCGAAGCACAGCTTGGATGTCAAAATATCGTTAAGGGGTTGCATTTGCTCTTCAAATTAAATTAGTTGTAAATCAGTATGTTCACCAAAATGTTACAATTTGATCTAGGCTGATTTATTTAGTCACTTTACAGCGACTGATTTTATTTTGCTTGTTAATCTTTCTTGCCGCCTTTTTCATGTTCGTATGACAATTAGAGGGCATTGTAAACTGCGCAAAAAATTAAGGTTTGACCAGTTTGCAAACAAATGCTAAAAGTTCCATGTAAAATTAGCAGCTTGAAGTCGAGTCGAGATACTTAAAATCGTATTTAGGAATTTCAAAAGCCATGCATTTGCTGCTTTCAGCTTGTTCACATTGAATCGTACGCACGTTGGTTTAAATATTCAGAAGACAATTTATAATTTGATATCCTGCTTGCTGTGAGCTCGTCCTCAACGCATAATCATGCTTTTCGAAACCTTCGTAATTTCATGTTAACCCGTCCCCCATGGGTTTTACGGCCCCAGTTTATGCATTTTAAGTTGTCAATTCGGAATCAGAGGTCCGATGAGCCCAAAGGGCCAAATTTAGGAAGTACCATCCAGGCTGTGCTTCGGCAGACAGACAAGAAAAAACCAAAATGTAAAGTTGGGCTCCAGCATTTCAGAAACCAATTCTTGAATTTTCTTCAAAATCTACAGTAAGGTCAGACGGTATATTACCTTAAAATGCTTCAAATTCAAATTAGATTCATCAGCTGGCTGAAAAGTATTTTTCTTACGCTTTTTCGTCAGTTTACACTGCAGCGTAAAGTGGTTTACACCAGTCAGCAGCGAATTAAAAGTTGGTCTAGGGTGGAATCAAATATTTGCTCCGCGCCAATTACAGAAGCCGTTAGAGCCGCTTAAACATTTATAGTTGTCCGTTGTTTCAAGGTTCATAAGCCCCATCGTGCCACTTTGATCTAAAATTCGGAATCAGGGATCCTGATTACTCATTAAGTCAAAATAAGAGGATTACTCTATTATACAGTAAAAGCTTTTTTTGTTTTTTGGACACACACACACACACACACATAGACAACTAAAAAATTAATATTATAGATGTAACTTTCTGCGTTTGTTTACATGCGGACAAACTTTATTTTCTTCGCGGTTTACAATGTCCTCTAATTGTCAGATGAGCGGGAAAATGAAACAGGAAACTTAAGTAAACTGAGCAAAATGGAATGATTCGTTGTGAAGCTATTTAAGTGACATTGCAAATTTTGGTCAGCGTTGTGATTTTGAATAAGAATAATTTTTTCCAAAGTGTAGTGTGAAGGCAAGCTTAAAAAGACTTAATTTTGCTAGTAATTTTTTAATTTCTTACTTATGACATATTACACCATGATTCAGGCAGGCGCTGCTAGTACAACGGATAAAAATTGGATAATTAGCAATGCAGGCACATTATGATCATATTTGGGTACAGAAAGTTTGACCCTCGAGTTCAAAAATCCAAAATCAAATTTTATGGCATTTTTTGCAATTTCGACTTAGTTTCATTATAATTTCTAATTCATTTTTATACTTATGTATGGAATGGTCAGAATCCTATAGTAAGTAAGTCTGTACATGGAATTGAATGAAAGTAATGTAGCTGAATCATTTTTTCGCGGAATTTTTTAGTTAGCCCACCCAGGAAAATATACCTGTATGGTTTGATCACCATTATCATGACAATGGGATCACTGGTTCCGTGTATAATGAAACAGCCTAGCAAACACGCCATCACTTCGCGTGGGATCGGCGTAACGAAGCGATTGACGAAAATCAAGACAAAAACTGGCGCTTCGATAAGAACGGGCATAAATACTTCTAGGTAAATGAATCGTATTATGAATCGAGCCTCTCTGATTTTGCTGCACCACTCGTGGTCTCGTTTTTCGACTGTTTGCTCCTTGATCAACTTCTGCGATTGGAAAAAAATTTTGAGATTTTTTTTGGCAGACGCTTTACAGCCACACGTGGGCGTGGGGGAAGGGGGAGGTTTAGGGGTGCACCCCCAGAAGGCAGAATACTCCCCTCCCAAAAAAACAAAATACCCCCTTACCTGAATTCAATTTTTAAACATTTTTTTGTTTTTTTCTCGCGATTTTTTTGATGCCAATAGATAGTGCTCAAAGAGAAACGTTGAAAAAAGGTGTTTTTTCACCATACCACCATTTCTAAGACCATTTTTTTGACATTTCAAAACCTCGCCCCCCACCCAGAATTTTGATGCTGTTCATCTATAGTTACAGCCGTATACGAACAGCAGGGTCCGGATAGTGTAAAACTGATGGCAAAATCCATAAAACAAAAAAATATGAAACGTCACCCAGAATTCGGTAGAATTGGATTTTTGTCATTTTTTAGCTGGTTTATTACTCCCATCAGATTCCAGAGTTTGATTGATGTCCATATATAGGTGCAGCATGTTGTACACAGGCCTAGAAGAAGGAGTCAGCCCGGTTTGGAGGTCAACCGATAATTTTTATTGTGCTAAAATGGCATAAAAAAGCAGTATAAATGCTTAGATAGCGCGATAACCGCCTTAAGTCATTTCGTAGGTGAATTTCAATCGCTTTTGTCGAAGTTTGTATTTATTGTCTAATTTGATCTTTATTTTGACGAAAAGATTTTCCTCTTTTGTCTTCTAGCGTCTGAAAACTAAACGAACTCATAATTCCTACCTGCATTCCTAGTGATTGCGGAGTATGACCTGCTGTCTAATTCATCTGGGTGAAATAAATTGTATCTTTCACTTATATACCAACAGTCTGTTTAAAATGTCTTGCTCTTTTCTTTTAAGAATTTCGTTGATGTAAGCTGGCAGCGTATGGTAAATATGGATCATTTCAAAGTGATATTACAGAGAATGCTGATTTACAATATCTGAAAATAATTAAATGAAAGGCATGAACTTATGTAAAATAAATTTTAGATAGAATCTGAAAAAATTTGACCTAGCCTTTCTGATAAAATGATTGAAATTTGTTAGCAATTTCTGGAATCTACGTGGGGCAGGGCCGAAGTTTGCGGAGATCCAAAACATTTATAAACTTAAAAAACAAACAAAAAACATCTTTTCGATGTTTACTACCATTAAAGACCAAAAGTAAAAAAATAGGAAAAATCTTTCCAAAATAGGTTGCTGGGGGCCTAACCATTTCAGTGAGTGTTCAACCCTTAAAGTCCTGCTGATGAATGCATTGCAATTCTGTTGAACAGGTTGATGCTGCCAGTGACTGTTGTCGGGGGACGAAGCCGCACTGGCCCAGCGCCCATTTAAAGAGAAATATAACATATGGATATGTGAATTAATATAGAAACCACATATAAGTGAATAAGAAGAATTATAAATTTAGTTTGTCTCCATACCGATATTTTCATTGCACAGAATATGCAAATGCCGTAGGAAACGACCATAGGTAACGTGAAGAATGCGAACATGTGCCAAATTTGCATGCTGTATACGGAAATGCAGCAAATGCCTTCAAAACGACCGTATTCGTCGAAAAATACAAACGACGACGCTGATAGAGCCGAAAGCACGTATATTCCCGCAACCTGCAAACAATGTTTGAGTGATCAATTTATTTGTCCAAAAAAAGGGTGAAAATATTTTATAGATATTTTTTAAACTCATATTAGATAATAGGCTAAACTACTTGTAGTCACAAATGTAGAGAGCCAAATCGACCAAGGCTAACAAGTTGGCTGGCTCATATACTCATTTACAAGGCTCAAGTTTAAGATTACAAAAATATTCTAGAATCTAAAAACGGTCTGAAAATGGATCCTTCCCTGGAACATAAAAATCTGTCGTTTCACAGGAAACTTTATTCATTAGAACGATAAAGCTTGCGAAAAATTTTTGCATATAAATTTTTAGGTTAATTATCAGAAATTATCCAAACCTCCAAGCTTATGCTTGATGATCAGTTCCCCGGCGATAAGCTCAAACTAAGATAGGCTAAAAATGAAAAAATCTAAATATTTCACACTTACGCGCAGGAATGGCCTAGAAAATTATGGGAGCTTTTGAAAAATTTCCCCGCCGCCCTTTTTTTGCGAGAAGAAATAAAGTTGCAGTAATCAAATTTCAGGTATAAATGTAGAAGAAGATATTATTTTTCAAGACTCATTTTGCAGGTGTAAAGACAAAAAGTCATAATCTAGTTGTATGTGAAGTTTCATTACTGTAGCTATTATGGATCGGCTAAAAAACGGTGGCTGGCAGGGAAATTGTTCAAAAGGTCCAATTATGTAACTGATAAAATGACATACGGTTAATAATTCATTTCAACCACATACAAAATAAAATTTCGATTTCCTTGTACGTCTTTGATCCTCATTTTACCCTTTTTCTCCTTGAAAATGTCTTTTTCGTACAAATTGAGTTTTTTGCCTAAAAACTCACAAGCGACAGGCATGCGCCCCTTTTGAAATATTTCGCATTGATTTCCGGATAGAACATGGCCAAATATCGATTGATCGAGAGCAATGGTTGACAGATGACACCTCCAACTGCGAACATCATTACGAAAAAGCCAGAAATTAAGCACCAATATCCATGCGGGTCCTTTTTTGAAATTGTGATGTAGGGTTGAAACTACAAAAATATAACTTTGAAAAATTGTTAATAAACCAAGTATTAAAAAACACAGAAAAATTAAAAAATGTTGAATATATTTAATAAAAAAATTGAACGATGAATGTACGCTATTGATTACAAAGGTTAAAACCATGAGGAGCTAAGCAAGAATGATTTTTCCTGATTATCTAGCATCTTGTCGACTGTAAAGGATACTAGAAGATGATAAAAATGGAAATTGGGGCAGAAGAATTTTACATATAAATAACTCAATGATTGAATAGAGGACACAAAAGCATGCTTAAAATAGCTAGGAAGTATCATATCCATGAAGAAAATTTGTTTTCTACTTTTTTTCGCAATGATCTGTTTTCATTTATATAAACATAATGCGCGATTTTGCCAGTAACCAACTAAAAATTGCGCGCGGGAAAGACTAGACTTCTAGGCCTTCGAAAATTTCCACTAATCAAACAAGGGTCGAAACACCCTTTTTTATTTTTGTACGGGAGAAAGATTTTGAGGCTGGTAACAAGATTTTAGGAGCAATTTTCTCACATCTTTGTACACAGAGTATAGGCAGTTTTTGGCCAATTTTTGTTTGTACAAAAAAATCGATGTTTTTTGTACAAAAAAAGAAAACAGTGAGTCAAAAAACAGAAAACGTGGGTCACTTAATATAATTTTTCGATACTTCTGATAAAAGTCCGCCTATTAGAATCAAAAGGAGCAAAAAAAGAGAAAAGTTGTTTTTAAAAAATTGGATTTTGGTTTCTATATGATTTTAGGGGGTCTGTCAGGTTCACGTCTGTACGCACCTATACTTTAAAAGCAAAATGCTTTTCCTTGAAAAACTAAATATGTTATCGAAATAACTAAATTGTTGCCACAACAGTGTGTCTTCAAATCTTCTTTCAGTGCACAAACTGCTGGCGCGAAAATTTATCAAAAGTTATATTTTTCAAAGTTTAAGTGAGAAAGTGTCGGGCGAAAAGTATTAAGCAGGACTGTCAGTAAATTTAATTAAAGCCTTGACGAAAAAATTTAAATATTTACTCGGAAGTATGGCCAAGAAATTATTTTTTTTTAAATGTTATTCCGCACTGTGTATTGTTCAGCAAATTTGGCTATGGGAAACTCGCACTTTTTCTTCCTAAAAACCATAAAGCTGAAGGGTGTTTGGGCTGATCACACGTGGACATGGAGGAAGGTATACCCCCCAGAAGTCACAATACCCCCCAGAAACCAAAATATCCACCAGAATTCAATTTTTGAATTGTTTTTGTTTTTTTCGCAATTTTTTGTTGCCAATGGATAGTGCTTGATGAGAAACGCCGAAAAATAGTGTTTTTTCGCCATACCACCATTTTTAAGACCGTTTTTGACCTCTGAAACCCTCCTCCCCAGAATTTCGGTGCTGCCCACCTATGAGGCTGATCCCACTATTCAGAAGCTCGCAGATTTCTCATAATTAAATTTTATAAAAGTTATTCGTCTCGCGATTTTTAAATGCCAATGGATAGAGCTGATGAGCGCCCACCACCATAGGTGGGCAGCACCAAAATTCTGGGCGGGGGTGAAGAACTTTTCAAATGTCAAAAAATGGTCTTGTCATATGGCGAAAAAACACCATTTTTCGACGTTTCTCAACGAGCACTATCCAATGGCATCAAAAAATCGCTAAAATTAAAAAAAATTTCAAAAATTGAATTCTGTGGGGGTATTTTGATTTCTGGTGGGGGTATATTTCAACTTCTGGGGGTGCATACCCCTCAAACCCCCACACCCATGTATGCCCACCACTGAATTTTCGAACCTTTTTGACCATCAAAAAATTTTGACGCCTCAAAATCCCTTCCACCTCCAGAAATTGGGTGCTTTTTATGTGATGTCATTGACTAGGGCTTTGAAAGTTTACCTGCTGATTTACATTAAGCAACATGTTTTCATTAAGAAACGAGATTCGAACTTACCACGGCCATATCTAGCGTGTAGAAAAAGTCCATGGTTGCTAAGCCGTACAAGAACCATCGATAATCCAATTTGGCCAATTTCTTTCTCTCTTGCACCAGGCTGAACGCCAAAAAAGCGCTATTGAAAATCAGCCCGACTCCGCTTATCGAAATTAAGATGACAACAACGATCAGATCTGGCGTATCAATCATTATTTTGACTAAAACAAAATGTGATTAATCAAAGTTGGATATGATAATAGAGATTTGTATATTCAATACATCGAGCGCGATGAGAAACTTTTATTGATTAGCGAAATTTAATACAATATTATCTCAGGGCTATAGAAGCGGAGCATGACCGGTCTGGGGCTCAGTCAATTTGTGGGCGTCAAATATTGAGCTTTTTATGTCAAAATGACGTCAAAAGTGTTATAAGTGCTAAAATATCGTTAGTTGATCTTGAACAATTTCTGATTAATTTAAAGTATACTTTTGAAGAACATTGTTGTTTTCATCAATCTCTAGACATTATTTTGCCTCATTTTCTTTGAAAAATCTTTCATTTTTCAATTCTAGGTTAAAGACCCTCAAACCCTCCACATGCATGTCTTCTGATGGCTACCTATGGCAAGTGGCGGTTATCATCTGTAATTACGTTGTATGACCGTGCTATTCTTACTTAGTTTTGACAGCATCATTGAATTTCTTAAGAAAATTTTCACGGATTTATAGGTTCATAGCTCAGATTTCTTAAACTCAGGTATAATTTGGCATCTCAACATTCAAAGTCATGCCTTCTTATTTCAATTATTTAAATTTTTACAATCGCTGACTTTAAATCATCTTAAAAAGAGAGTGAATTCTTGACTATTGGCTTTTTTAGTCATCACCGCCAAACGTTTAAACCTTGAGAAATTTAATTTTTGTCATGTTTTCCATCAAATTTCCCATGTTACTTTAGCTTGATTTAAATATTCTTGCGCGTAAGGTAGAGTTTTGGAACTTTTCGCGTCGTTTTCACCGTACAATGAAGATTGATTTCTGCTTCGCAAGTTAAAAATTCCTTAAATTTTGTAATGAGATTGCAGCCTGAACCAAGAGAAATTGGAATCTAAGTAATAGCTCAAATGAAAGAACATAAAATTATCTAGTTATTTTGCTATGAACCAACTAATTTAGTTAAAGCAGTCAAAAGTAATGTTTAAAAAACTGGATCTCTACAGTATACCCCTAGAAGCGTGCAACTTTGGGCCTTCAAGCGCTAATAACTTAACGACTTTTTAGATATGAGCGTGGAACCTAGCAAAATACTTGCGTTTTAAAAAGTGCTACTTAAAAAGTATAAGTTTTGGTTATGACAGTATCTGGTTGCTTCTGCAATCTCAGAAAACCTCTAATTTGAGGTAGAGATCTTCAATGTTTCTGACTTTTTACAAATTTCTCTCAGTATTCTGCATGTAAATCAAGCTGTTTTCTATTTTAATATAACAAATAAATTATCGTCTGAAAGCTCGTAGAATGCCGAGTCTAACAAACACAAATTTACCCACATTGTGCACAAGTATAAATCAAGAAACAATAATTTATACAGTTTGGAGTGAAAACTTGTTCGAAGATCTAATGTCATTTAAAAAATCGGAGAATAAATAGGGCTTATATGGTTTTCTATGTAAATATTCTTTTAATTAGCAAAAAAGTTTAAAATCGATATACAAATGGTCTCAACACAATGCTTCATCAAGATGTTCAAAATTCAATGAATGTGTTCAAACACCTATATTATTTCTAGTTCTTTTCCTTTCCCACACACTGCTCGCTACTTAAATCATGCATTAATTAGCGTAGCTATCGTTTCGAAATTCGTGAGACTTTTTATAATATGGCGAATTGAAAATATCAACAATTCAGCCAATCGGCAAAGATGAGTTTTTTAGTACCCGCCTCTCGCATCAACTGATTCGCTTATTGTATAATGAGCTACGTGACATATTAAACCTTACCGACACTTTTCTCGGGTTCCAGCGGTATTATCACCATAGGTGGGCGGCACCAAAATTCTGGGGAAGAGGTGTGCTGGATTTTCCAAAGGTCAGAAAATGGCCTTAAAATGGTGGTATGGCGAAAATTTACCATTTTTTAACGTTTCTCATCGAGTACTATCCATTGGCATCAAAAATTGCGAAAAACAAAAAATTTTAAAAATTGAATTCTGGGGGGGTATTTTGATTCCTGGGAGGGGATTTTGGTTCCTCTGGGGGGAGGGGTTGCTTACCCCCAACCCCCCCACACACACACACACGCCCAAGCGTGATTACTACTCGCTTCACAGCGAGAAATGCGGAGTTCGATTCCGCGCGGGAATCAGTATTTTTCTTACGCGAGGCTGCCGGGTTGAGTTCTCACAGATCCTAAGGAGAGCGAAACTGACCAGAGTGCCAAAGCACAAGGTTTAAGAGCCAATGACGTGTTAAAGACGATAGCCAACTGGATGAAAGCCCATTCGCTGATTGGCTGAATTTTTACTGCTTTCGAATTACCGTACTGTAAAAAAGTCCCAAAAATTTCGAAAAAGACTGCAGGCTTAAATGTCAAACTTGATTGAAATGATTCTAATTTATTCGTTAAATTTCTTAGTTTTGATTAGCTGGCCTATCGTCGCTTTGCACGAATACTATGCGATAGTTTGTTGTCTTAACTAAAGATAGAGAAGTTTTTTCGAGGATTAACAGTCGTACATGAAGCACTCTTGAAAAATTCTGTTGAGTGATAAATTAGTGTTTTTGTCTACAAATCTTCCTTAATCCATATAAGTTCATATAAATAAAACGAGTACAAGGTCATAGAACTTTATATGCGATTAAATCCTAAAATTACCCTAAAAAATCGATCACGGCCTATTATATCCACTAGGTAAGATATTTGGTGAAGTTGGAACTTCTTCACTTTAAAATTTTAAAATCGGAGTTCTAGAAAATGTAATAGCGACAGATAGGATAATCACGACAAAAGTATAAATTTCGGTACAATTAGCTGAAAATGTAGCTTTTGCATACACCTTTTAGCTGGCTGTGATTTTATTTTGTCTCAAGCAACGACTTCCTGTCGTAAAAAATAGTAACTGAATAAATCCATTTATTGGATTCATTGCGCATGTTTATTGCGGGAATCTGTAGCAAATTTCAACTTTTTTAACAAAACATGTATGTGAAAATATTTGGCACCTGCTTCGGCTCAATTTACTCCTTTCACGCAAAGCTTTTCCGATTAAACGGAAAACTTGCTTTTTTTATTTTGTCTGTCCACAGTATTGGAACGCCATCTCATTTTTCATTTGACAAACCAAAAATAATTAGCTTTTTGGCAGGAAATAACGTTTGCGCACCTGATATTTTCTAATCATTTGAGAACATGTAAATAAATATGCTCAAATAAGCCAGAATTTGTGTTGTTGATACGTCATCAATGCTAACTATAGTCTGTTTCACATAACTTCGTGATTGAATTCTAAGAATTTTCGTGAAAAAGTAGGTTGAGGTTACAATATTTATATATCACATCAACGCTGTCGCTTATTGCCGTAGATAGTTTTAAAATTTATGACCGAAGTTGTGTGAAACAGACTATAGATGTGATACTGTTTATCACATTATTTATTAATTCAATTATTAATTTATTTCCTTTCTGTTTATTAGGATAACTGTGATATAAGACACATTCTCAAAAAATTTAGGAAACATAACAAGAATGATGCCTTTGAAAAGGACTCACGAAGTCGAAACTCGTTTTGTAGCATCAAAACCAATACACTTTCCAATTGTCCTTTTACTCTTTGAAAATTTTAGATCTTTTGAAGGTCCTTTGCAAACCGGGTCAAGTCATTAAAGTAACGAGAATATCACCTTGTTACGGCACACAGACATTAGAGTGCACGACATAAGAGCGCCAACATTAGAGCACCGACATTAGAGCACGCTACATTAGAGCGCAATGACATAAGAGCGCAGCGACATTAGAGCATGCGACATTAGAGCGCAATGACATTAGAGCGCAGCGACATTAGAGCGTGCGACATTAGAGTGCGCGACATTAGAGCGCCGACATTAAAATGCAGTTACGATGGTGCGTCATGGAGGCAGACATGGACTCTTCCCTTCCCACAAAAAAATTCGTAACTTTGTGTTTCTAAAAATTGGTGTACAAAAATCAGTTAAATTTCTTGTTTGATTAAGAAGTGGCTAGTAGGTGACATAAATGCTATGCACAACAGTGTGTACAAACGACCACACCTGGGCGTGGGGGGTTTGGGGGGTATGCACCCCTCAGAAACCGAAATACCCCCACAGAAATCAAAATACCCCCCCCCCAGAAATTCAATTTTTGAAATTTTTTGTCGTTTTTTTCGCAATTTTTTGATGCCAATGGATAGTGCTTGATGAGAAACGTCGAAAAATGGTGTTTTCATCGCCATACCACCATTTTTAAGACCATTTTTTGACCTTCAAAAAAACTCGCACCCCCAGAATTTTTTTGCTGCCCACGTATGCAAACGACCCCTTGCTATGCTAGTTAAAAGTTGTAGGTGTTACTCATTTTAAAAAATTTTGACGTTAATTTAAACACCTTTTGTACAATGGAGTAGACTGATCTGTGTTCTAACACCTACAGCTCTAAAACTACGGTAGTAAGGCTGTCATTTTAGGACATTATTTTGTAGCTTTTCATGCACTTTCTGATGGAACTTTACCCCTTTGACTTGTTCTCTTGACACAGAAATGCAGGATAAGTATACACAAATTTTGATCTTTTGCTTATTTACTGCAGTTTTATGATTGTTTACTGCAGCAATAAAATTCGCGCTTGATTTGCACAACTTACAGTAAATGCATACAATTCAAAAAATTGTGAAAATGAATATCGTAATATGTGTCAAGAAAATAAGTGAACAGGGTATGAGGGCGTTACACAAAACCTACTGCTTCAAAAGTAACTGTCCTTTTTCCAAAGGTAAATAAAAAAGTCAAAATTTCTACTTTTGTACATCCACTAATTCAACCAGTATACAACTCAACCAGAAAGTATAGAAAGAATTCAAAAGTCTGTTCATTACTTTACAAAACAAAAGAAACCACATGCGTTTATTACTACCTGATACCGAGATATTCATGTGTAGGTAGTCAACTTTGCCCCGTTATAATAGAAAGCGTACCTATCCAATTCTGAATCGGAAAGTATATGAATCATTGCAAATTGTTTCGAGTATAAGATACATTAGGACATTTTTCAAAGGCTTGCTCGTTTTGTCGTGAAGCTTTGACTGGCTAATTCCTTCATTTATTAGCATAAAAGTTTTGTAAAGTTATGCGAAAGACATCTATTTTGGCTGCCCTCCAATGTCGCGCGATCTAATGTCGCTGCGCTTTATCAGACAGAGCGCATGACATTAGAGCACCAACATTAGAGCGCCGACATTAGAGCGCGCGACATTAGAGCGCAGCCATAATAGATGTTTTTCACGTAACTTTACAAAACTTTTATGCTGATAAATAAGGGAATTCACCGGTTTAAGCTTCAAGGACAAAACGAGCATGCATTTTAAAAAAGTCCAACTGTATCTTACACTCGAGACTATTCACAACGATTCATCCGATTCAGAATTGGATACGCTTTCTATTATTGGAGGTATAGTAAAAATGTTGACTTTTTACATACCTCTGGAAAGCATCAATAGTTTTTGAACCGATGGAATTCGTGCAATGCGATTTGTTACAACAGAAAGTGAGATGAATGCTTTGCAAAACAGTATCTCCAAACGACCCCTTGCTATGCTAGTTTTAACGTTGTAGGTGTTACTTATTTAATAAAATTTTGACGTCAGTTTGAACATCTTTTGTGCAATGGAATAGACTGATCTGTGTTCCAACAATTACAGCTCTGAAACTACGGTAGTAAGGGTGTCATTTAAGGACATTCTTTTGTAGCTTTTCATGCGCTTTCCAATGGAAGTATACCCTTTTCACTTGTTTTCTTGACACATAAATGCAGGATAAGTTTATACAAACTTTGATTGGTTTTTTGCTTATTTACTGCAATTTATTTCACGCTTGATTTGCACAACTTACAGTAAATGCGTACAATTTAAAAAAATTCTGAAAATGGATACCATAGTCAGTGTCAAGCAAATAAGTGAAAAGGGTATAATGGCGTTACACAAAACCCACTGCTTCTATAGTTACTGTCCTTTTCCAAAGGTAAGTAAAAAAGTCAAAATTTCTTCTTTCATACATCTGCTTATTTAACCAGTGTACAATTCAACCAGAAGTAAAGAAAGAATTCAACAGTCTGTTCATTGCTTTACAAAACAAAAGAAACCGCTTGTATTTATCACTACCTGATACCGAGATATTCATGCTTAGGTAGTTAGTTATATTTGCCCGATTACAATAGCAAGCATATCAAAATCTGAATCGGAAAGTATATGACTTGTTGCAAATAGTCTTGAGTGTAAGATACAGTAGGACTTTTTCAAAGGCATGCTCGTTTTGTCCATGAGGCTTTAATTGGTGAATTCTTTCATTTATCAGGATAAAACTTTTGTAAAGTTACATGAAAAACATCTATCATGGCTGCGCTTTAATGTCGCGCGCTCTATTGTTTGCTGCGCTCTAATGTCGCGCACTCTAATGTCATGCGCTTTAGTGTCGCTGCGCTCTAATGTCACGCGTTCTAATGGCGACTCACCTATGTTAACAATAGTAACAAGACGTTTTTTAGCATTATGCAGTAGTGACTGCTGAAGGTTGAGACGACATTAGAGCTCCAACATTAGAGCGCCGACATTAGAGCGCACGACATTAGAGCGCAGCCACATTAGAGCATAGCGACATTAGTAGTAATGGCTGGCAGTCTGGAGGGCAATGCTGTAGGATAGCCTGTGTTAACAGGCGATGACGTAAAAATCTGCTTCCTGAGGTAAGCTGAGGGAGCAATGTTAAACTATATAGAGCAGTTGGACGGGAAGGGAGGGGGTGTGCATAGTGGGGGCCCCCACCGCGCCACCGGTTATAGCACGGTCTGTCTTACAGTGTTGTTCCTCAGGTTGCATGGTCGATATGGGGGTGTCAATGAATTTTTTTGCTAAAAATAAATGCTAAAATAGCATAAAAATTATGTATCTGGTCAATTTCAAACATTTTCCCGATTTCCGTACTTTTCGCCCTATTTTATCCTTTTCCTATTTTCCTACGCTGAGATACCCCCTGCGTGCATGTCTTGTTATTTTGGAATCGCTTAAGTCCCAATACACCACCACCCGATTTTTTCAAATTGACAAGGCGAAGCTTAAATATTTAATAAATCAGACTCTATGAAATGAATACTGGTTCGATTAAACATGTGGCAAGGAAAAACGAAGAATTTTCGTGCATGATTCTGATGAAAAATTGGCTTCAGTTATAGATAATCGTGTGGCTGTACTAATATTCGTTTAATTCTCGTTCACGAAGCAAATGCTTCTTGTATCATCTCTTTTTACCCTTTTGTTCCGTTTTTATTGTTGTTGTTGATTTTTTAATAAATTTTTAGAATGCTAGTCGACGCTACACGAGCGGGAGCGACGAAAATTCTATCAGAATTTATTTGGCGATATATTTTTGAGAGAACAACTGGAAAAAGGAAAAATGGTGACGAATTTTACGTCTTCTTGTTTAATCGATCGACGGCCGAGGATCACACCTGGGCGTGGGGGGTTTGGGGGTATGCAACCCCCCAGAAACCAAATTCCCCCAGAAATCAAAATACCCCCCCCCCCAGAATTCAATTTTTGAAATTTTTTTCGTCTTTTTCGCAATTTTTTGATGCCAATGGAAAGTGCTTGATGAGAAACGTCCAAAAATGGTGTTTTTATCGCCATACCACCATTTTTAAGGCCATTTTTCGACCTTTAAAAAAATCTGGCACCCCCCAGAATTTTCTTGCTGCCCACGTATGCCGAGGATGCCTATTTCTACAGCCAGCCATTTGATATCGATCCTTTATCGGCGGAAGAAAATAATTTTGCGTTAGTAAGCAGATAGCTGGAACTTTCGCAACTACGAAGGACTTTTCTCGCCTGATAGCCTTCACAGAAATCCTTGGCCGCATTGTACATATTGAATTATTAGTCCGTTCGTTTGAAAAATATTTCCAAGGAAATTTAAGCGTCTGGCTTTTATTGAATGTTCAGAACATGAAATAAATCATGTAACCCGTGAAGGAGATGTTTTAATTTATGTATAGATATTGTTTTAAAACCGGAAAATGTTTTTCTTGAGAATGAAGATTTGTAATTTAATAGCGTCTCTAGATTCTCAATGTCCTCTTAAACTTCAAGAAGAAGCCGAAAATTTTCCAGAAATGGTTGAATATAAGCCGGCAAAAGAAAATTTTTCTGGTCTCAGCTCGAAAGTCCTGAATCCAAATACTTTTTCGAAATGGTAAATTTATATGTACAGGGACTAAATCGGAAGAGGAGGCTAAACAGGCTTTTAGCGAAATCTTGGCTCTTTGCCATCTCGATTCGGATCTATTGAAAAATTCGTATAAATAATTACGTAGCTACTGGAAACGCTGGATATACCGTCAACGTGCAAAGACTCTACGATAAATTGAAACCAAAATGTTTTTATGAAGCCGAAATTTTTCCTGCGTCAAAATACCGCATGAGTCACCTTTCTGTGAATATTTTCTCAACTGGAAAGTATGTCGTAACAGGTTCGGGCAGTGAATGTGATTTATACCGTTCTGATATAATAATTCGCAGATATCAGGCTCATGCAAGTAAAAAAGTTCATTCCATCCAAAATGACGTCCATAGTTGAAACGTCTTTCTGTCTTTCGGAAAACTTTTTGCCTTCAAATATTCACATTAAACTTATCCATCGTTTTCTGATCATCGAAGCCTGTAGAGTTGACAGTAGGCGTTAATTACACAAAACATTTGTTCAAAACTTGTAAAAGATTACGACGAAACGTCGATGGTAGCAAGCTGAAAGCTTTTCTATACAAAAATTTGATCCGAATCGAGACTCTGGCAGAAAGGAGCGATGAAATCGAACTTTCTATCGATAAACGAATAGCTCCGTTTTCTACACCAAAACCGCAACCGCCGGTTGAAACAGAGTATAAAAAGATTGACGATATTGAAAAGATACTCAAAGAATGCGGAAGTAGACTACCGTACAATTAAACACTTTTTTTATGTAGTATTTTGTTTTTAATAAATCGAATAGCGTACAAAACAAAGCGATAAGCAGACCTAAGCAGCTTAAAATCTCATTAGATATTGTACTTAAATATTCCATTTTTGTATTTTTTTCTAAATATCTACCTTCAATTTTCATACCATTGAAATTTTCGTCGATTTTCAAACAATTTCTGCAGAAAGGACAAAATTTTATCGGTCCTAAATTCGGAAATTCTCGTGAGAAATTCTTCCAATCCGAAAATGGAAATCACAGCTGTTTTTAAGTAAAACCGATCACACGCTCTTAGGTAAGTACTTGCAATCGTATAGCTTTTCACAAACAAAGTCAAGGGTGCCATTAAAATGGCACTTCTAAGCGTTTGTTACAGTAAGAAAGACAAAAATGATTATAAAGGTCAATGTACACGATCGTCTACAGTAATATTTTTATAAGGTGACGCAATACTCGTAATGACAAACTCGTTCCGGAACGGGTTCTGCAAGTTGTTCCGGAACGGCTTACGAAGAGCACTCTGACCATACGTGGGCAGCAAGAAAATTCTGGGGGTGCAAGATTTTTTGAAGGTCAAAAAATGGTCTTAAAAATGGTGGTATGGCGATAAAAAACACCATTTTTCGACGTTTCTCATCAAGCACTATCCATTGGCATCAAAAAATTGCGAAAATAACGAAAACAAATTTTCAAAAATTGAATTCTGGGGGTATTTTGATTTCTGGGGAGGGGGTATTTTGGTTTGGGTTTGGGTGGGGGTGCATACCCCCCAAACCCCTCACGCCCAGGTGTGACTCTGACTATAAATAGGCCAAGCAGAGCCAGCGAGCTCATTCTTCTCAAAATTATGGCGGCACGTTTTGAACTTCCAGCTTTCCACACACTATTGGCGGTGGTCGAGTCGAGGATTTGGGTTATAAACGAGCGACTTATTGGCGTTATATTACGAAAAATCTTGGAGGAGATGGCAGCATAGGCGTTCGGAACGCGCTTACGGCGCAATTTCGCAAAGATCGCCACAGGAACTACGAGAGCCGGTTATTAATCGTCAAACGCTACAAAAGCTAGTCGATAATCGATTATGGGTCGACGAAGAAAAAATCGTTTCGTTCATTTTCTAGGAATTCGTCAAATTATCAAAGGCCGACAGAACGAATTTCGGATCGCCCAATTTCTGGGACGTCATTTCCGGCGAAGAAGAAGGAGCAGAAGTCGGCTGGGGGCGAGAGGCGACTGATTATTACGTTGTCGGCGAAATGTTTAGGACGAGAGTGAAGCGATTCAACTCTGGGCCCGGGGCTATAACCTACGTTTCCTACGCGTGGAGGAACTTCGCGGTTTTGGCGGACTCCTTTAGTCCGTTTTAGACAGCGCGTTGGGAAAGGTTTTAGACGGTTGTAGTCCCGACGATTTGGTCGGAGTTGAGCTGATTCAACCGAGTCTGGACCACACCTGGCCGTGGGGGCTGGAGGGGGGCTATGCGGCCCCCTGAGAAACCAAAATAACCCACTCAGAAATCAAAATACCCCACAGAATTCAATTTTTAAAATTTCTTCGTTTTTTCGCAATTTTTTGATGCCAATGGATAGTGCTCAATGAGAAACATCGAAAAATGGTGTTTTTTTCGCCATATTACCACTCTTAAGGCCATTTTTTGACCTTTGAAAAATCTTGCACCCCCAGAATTTTCTTGCTGCCCACGTATGATCTGGACCGGCACGTAATAATTCCTTTGGCCCCAGGTAGTTCATGAACAGCGATCGGATTTTAAGCGTCGTAGAACGAGTTAACCAGTCAAGAAAAGATTTTTCGTTCGACGAGGTAATCAGTTTAAATGATATAGTCGTTAACGCCCCCATGGGTGGCCGAAGAACAGAACGAGAGAAAATTTCGAAAACGAGAATCGTTAATTGGGACACTTGGTTCCAAAGATATTGTGGGAATAGGGGGCACACATGGGCGTGGGGGAGGGTTTGGGGGGTATGCACCCCCCAGAAATCAAAATACCCCACAGAATTCAAATTTTGAAATTTTTTTTTGCTTTTTAGCGATTTTTTGATGTTATTGGATATTGTTCGATGAGAAACGTCGAAAAATGGTGTTTTTTCGCCATACGACCACTTTTAAGACCATTCTTCGACCTTTGAAAATTTTGCCACCCCCTTCCCAGAATTTCGGTGCTGCCCACCTATGATGGGGGTGCTTTATCCAAATCCAAAACACTGATAAATGATGTTTAGCTGGGGCTATAGTCACGAGGAAAGCTAAATTAGACAACCACCCTCGATGAAATTCGATTAGGCGGGGGGACAAAAGGCGTAGCACTTTACAAAAACGTTCGGCTGGAAATTTATTGGTCGAAGCGGGTCTAGGGGAGCATAGGTTACTTTGTTGGATCGAGGAAGTTCGTAAAATTCAGGCCGTTTTATCACCTACGTACCAATTAAAAGTTTATTCTCGAGATTTTAGCGTTTCCTTAATTTTCGCAGGCCCCACGGCCGAAAAAATTATACATTTGTACCACCATCACAATAATTTTGATTTAATAACCCGAGTCCCCGCATTTTTTGGCGCATCTTATTACTGTGAAACCTGTGATAAACCGTATTCAAATACTGAGTGACACGAATGTAACAAGGGCGAATGTACATGTTGTGATTCGTCTCCTGAATGTACATTTGTAAATTGGCAATTATGTAACAAATGTTATCGATGGTTCCTGAGCGAATCATGTTTTGATAAGCATAAAGTAAGAAAACCAACAAAATCTAACGATAGCTCGTCTTCACTATGTCAGGCTCTAAAACGTTGTAAATCTTGTATTCAATTAATAAGCAGCAAATACGGTAAAAATCATAAATGTAATCAGTTTTTCTGTAGAACGTGTAACTGTAATGTAGATCGAGACAAACGTCAATGTTATATGAAGCCTATAGACAATAATTCCGAATCAAAACGGAAACCATTTTTTATATTTTTTGATTTTGAAACTCGTCAGGATGTAGAAATTGGGGAAAACAAGTACGGAAAAATTTTCAAGCACGAACCGAATTGTTGTATAGCTCATCGCGTATGTGAAAAATGTTTAGATTCAGATTTTTGTCAAGACTGTGGCAAATATATGTTTTTGGGCGATAAATGTCTATAAAATTTTTGTAAATGGTCGTTTAGCGAGCAGCATCGGGGCGTCACACTTTTAACCCATGACGCTCGCGGTTTCGATTCTCGATTTTCACTCGAATATTTATACAAAAATTGTAGTTTCCCCCAAAATCGTAACGCGCGGCCTTGAAGTCATGCTGGAAGTGGGGGTGTTCGGGTTATCGATTCTTTAAATTTCCTACCCATGCCCCTTTCTATTCTTCCAAAAACTTTCGGGATTTCAGAGTTGAAGAAGGAGTACTTCCCTCATCTATTCCAGACAAAAAAGAACCAACACTATATCGGCCCCCTACCTGATTCCGAGCACTATTCACCCAACACTATGAAAGATGAGGCGCGCGAGGATTTTTTCAAATGGTACGAGACTGAAAAGGCAAAAAACGAGCCGTTCAATTTACAAAAAGAGCTTGTAGAATACTGTAATTCGGATGTAGATATTTTAAGGCGTTGTTGTTTAAAGTTTCGTCAAATTTTTATTGACGAAACGGGCGTCGATCCTTTTCTAGTCAGTTTAACAACAGCATCGGCCTGTAATCCGTTTTTTGAAAAATTCTCTCAAACTTGAACTTATTGGCATTGTTCCAGCTCACGGGTTCCTGTCTCAAGAAAACCAATCGATAATAGCATTAAAATAGTTAAAATGGCTTTGGGGGGAGAGGTAAAAATTGGGCGCTTAAAAGTCGACGGGATCTCGGGGAGCACAATCTACGAATTTAATGGTTGTTACTATCACGGGTGTACAAAATGTAATATTGTAAATAGAAATGAGCGAACTATCGAACGTTCGAGGGAGCTTATCAGGCTACTGTAGATAGACGTAAAGAATTAGAAAATTCGGGTTCTACAAATGTAGAAAAATGGTAATGTGAATTGAAGCGAGAGCTCGAACAAAATGTAAATATGAAACGATTTTTCGATTCTGTAAATTTTGTAACTCCGATATCGCCGAGAGAGGCATTTTACGGCGGTCGTACAAACGCTGTAAAGCTGTATCACGAATGTAGAGAAGGCGAAAAAATTTGCTATACAGATGTATGTAGTTTGTATCTTTGGGTTTGTAAGACGGGCGAATTTCCTTTAGAGCACCTTTTAATTATCACTGAAAATTTTGCTCCGTTGTGTGATAAACCGTATAATGGTATTATTAAATGTACAGTCGTTCCCCCTCGGGGGTTGTACCTACCAACCAGTCCTACCTTTTCGACACGACGGCAAATTATTATTCCCCGTCTGCCGGACCTGTGTTTTTGAAAAGCAGGACGTCTGTGAGCATTCAGACGAAGAGAGATCAATCACGGCCGCCTGGGTTTCCTTTGAATTGTACAAAGCAATCGATAAAGGCTACAAAGCAACAAAAATCCACGAAGTTTGGCACTACACTGAAATTGAGAAATACGACGACCCTACGACCAAAGAGGTTGTCCTTTTCACAGAGTATATAAATACGTTTTTACGATTGAAACAGCAGGCGGACGAATGGCCGAAAGGATGAAGCACGGAAGAGGAAAAATATGAATATATTAGGCGATACGAAGAAGTCGAGGGTATAAGGTTAGACAGGCAGAAAATTGAGAAAAACTCAGGCATGCGCGCGCTAGCTAAACTCATGTTAAATTCTTTTTGGGGAAAATTCGGTCAGCGCAATAATTTATCTCAGGTCGAATATTTAACCGAGCCGGAAAAATTTGTAAAGTTAATGTTCGATCCTACGGAAAAAGATAGCACTGTACAGTTTCTAGGCGAGCGCTTGGCATATACAAGGTATGTCATTGAAGACAAATTTTTAGAAGCGGTAAATAACACAAATCCGGTAATAGCTTCTTATGTTACAGCCCAAGCTAGACTTAAATTGTACTCATATTTGGAAAAATTAGGCACACGCGCTATTTATTTTGACACTGATTCAATTATTTATTTAACTCGAAAAAATGACAATTATTCAGTTCCTATAGGCCGTTACTTGGGTGATATGACCGAAGAGCTTAGTGGTTATGGGGATGGGGCTTACATTTGTGAATTTGTAGCGGGAGGGCCAAAAAATTACGCATACAGGGTTACTACTGACGAAAAAAGATTGTAAATCAAACTCATAAAATTCAGGGGTTCCGTTAACGTTCAACACTAGAGAAGAAATCGATTTTGATATAATGAAACAAATGGTCACCGGTTTCTGTTCAGGAAACGAGATCATAAAAACCGTTTTGGAAAAGAAAATTCTCAGGGATAATGTGAGAAACGTTTTTACCGCGGTGTACAAAAAGGACTATAGGGTTGTGTTTGATAAATGTTCGTTGATCCCCGATTATTGTACTTTACCGTTCGGCTTTTGATTGTAGGATGCACGTGTTACCCTGGTGAGACAGGTTGGTAGACACGTGTAGACCTTTATTATTTTTCTGAATTTTGTTTTGTTTCCCGTTTATATGTCGTGCCTTGTGAGGAGCAAGTGCCGGCGATGTGTAGCGGCCTTTGTTCGTTTTCGATTTTGTTTTGTTGTACATTCTCAGCCGTACCCCGGGATCCGGGTTAGTGGCGGTTGGGGTGTACAGTGTACCTGGTGAAGTGAAAAGGTGCGTGCGCTACCTCCCTGGAAAGAGTTCGTGGGCACACGTATACTTGTTTGACTGGCCGAGCGGTAAATACACACGTTATTTATACCCTGCGATCATACACTGTCCTATTTCCTTTTTGTACATTGTGCTAAGAATGTTTTTTATATTATCTCGTGGCTGGCGAGCTTCATACGCCCTCGTCGTGCCATCTGGGGTCACGGATACAGTAATCCTGCATTCATGATGCAGAATTGAAGCAATTTTAATTCTATAGCGTGTAAACAGCTTTTGACAACGGAATTGAGTGCTGAAAACTCATATTTTTCATCTATATTTTCTTTATTTTGTCTTTTTTCTCTTTTTTTGTCTTATCGATGGATTTCTATTATTTTGGCAAAAAAACACGTAAAACAGCATACTTTTAGGGAAATTTAAAAATTCTACAAAAAATATTTCGCGACATTACAAAAATATTTCACACCTTGTCAAAAAATTTTCACACCTTGACAAAAACATTTCACCACTTGACAAAAAATTTTCACACCTTGACAAAAATATTTCACAACTTGGCAAAAAATTTCCACAACTTGACAAAAGTACTATGCTTAAACTTGTAAAACTATTTCAGAACTTGACAAAAAATTTTCACAGCCTGACAAGAAATTTTCACAACTTGACAAAAAATTTTCACAACTTGACAAAAATTTCCACAACTTGCCAAAAATATTTCACAACTTGACAAAAAATTTTCACACCTTGACAAAAATATTTCACAACTTGCCAAAAAATTTCCACAACTTGACAAAAGTACTATGCTTAAGCATGTAAAAATATTTCAGAACTTGACAAAAAATGTTCACATTTTGACAAAAATATTTCATAACTTGACAAAAAATTTTCACAACTTGACAAAAAATTTTCACAACTTGTCAAAAATATTTCACAACTTGACAAAAAATTTCCACAACTTGACAAAAATATTTCACAACTTGACAAAAATATTTCACAACTTGACAAAATTTTTTCACAACTTTACAAAAATATATCAATAATTGTTTTTAAACGGCAAAGTTTTCGGTAGTATGCAGTTATTATATACCCATGCATACGTGTGGGAGACGAGACATGCACCTATGCAGGGTCTACTTCATCTGAATGAAAAAATTACTGGGAAAAAGCCGAAAATTGATGAAAATTATATTTTTTCGCTGCAATGATTGTAAATTAACGCAGCTTTTACGCTACATTTTATGCCTATTTTTTAGGCTGAAGGCCGACCCCTAGAACCGCTCTGCCCTGCATATACGGATGATATTCTCAAAATGAATAGAAATCCTCAAAAAACACTTGAAATTGTGTAATAACTGCAATTTTTCCCATGTTATTTTCGCGATTTTATATCAGCCTTTGAAGATTTGTCATATCGTATTTCTCTTTATCATTGCATAGTAAACATGCGAAACAGATCACATTTGCAATGGTTTAGCATATCCGATGTATTCACTGATCTATATGGCTACCTATTTCATTTTTACTGTAATTTTAGCAGCTTTTCGCGAATGTTTTACTGAATTACCGACAGATGATGCAAAATTAGCTGTCATGAACATCACTTATTTATTCGTGATATTCTTATTGTTGTTATCACATTTACGTGCTTTCTTAAAACAATAAATAAAATATAAGTACGTCACAACAAGACATGCACGTGGGAAGCATCTCGGCATAGAAACATAGGATAATTTTCTAGATAAAATAGGGCAAAAAGGACGGAAAAAGTAAAAATGATTGAAATTGACCAGAAACATAGTTTTTATGCTATTTTAGCATTTATACTAGTTCTTGGTAAAAAAAATCATTGACACAGGCTGAAACCCCCAGTTCGACCATGCTGTGGAACAACCTGCGGAACAACACTGCTAGATATACCATGCTATAACAGACGGCGCGGTGGGGGCCACGCCCACCCCCTCCTTTCTCTCGCCCCAATGCTCTATATACTTTAACGTTGCACCCTCAGCTTACCTCGGGGTGCAGAGTTTTACGTCATCGCCTATGTTATAGCACAAGCTATCCTACAGCGTTGCCCTCCAGACTGCCAGCCGTTATTATTGACATTAGAGCGCGCGACATTAGAGCGCAGCTATAATATATGTTTTTCACGTAAGTTTACAAAACTTTTATGTTCGCCGGTTAAAGCTTCAAAACAAGCACGCCTTTGGAAAAATTCCTACTGTATCTTACACTCTAGACTATTTGCAACGATTCATATACCTACTTTCCGATTCAGTATTGGATATGCTTTCTATTTTAAGGGGCAAAGTTAAGTACCTACGCATAAATATCTCGGTATAATAGTGATAAATGCATGCGGTTTCTTTTGTTTTGTAAAGCAATTTTTAAGCTTTTCTGCACTGTTCTGGCTGCTCCTAAGTGACTTTTGATGCGTTTTTAAACGCATTTTTAAGCTTTTCTACATTGTTATGGCTGCTCCTAAGCGACTTTTGATGTATAATTCTTTTTGAAAAATTTTCGAAAAGTTTTTGACATAACTTGTTTGTTACAGAAGTTATCAAAAATGCATTTTGCCTTTTAATCTGCACTTAAAAGCCAAAGCGTCGCATACATGTTGTAGCAGATAAATTTACACTTCTGGCAGAGCTTTAAAATGGGCACGTATACAAATTATGCTGGAGGGCGCGAAGCGCCCAAGAAAATATGGTTGGGGGTTCACGGGACGCACTGAAGGACCGCTTGACGGGGTCTGAGGCGGAGCAGTGGAAAATTTTGAGTTCTTGAAGTATTTAAGAAAGGTAATGGTAAAAAATTAAGGATTTTAAGTCACAACTAAAATTTGTATTTGAATTTAATAACTCACCTCACCAACATCTCCATTAATGATTAACAAACTTTCCTTCCATCCACCAAGTATGACCCTCACATTCAGGCTTTTTTTCTGCTTTTTTCTGCACGGGTTCCTGTGCACCGGCGCACTAATTCAAAAACGATTTCTTCACCCAGAAAATTTTTGTGCACTCTATTTTATTCAAAAATTCTATCAGCTTGATTTTCATCCCAAAACAATTCTCTATAATTTTTTAAACTCCAATTCGTTTTTATGCAGAAAAGACATTCTGTCTATCTGTTATTAAATTTTCTGTGCAACAAAATTCTGAAGCCAGGCAATTTTTTTGAAATAGAATCCAGCTGCTGCCTTAAAACAGTATAATGCCAAAAAATCTTACGTCTTGCAATTTTTTCAAAGGTGCTAGATGGCAATATACAATCAGTAATGCAATTCGCAGTGAAGAAAAAATCACTTGACGTTGCATTTCTTATAAAATTAGGCGTGGTGTATAAACGTGAGCACGGGCGGACCAAAAAATTATAACAGAACCAAAAAAAGACTTCTCATCCTCAGAAAAGGATCTGATATTTTCTGATCAAGATATTTTCTATTTCAATTTTAGTTATAACTGAAAATGAAAAAAATAACGAAAGAAAGAAAACGCTTGTAAAGCGTTTTCTTTCCTTCGTCCTCTGTTTCTTTCTTTCTGATTTTCTCTGTTTATCTCGCATTTTTTAAAAAATTTTTGGTCTAAATGCGGCCCCTTAAATCCGCCAGTGCATATACGATCTTTTGTCGTCGCTCTGATGTCACGCGCTTTAATATTGTTGCGCTCTAATGTCGCGCACTCTAATGTCGTTGCGCTCTAATGTCGGCGCTCTAATGTCTACGTGCCCTGCAAAAGGTAAACAATGTTTGCCTTTTATGATCTGATTATTTTTAAGTTTTAAAAAGAAAGAACACGAAAAGACTGAACTTTATGTCGCATGATAAGTAAGCGCTTGCGATAGCTAAGCAGAATGGGCCTGATTAAAATTTAAGAATTTAGTGATAAAAAAGCGTCCTTTCTCTGACTCTTTCTGTCTTGTCCGATGTAATTTGAAACGAGAAATAATCGAAAAAGGAAATTTTCGGAACGGAAGTGCCTTATATGATTTCAGGCCGTTTAAAAAATGATTTTCAGGTAAGATGTGATGTTAAGAGTCAAAACATGTGTAGAAAGACGCTCCTATCAGGAAAGATGGAACAATGTGGTGTAATCAGCATATGCAAAGAAGCACAAAAAAGTATTCAGCGATCAGAACGTGCAAATCACTGTCTTGTTGATGGATGAAACTACCTAAGCTACGGGTATATATACCCACCGGGTGCTTCTAAAAACTGTCTAGATCTCACTTCATTTCTTTTTGAATGTGTTGGCGATAAAATGTTTTCTCCAAAAACAGGAAGTGAAGTAGGTATAGGAGAAAATGCCAAACATTAATTTTCTACGTAATTCCGAGTGCATTTTTCAAATTATTTGCTTGAACTACTAGGACTATCTACTCATTATAAACGAATATCATCCGTTAAACAAATAACATTTTGGTAGGCGCTTCTTCCGACTTCAAGAAGGCGTTTCTTTTATTATTGCTATAATGATTAACACTCGATTTGTTCAATTAACAAGCGGAAATGCTTTTACAATTTAGGTAAGAATGTTTTCGTTATAACGAGCTAATTTATGATTGGCGTCTTCCTGAATTCAGTGTTTAGGTTCGTCCACTCGTTCATCTCTAGAGAAGTGGGACGTTAATCAATTTGATACAAGATGTTTTTTCAACGTTCGAGATCTTGGGAAGGTTTTACTTGAGACAGCAGCAGACATGCACATGGGTGTCACGGAGCGTGATTTTTTTGAAAATTTTTCTAAGGAAACATTTTAATATATTTTTATTCTACTTAAAGCTAGGTAACAATAATTCGCACACATATTTCCTATTAATCGTATTTAATGCATGTTATTATTTTCACCCAGTCCCGAAGACCTTATTCATCAAAAGTCGAAACTTTTCCCTGATTTTGCCCTAAACTCAGACTATTGACGCAAACAATTAATCCAAACTAGAAACAGCTGAGGTTAAGTTAAGCTTCGACCCATATTCATCGTGGGCAAATTTATACTTCATTTCCTATTATTATCATCCTAACTCTAAACAAATTCCTTGAATACTCGCAGACTAAATAACCATATCAAATGCGCGTATCCTATTTGAAATCATATAATATGCTTTACCTGAAATCAAACCCATAATTGCTTTCCTCTGAGAACCAAGACCCCGAAATTCCCCCCGCGCCAGAAAAGTCAATCAAATTCCACAAATCAGACGGACTATTTATTTCCTTAACTCCACCTGACGAATTTCTATTATACTTCGACTACTCTAAATTCATAATCAAACACCTACTTGAGTTCATTTAAGCTAAACTGCCATATTCATCGAATAATGTAGACAACGCATGGAATTTCGTCACCTCTCCCAAGTTTTAAATTATATGATTATTCTTTTACCGCTTAGTTGTCTGTATTTAGTAATTCTTGCAACTTGTACATGTTTTTAGCGACTATGAGTGTGTTATCGAACTTACGAATTGTTTATTTAGTGTGCTTATTTCTCCTTTATGAACTCTGTCACTAGTCGTCGAAGTATGCTGTGTTGTACTATTAATTATTATCATTGACAATTATATCACCTAATACTAATTGATGTTCCTTTCACTATGTATAAATAATACAAATGTGATGGCCCTACTCTAGGCACTTATGGGGCGTGACACGGGGCTTTAGGGTGTCTAAAGAAAGGCAAAATGAAGAACAAAAATAGGGGCAAATAAAATTTTCTGCAAAGCGCATTAGATTGATCAAAAGCTGTAGAAAAACGTAATTTTGTTATTTTTATAATTTGTACCACTTTTTGAGGCCTTTTTCCTTCGAAAAAGACTGACTGGCCTCCAGATCGTCCATGCTGTGCATCTATGATGAGCAGCCCAGTTGAGAGCAAAGGACCTTCTATGCGATGCGAAAGAGATAGAAGTTAAGGTTACTTCGCGCAGAGTCCTTACTTAAAAAGTGCTCAAATCATCTGAATTTATAAATTTCTATATTTTTATTATTAAAAGCGATATAATGCTGTTAAAATGAGCTAAAAAATCTGATCAAAAGGCGGTATTATCGCATATAGACCTCTTAGTCCATTTGACTAGCAAAACAGCATCAACATTAAATTTAAGATTTCAATTTATGGGATCTTGGGATCTTAAACCCCTGCATATGGGCGTAAGGGTCTGAAGCCCCCGACAATCCCGCGGACCCCCAGAATGGATAGATCCTCAGAATTAAATTTTTGGCGCTATTGTTGGCGATTTTCCCTATCGGACTTAGCCAGAATTCGGCTGTTCTGCCCATCTAGGCCCCTTTTGACTCTGAGTGTTGGCATAGTAAACTATGAATGCCGTAGTTCAATGTATTTTTGTTAACTATATCTTTACTGAGTCACAACAATGTTAACTAATTAAATTCGAATTAACAAACTCAAAATAAAGTTAACTAGTCATATAAATGTTAAAAATGAAAATTTTTTCGCTGTGTTTTAAATGATTGTTGTGGACTGTCTCTTTTCGAAATTGTTTTCTTAAGATGATAAGGAAAAGTAGATGAAAAATGTGTTTTTTCAATAAAATGTCGCAGCAGGCATCATAACCATACATGGGCAGCAGCCAAATTCTTGAGGGGGGGTCGGATGAGGCTGTTAATCCGCCAAAAATAGCACAGAAAATATCATTCTGAGGGGGTATCGACTTTTGGAGTCCGTCGGATCCTGGGAATCTAGACTCCCCAGACCCCCACGCCTCCACGCTCATGTGTGATCGTAACATAACCTATCACAATTTTGAAACTGTAAATATCTTTTGTCCAGTGTTAATCTTTTTCATAAGTGCTGTCTTCTGGACTTTTCCCATTGTGGAACGCGGAATATAATCTAGAACGTGTATGCCGCCTCTCAGATACTTGTGGCTAGAGAGGCTATCTGGAAGTATAAAAATGGTTTTCATATTCAGAGCGGCTAAAAAAACGAATGGCATATTGGCCCTCATAAATTTTTCAAGACTGAACTAAATTAAACACAGTTTCCTTTGTTCAAGAGTTTATGACCTCAGTAAGAATGTGACAATGTTTTATTTATGCAGCTTGAGCTGCTGTTGGTCTACAATAAGTTAAGCAGAAGTCGTTTTTTTAGTATTGAAAGCATCGGCCAGAAGCATTATTTGCCTTTAAAACCCTTTAACTTCACAAAATCTTAAGACAGTTAAATATAGCTTCTTTTAGAGCCCTTTTATTTGTCTATCACTTATGTGATTTGCTCCATAATATTAAAAGTTGCTGAAAAATAATTGAACAACATTCGAAATGTGCACATCCTGGCAACTGCTAGCTTAAAAACGTTGACGTAGGAATGCAACAACCCGTGATAAAGGGGCTGCTGTTCCGCACAAACTAAATCTCTCGGAGTAAAAATAAATAAACCATAAAAAAATAATTTTGGCTTTATGCAAACGAGACCGCGTTAATTTTTCTGTATTTTTTGGGGAGATGCATTGTTGTGCAGATAGTCTATTTATGCACAAAAAAACCTACAGAAAAGACGAAAAAACGAGTTTTGCTTAATTTAATGTAAACCAAGAGCAGCTTAACCAGCATAATTGAAACTTTATCGTTTGGTCAAGTATCATAGAAGTTATGGGGATCAATATGTCATTCCTTTTTTAGCCACCCTGTATATCGAAATGCAACAATAAATGGTTAGGTCGGAGAACGTAAATGTAAGGCAGTCACGAAACTTACTGGTTTGAAAATTTTCAAAATAGGAAAAGTTGTGTTCGTGATCTAAAATTGTAATATTTTGATCTTTCTTCAGATTCTTGAACGCGAAAACAATATCCTCTTTGCCTTCACGATAACAGATAGGTTAAATATTCTCTCCCATCCCCCTACTGGGTAAGCACCATACCTGAGCTTGGGCGGAGGTTGGGGAGTAAGAACCCTCCAGAAACCAAAATATTCCCCCCAGAATTTAATTTTTGAAAATTTTTTCCGTTTTTTTCGCAATTTTTTGATGCCAATGGTTAGTGATTGATAAGAAACGTTGAAAAATGGTATTTTTTCGCCATACCACCATTTTCAAGGCCACTTTTTGATCTTTAAAAAATATTGCAACCCCTCCCTCATAGAACTTTGGTGCCGCCCATCTATGGTAAGCACTAAGCAGCATACTTTTGTGTTTGTAAAATCCAGACAAGCACGTTGGGGTAAGAATGATTCTGACCCCCTCCATTTCCGCGAAATACAAGCGAAATGTAGGCCAAAAAAATCAATGACAATGAAATATTCACTGCAAACGTGCTTGAAAATGATCCTAAGCTGCAGATTAACGCAGATTTAACGCTATTTCGGCATTTAAACCATTTGTTGAGACTATTTCAGCAGAAAAAGCTCATTGACATATCCCCGCTAGACCAGCTTACCTTCCTCACCCAGACACGTCATGCTTTTCATTTATGGTCACAGCAAGTGGTTCAAGTGACAAAACGATAAAACAATCAAAACAGTCTACAAGTTTAATTATTTTAGCCAACATAGAACTCGCGTATTCTGCATAAACTTTTTTTCAGGAGCTGCAGAACTCCGTAAAAAGCTCGAAATAAGTTGTGTGTTAGTTCGTTACTATTTTTTAATTTCGGATAAGATCGGCCAATCAATTCAATATAAAATTTTCATCTACCAGCATTTTTATTTTTTAGATTTTTCTGTACTTGTTGTCCCATATAGCCTTTTAACACAAGAAACACTCAAGCCGAATAGTAAAAAATAGTTATTTCACTTCTGATTAGCTCGTTTAGCTCTTGAATGACAGACGATGGTTCAGCCGATTCGTTTCGTAGAACAATCGCAGCAGTTGGCAAATCGCCAACTTCAGCGGTTGGCAAAGCAAACACCGCACAGTCAGCTACTTCATTGTGTGATAAAATGAGGTTCTCCAGCTCACCCGGATAGACCTGTCAAAAGTGAAAATTTGTGAAGAAATCATGAAAAAGATTATTTCAATTCTCAAGCTTGTTTTTGCTTTTTAACTGGAATCTATCATCAAGAATTAGTTTTGAATTGGACCAGAATCTCGGGGATCAAAGTTGACTGTTTCGCCCTTGCCATTTAGTCCTTCACTTTTTTGCAAGTTGGAAGTAAGTGATCCATTTGTGGTCGTTAAAAAGGCCTTGCTTCATATTCCGCGTATTTTTTATACAAGTTTGACAGAAAATAAGCATCAAACGCCTTTGAATAAAGTCTTAGAAGAAATATAACCTAAAATATTGACGAAAATAGCATTCCTGAAGAGCGTTATGATGAAGTTGAAAGATTATTTTTTCACTAAATATAGATTTGATGCTGTAACGGCAACATTAGTACTCTAACGAGGCATTGTGTGCTATAATGGGCGCTTCAGTGTCCTAACGGGATCAGACATATACGTGAGGAGTATGAGGGTCTAGACCCCAGAACTGAAAAAAACAGAATTTTCATTGGGAGAATAAGGCAAAATGATAGTCAAAAATAAATGAAAATCAAAAAGCTTCTGCAAAACGCTTGAAATTGGCCAAAAACTTCGGATTAAAATAGCTTTGACGCTATTTTAGCACCTATACCAGCTATTAGGGCTATTTTAGCTCAAAACATCTATCTGGCTGACCCTCAGGCGGACTATGCTGTTCATTTACGGACGGGAAATTTAAACTTTAATGTAAAAAAACGATGTAAGTGCTACTGTTCAAAACGTGTTGTAGCGAGATTTTACTGTTTTTTTCTAAATCCTTTGAATTATTTACTCTTTAAACAATGAGAGAAAAAGCTAGTTAATTTTCATAAAAAATAATGAGAAACATCCTCAGTGAGATTTTTAAAAAATTGATAACACAAGAACAAAGTTATCTAAGTTTGCAAAAAGTGAGCTTAATCCTCATCAAAGATATAAAATAATTAATTCATCTATTTACATGCTAGCTAGTAACATATAAATAAATAAATAACAAATTAATTGCTTGAAGCTCGTAATACTAACATATAAGTAATGCAATTTGAAGATTTTTCGGAAAAATCAAATTTATTCATGTTAAATCGCCGATAGAATATTATCGACGAAAAAATACTGAAGCGTACATGGACGCAACCAAACTCAGTGGGTCTGACGAGAAAACATTCAAAAAAGTCAAAAAATTTTGGAAGCTCGTTGAATTCTGGAAGGAAGTCTTTCAGATTTTATGGGTTCAGATCAGACATGCACGGGGGAAGGTTTTGAGCTCTAGACTCCATAATGGAAAGATGGAAAATTTTGTAGGGAAATGAGGCGAAATGGAGGTCAAAAATGGATGAAAATTAAAAATTTTTCTTCAAATGTTCTACGAATTTGTCCAGTGTAATAAAGTAGTTTTAACGCTATTTTTGCGCTTATACCATTTTTGAGTTCAGTTTTACCCGAAAAGCTCAATTTTTTAACCCCCTCCAGACCGGCTGACCCACCCCTCTCCCCCAGATCGACCATGCTGTGCATCTAGCATCTATGCTCCAGATCACACGTGGGCGTGGGGCTTTAGGGGGGGGGGGCTAGATCCCCTGAAGACCTCATAGACTTCAGAATTTAGTTTTCGGCACTTTTTTGGAATTTTTGCCAGTTTTGCAAAGCCCAAACCCTCAGACTCAGACTGCTGCCCATTAACATTTTTTAGTCAGAATGCTATTCAAAACTAGTATAAATGCAAGAAAGCGTTAGATAGAACCATAGATGCACAGTATAGCCGATCTGAGGGGGGTCAAAAATTGAAAGCCCCTATGGGCCAAATGACCTCAAAAACTTGTGTGCATCCTTAAATGACGTTAAAACTATTTTATCCCAAAGTTGCTGATCAATTTCAGGCACTTTTAAAAATTTTTATTTTCATCTATTTTTGGCCTTTGTTTTGCCTCATTTCGCCCAGAAAATCTCTTATTCTCCATTTCAGGGAATCTAGATCCCAACCCCTCCCCTACGTGCACGTCTGGGTAGAACTACGTCAATCCAAAAATTTCTGACCATTTTAAAACTAATTTACAGAATGATTGTGATTTTCCCTTTTTAGATCGTTATTTTGTCTTATTTTGCTCATAAAATTTCACGTCCCTTTTTATACCGCGGGTATAGACCGCGAATCCCCCGCGTCACGTGCGTGTCTGATCCAGAAAACCAGTACTCTAAACGCCCATCATATGTGCTAAGGAAATTCTCACTTGCTTTGCATTAAATTTCAACACATTCTTAATCCGGTCCACAAAGTAAACAAAACCGTCTTCATCTATATATCCGAGGTCGCCTGGAAATATAAAGGTTTAACAAATAGGTTTATGTGTAATTCAAATTAATAATAAAATTATTTATCAATCAAATTAAAGTTTTTGACAACGTGATTCAACGACGCTGCAATACTTAATCAAAAGAATCGTTTCAATAAGGATATCATGCATAATAAAAAGTGCTAGTTATATTTACATTCGCTTGAAATTAGTTCATCAGTAATTAATAAAAATAAGAGTAATTCTTTACAGAAAAAGATATAAAATGAAGAATACATTAAACTTGCAGTAATCATACCATCATAAATTATTGATTATTTAATATCTATTTTATTTTTCAGTTAAACTAATTATAAGGCAAAATACACACAAATCGTAAATATATTTTTTGTGATTTATTTTCGAAATATCCAGAATACCTGTTCTACCCCAAATGATGCCGTCATCCTTAACATATACGTTCGAATTTTCGACATCATTCTTGTAATAATAGCCGCTATGTACTTGTTCTCCACTAAACCACATTTCGCCAACTGCTAGCGGCGTTTTTACGACGGCTCCTGTTTTTGGATTCACAATCTTAAAACAAAAACACAAAGATTGGGTTTCATGACAAGGAAATTTGATAAAAATACGAAAAAGGAGCGAGAATAAAAAAACATTAAAACTCAGTGTTTAATTTTTAAAATAGGATTTTAGTAAGAAAAACCAGGATTTTAGTAAAAAAAGCTTCTGAACTTAATTTCTGATTGCAGACTATGCTCCGATGATTTTCGGTAGACTCGATTTGGCTGGGCTGTAAATATATTTTAAAAAGTACTCCCTAATCTTTGACCTAGTCTGTTTTACATTAATCTAATGTCTAGGCTTAAAACTTTTCGGCCCCGATAAGTCGGCAAATTTTGGTCACACACAGGCATGAGGGTCTGGGGTCTGAACACTTAGAATCTAAAAAAAAACAAAATTCCATTGACCCCCAGATTTATAATTTAGAAAATTTTTTTTCGTGTTTTTCCTGGTTTTTAATTATAATTTATTTATTTTATAATCGTCGAAAAATGACGTTTTCTCACCTGATAATCAATATTTTGACTCTCTTTACTTCTAAAAATTATGAACGCAACTTGGGACTCTCCAGAATTTGGGTCATGCTCATGTATGCTTATGGTTTGTGTGAATCAACTCAGCAAGTTAGGAAACATATTTCTGAGTAGCTGAAAATTCTAAAAAGGAAAGCACAAGCTTATGCGAAACGGACCATAATTCGTCCAATTCAAAATTTATAGATAATCTGATTTTGGCTAGTCCTCGACTTAGCTAAGCTTACAAAAATTAATTAAGAGTAATAAATTTTTTGCACTTTTATAGTCCATTCAATTCACATCATTATTATTATTATCTCGAAGATCAAATTGACGATATCTTCATAAGCAGCTTATAATCATGAAGTCTGATAATAATTTTATCTCCTGGTAATTATTTCTATGTAAGCTTAATGCTCCATGAGAAGTGTACCTTCAAATTTGTATTAGGAAGCAAAACACCGATACTTTCCACTTTGACATTACCATATGGCAACCATGTTAATCCGCGCATTTCTGTCAAGCCGTATACTGTAAGATTTAAAATATTAATGTGGTTTTCTTATTACAAAATAATAAGAGAAACGAATTTCAGTAAATAAAAAGCGATCAGAAAAAGTTTAAATCTTTATTATATTTGACAATGATAGCGATGGAACCATTATCGAAAAAAATATTTATACTTCTTTAGTGAGAAAAATTGCTAGGGATTTATCTCAGCTTTCTTCGAGCACAGTGCCATTAGCTCGCGAGTTCACGCGCGTAATGTAAAATTTTGTAAGGTTTATCGGAGGATAGAGCAGATGATAAAATGAAAATTAAACTAAACTAAAATGAAAATTGAACTACTTTAAACAATTAGGGAATCCAATCTAGTCGATATACGTACAAACATACGACAGGCTATGCTTGGTTGCCTTTTCAAGGAAATGAAAGAAAAAACTACAACCTTGAATTCGCGCAATGTCAGGGGAAAAAATTACGTCTTATTTTCCGCACGGCCCGTAGTGAAGGTCAATGTATTTACATAAATAAAATTAACGAGCCAAATTTGAGAGTCACTTTCTGTAAGACTTGACTCGAGGTTGCACAAGTCAAAGATCAATCTCCCTTGATTTTAACATGTATTGTATAGTTTTGACGCTGAGTTTAATGATGCAAAGCATTTTTGTTGAAAACAAACATTCATTGTGTAAAGTGAGTGTAAAGTATCAAAAATCACCGCTTTTGACAAGTTTTACACGGTCTATCGTTTTTCATTTTAACTCAGGATCAACGCTATCAAATTCAATAATTCGTTTTTCATTTGAGAGATGAATAATTTTTGCACATTGTTAAATCAATTTCAACTAACAGTATTCCTTTAATATTTTTTGATATGCTTAGAAACATAAAACATCAACAATTTTGACTCCGATTTTTTGACAATTTCCAATATAGCGCATATACCATATGCGGGCCCTCGTTCATGTTATGACATTTTATAGCTTATCACTAGAGGCTCCTATGATAAAAAAATTTAAAAAATAAAACGACCACTTTTTGATCAATAAATGTTTGAATGGGACGTGGTCACACGTGGGCGGGGGGTTTGGGGGGTATGCACCCCCTCCCAGAAGTTGAAACCCTATAAGAAATCAAAATAACCCCCCCCCCAGAATTCAAATTTTGAGATTTTCTTTGCTTTTTTAGCGATTTTTTTATGCCATTGATAGTGCTTGATGAGAAACGTCGAAAAATGGTGTTTTTTCGCCATACGACCACTTTTAAGACCATTCCGGTGCTGCCCATCTATGGACATGGTGCGCTAAGAAATGGCTGAAATCTGACGAATTAGCCTCAGAATGTCACAACATTTTACCATTGATATATTTGGGCGATCTTCTATAATGCATCCTGACATTGGCCGTTATTAGGGGCTTATGCATGAAATGAAGAATTTATATTTAAAAATGACCACTTTTCAAGTAACAGACCTTGAACGGAAACGTGGTGTGCTGAAAAATCATGAAATTTGTGAGACTTTATTGGGCAGTGTCAATATACTTTTTTCTTACTTTTTTAAGAATGTAGGTAGCAGTTCACGTTGTAACATGTTGTCAAAAACTATTCGGGCCCTTTATAGAAAAATTCAAAATATCATGGATCACTTTTTGAGTTACACGTATCGTAAGAGGACATGAAGTGCTGAGTAATGATCAAAATTAGACTATTTTGACTTAGAATGCTAGGATATTTTCTAAATTAAATTCTCTAATATAAAATGGTTGTCAAACACTGAAATTAACTTATTAAATCTTATCATCTAGCATCATTAGTAAAAAATAAAAAATTTAATAACCATGTTTTTAGCAAGAGACGTTATATGAAACGTCGAGTAACTTGAAAATAATCAAATTTTGAAATATGTGACTTGTGAGCACATGTGGGCGTGGTGGGAGAGGGGGTTGGGGAGTAAGCATTCCTCAGACGGCCGAATACTTCCCCCAGAAACCAAAATACCTCCCCCAGAATATACTTTTCAAAATTTTTTGTTGTTTTTTTCGCAATTTTTTGATGCCAATTGATAGTGCTCGATAAGAAACGTCGAAAAATGGTGTTTTTTCGCCATACCATCATTTTCAAGACCATTTTTTGACCACTAAAAAATCTTCCCCCTATAAGAATTTTGGTGCTGCCCACCTATGCTTGTGAGTCAATGCGGCAATGTATTTTCCTATTTTTGTTGGTAGGAACTTTTATACATTTGGTCCATCAATTGATGTGTGACATGTTGTTGAGGTAGGCATTATAGAAGGCTTTAGTGAAGAAGACGGAAAAAATATGATTGTAACTTATAGACGTTAAGGAAGTTAAATATGCTTGAAATTGTCAAATTTAAAATAATTTCGATCTAGAATGATAGATTTTATCTTATTCATTTTCTTCAAGAAATACACACGAATGTATTTTAGTCATTAAAAAACATTCTACAGACAACTAAATTTTTGACTTGCTGCTCAAAATGTAGTAATTTAGTTCTTTAGTTTTTCCAAGGACTAACAAATTTCATTTGAAAAATAAAAAACCGAGCGATTTTCGTTCAAAACTGTTCAAATTGAAAATTTCTCAGTACATTGCATTTCTTTTAAATGTATATTTTAAATTTCACTAAAATGCATTAATAACGTGTCAAAGTAATACATGGGCAGCCAAAAAATTATTGGGGTCCGATGAAGCAAAATCCAGAAAAATAGCACTGAAAATTCAATTCTAGGTGGTCTATCAAATTAGAGTTGGAGAGTCCGCTAGATTCTCGAGGGGTCAAGGAATTCCGGGAGTGGGGCGGAATCAACCCAAAAAATTTTCAAAAAGTGCTTTTTTAGCTAAAAGACTTTAAGTGCATGTCAAAAATACTGTTTTAGACGTTCGGACAATGCTACTTCTTTCTAGAACATGAAAATGGAAAATTTGCGAAAATTTCGGAGAAAATCGAGGAAATTGAACAAAGTACGGTAAAAAATGTGTATATGGCGCGAAGCGCCGAAAATTCGACACTTTTGATCCAAAAATGAGCTAAAAACGCTTAAAAAGCAGACTTTTTACAATTCTCTTTAAAAATTGACAATTCTGGGTGGATCACAGTCATTTTGTGGGGTCTGCAGCTATTCTGCGGGGGATCAAACACCCCTTTCCCAAGAACGCGTAGTCTTAGTGCGATTGATTACCCGAATGTATAAAGCTACCAGAAAGACAGATTGACGGGTTGAGTCAAAATTCTTTCAATATGATAATTTTAAAGTTTTCCCATATTCCATTGAAACGTAAATATGTTGCTCCCTCCGATAACACTTAATAAGGTGCTGAAGTGTCAATGACAACCAACTAACCAACTTATATCAAAGAATTTTGATAAGAAACTATCTTGACACTTTCAAGATTATCTAATTGTGATCATTCCTCAGCACACCATTTTCTATTAGTATGTGTTACTCAAAAAGTAGTATTTTGACTTTTGAAAAAAAATTTGTATGAAGTCTAATAATCTTTGACAACACGTTACATTGTAGACTGCATCCCACATTTTTAAAAAAATCAATAAGAAAATATCTCGACATTGACTGTCAAAATCTCACAAATTTCATAATTTCTCTAGCACACCACGTTCTCGTTAAAAGTCTGTTACTTAAAAAGAGGTTATTTAATTAGTATTATTTTTGCACAAATAAGCCTCTGATAACAGTCAACGTCACGATGCAATATAAAAGATCGTTCACATTTAATAAGGGTAAAATGTGACTTCAAACATCTATTGCTCAAAAAGTTGTCTTTTTATTTTTTATTATAGGAGCCTCTAGTGATAAGCTGTAAAATATTATAATATGAATAAGGGCCCGCATATGGTATATGCGCTATATCGGACATGGTCGTAAAAATTTAAGTCAAAATTGTTTATGTTTTAGGTTTCTAATAATATCAAAAGATATCGAAGAGATACTGTAAGGTTAAATCAACTTTACAAAATGTGAAAATTATTCATCTTTCAAATTAGAAAAAAATATTGAATTTGATTACGGTGATCTTGAGTTATGATGAAAAATGCTAGACCCTGTCAAATTTGACAAAATCGGTCATTTTTGTTACTTTTCACTCACTTTAAACAACGAATATTCGTTTTCAAGAATAAATGATTTTCACCATTAATCTCAGCGTCAAAAACTGCATAATATATGTTAAAATCAAGGGTAGTTATTATTTCGGGGGTAGTTGAAATGGCGATAAAACTACAATGTTCCTTAGTTTTTAGTTATTTTAAAATACTTTTGTAGAAAATTTTGATTCACATTCATTTTTAGCCTTTATTTTGCCTTGTTTCCCCGAAAGAATTTTCCGTTTGTTTTATTCTGGGGTCTACACGTCTGGTCTAGACTATAGGTGCATAACAGCGATCTGCAGGATCACCAAAATCTGGTCTAGCAAAGGTCAGTCGGCAATAAATAACTTATTCACAGCTATTTTGAGCAACAGCAGTGTTAAAAAAATCGATGTAAAATGTTAGAACGATATACGCGATTATATATAATTTCTGAAATTTTTTAAAAGGTTTCGACGATTTCGTTCTTTTTGATCTCACTCGTAATTTTCCTGAATTTCCCGCATAATATTCTTACTGATTTATAAGTGACTAGACGCTATACCTCTCGTGTGAGTTTGACTCCGGCAAAATTTAAAGAACATATAGTTTCAAATTGTTAGTAGAGTTTTGTCTAAGCTTTTGCACTTCTTAAAATTGATTTCTAAAACTTCGAATTTTGATCGAAAACGAACATTTTTAAGCAAATGATTTGTTGTTCCACTATTTTTAATCAGCAGAAAATCTCTTCCTCATATGTCGAGCTATGTGGTCATCAAATCATAACAATTTCGATGGCCAAAAATCATGTAATGTATCCTCTTTACTGTAGTCAAAACTAGTTGGTATCCAGAGGATAGGGAGCCTTTCTGGCAAAAAAAACTTTGTTTTTCAAAAATATTCGTACGTAGGAATTTTGGGAATAAATTATCATATTGCGTTGAGAATATAATAAAAGGGGTTTTAAAAGTATTAGTGAAGCCAAAATTTACTCAATGCAGCTTTATTTTGATTCTGTCATTAAGCTTGTTTCGTATTTTGACTTAATTTGAGATGAGCGCAACAAACGTGCAAAATTTTTCCGAGAACTTCGTTTATTCGGATCTAGTATAGCAATTTACCCTTCACCGTTTTTTAGCCGATCTATATAAGCTACAGTAACCAAACTTTACAAGGAGATAGCTATGAGCCTATTGTACTAATCTGGTGAAATTGATTAATTTACGGTGTAAACTTACTGCTTTACACTCACAATTTACAACGTACTAACGGCATCTAAAAATTGTAAACGATTCGGTGGGTTTCAAATAAAGCAGCTTTTTGTAACTCAATCAACATCCTACATTTAAAAAAAGTAAGTTTCAAAAAAGGAAGTTTACAGTAAGTTTGAAGTAAAGTTAAGTAAGTTTTTTTAAAGCAGATAGTTTACACCGTAAGTTAATCAATTTTGCCAGATTAGTACAATAGGCTTATAGCTATCTCCTTGTAAAGTTTAGTTACTGTAGCTTATATGGATCGGCTAAAAACGCTGGGGGTAAATTGTATACTAGATCCGTTTGTTCCATATGCTAATTTTCGCGGTGCTTAAAAATTAAGTCTTAAACGTTAAATTTCAAAAATTTTAAGAACTTGGCATAAGTACTAGCTAGCATAAGCTATTTCAGATCTAGCATCATCTACCTTGAACGACAGACTGACAAAAATACGGATTTGAAATTCATCTAAAGATTTTTTAAAATTTTTTCCGTCGCAAATAGTTCGTTGATGAATGCTCAAAAAATTTCATTACTTCTGCCTACTTCCTTGGAATCAAATCATCAATCAATTAATTAATTAATTAATTGAGTGCTTTTTAGTCCATAAAAGTAAGAAATGCATGCGTACTCATTCGGATGTCGATTAAATTTTTCAAATTTATCATGCATTGCTTTGCCGCAACACAACTTAGAAGACTTCCTCCAGCTGTGATTGATTTTAACGACGATAGATCAAAATCACCAACAGAATCGTCGTAAGCCAAAAATTGCACCATTGGATCAATAACGAAACAATTAGATATCTGTTCAAGAAATCAAAAATTAAATCGGTCAAGATTTATCGATTTTTAATGATATAATCGGTATAAAAATCACGTAGAATCAATTTATTCAGGCTTTTTGGCTTATAAGATGCCAAAAAATTCATGCCCAGTCATTCGAATTTCATAATATACGCCAAAATTACTACAACCGCAAAACATCGCAAGAGCAATCTTAGCATACGTGGGTAGCAGATGAATTCCGGGGAGTCTGAAAGGCCAAAAAATTCCGAAAAACATGCCAAAAATTTAAATCTATGTGGTCAGGCGGGAGTCTGCCGGATTCTCGGGTAGGGTGGGTCTAAACCCCCAAACCCCAAGTGCAATTTTCAGCCTTTTATAACTTCATTCTAAGTAATGGTCATATTTCTATTTTTTAAATATTCTTTTGCAAGGATTTCCGTTTCCGATTACTTTTTACTTATTTTGTGAATTCGCATCATCTTTTTTGATTTTTAAGACTAATTTAAGGAAACATATGGTACATAACTGTAATTTTGCTTCAACATTATTCTATTTTTTACTTGTGAATTTAATATGAATTGTCATCATTGTGCAAATAATCGATTTAGGCAATCAATTTATCAGAAAAAATTGTGTCATATTTGCAGATGGGCGGCAGGCAAATTCTTAGAGGTCTGGGAATCCAAAATGTTTCAAAGTTAAAATTGGTAAGGGAAAAGGCAGTATTTCCTGACGTTTCCAGTAACAATAAAAATAAATCTCGTAAAGAATTAAAAATTTTAAAAATATGATTCTGGAGTCGTTCAAATTAAATTCTTTTAATTTTTAGGTCTAAACTTTCCATACCCATGTGGGAATATATTAACTTTTGAGTTTTGTTTCCTTTCTGTTTTTTAAATTTTTTGTTTTTGCAATTTCCTAATGTGCGGATTCACGTAACGCTAAATTAAAGAGATAAATAGCTAGCTATTAATCAAGTAAGTTATACTCGTATATATTAAGTGCCAGCAATGTACCTGAAAGTCCTGCAAAATTGAAAGGAACGTTTGTTTGCTGAAACTGGGATGAGTTACGATCAAATGACCATTGAACAAACTGTGATAAACCATCATTCCCGCCATAGCGTAATACATGGGCAATATGAACAGGGTTCTCTCTTGCGCATCGGCAGAGGGTAGTTTTGGCGGTTGGAATGCAGGATGGCTGATTAGAAAAAATTTTAAAAATATTTTTTAATTAAAATTTTAATTGAAAATTTCAATTTGTTTTGTTGCAACATTTTAATGTTCTAATTTTAATTCTTCAAACTGTATTATCGCAACCTTAAACATGCACAGCTGATCAGGGTGAGCCGGAATAAATGCAAGAGGGGCATGGGAATCCTCCACCAAAACTTCGTCGCCCCCCCATCCCTAAAGTCCGGAAAACTTTGACCCCCTCCTCGAATTTTTGGCCAGAACTTGCGTTTTTTTAGGCCATTTTCAGCTTTTTTTGCCATTTTTAACCAGAAAACGGAATCAGTTACTCCTGAAAATGGCAGGGGATATCCAATCCGAAATTTTGAGCAATTGAACCGCTTTGTGGGAGGGGCTTGACAGGAGCACTGTGCGAAGCTAGTGTCTTAAAATTAAGTGTAAATTTAAAATAACGCAGAAACCAGCTGGACATAGTTTGTGAAGGATTTAAAGCTGTTTGACAGGAAATTTTGACTTTTATCCCCGATTTCGCTTTAATTTTCTAGAAAAATACCGAGAATGTTGGTTATCAACGTCTGCAAATTTAGGGTATGAATTCGACAACCAAAAGTTTCCTATTTATTACGCACTTTTGACATTCTTTATACAAATGCTATGAAATTTTTTTCGATAAAAAATATCCAAGGTATTTTTTCTAATGATACCTATCTATGTTTGCTGATATGAAATTTCAGCACATTAATCGTTTTGAATTATTACTTCCGTAATTATATAAAAACTAGTTTTTTAATCCCTCCGGCTGTCAAAAATCTTATGAAAGAAAATATTGATACGCAAACATCGCACCTATTTCTATGTTAGAAAGCTTTCAAATTTCCAACACTTTTTTTAGGATTACCTGAGGCGGAACCAAACAACGTTGTTTACGGTAATGCTGAACAGAAATTTAGGAATTCATTGCCTTGTTCTAAATCTTTTTATATCGTTAAATTTTTGTAATGCATGTGCTTTGTGATTAACAGAATTGTAATTTTTTATTTTTTGTGATTTCTATACTGTGAATAATTCACTGTTGCTACTAATAAATGAACGATCTAGCCCGCCGAATCGTGTGCGAAACTAGAGCTTAATTACCATAAAAAATCAAAAATATCTAGTTTGCAAGGGAGGTCTATGAAAGTACCCTTAATTTATTTAGAAAAAGTTTGAAGTCCATAAAATTCGTATTTTAGGCGGTCTTTCTTTTCTGCAAGTCCTCCTGGCTAGACATACTCGTACACCTGAGGAAGAAGAAGAAAGAAATTTTTATAGGAAATTGAAATATATTTAAAATAATAATTGACAATTCGAAACTATCTTAAAAAATTTAAATTGACCAAAATTGAAGTTGCAATTATAAATTATATAAAATTATAGATTATTAAATTATAAAAAATTGATCGGAATTTGTCAATTAAGGTGGATGTATTCTACTCTAATATTGATAACAATTTTTGAGAACAGGCAAGATGACGGCTAAAAATTTATGTAGATAAAATTTCTGGAAAACGCTACTTTAGCATTTACTTTAGTTTTTGACATCATCTTGGCTCAAAAACTCGCCTCAGCTGGCCCCAAACCAGCTGACCCCCTAAGCCGGACATATTACCTATGGTCTCAGCCATGCAAGGGCAGCAGGCAAATTCTGAGGGTCAAAACCGACAAAATCCCAAAACACATTTCAAAAATTCAATTCCAGGGGGCGGGTTTTACTCGTTTTTTGAAGGTCTACCGAATTCTTGGGGAGTAAACCCCCAACCCCCACGCGCATGTGTGGTCTTAACTATAGGTGGGCAGCACCGGAATTCTGGGGGGGGTGCAATTTTTTAAAGGTCAAAAAAATAGTCTAAAAAATGGTGTATAGCGAAAAAACATTATTTTTCAATGTATCTAATCAAGCACTATCTATTGGCATCAAAAAATCCCGAAAAATTTCAGAAATTGAATTCTGGGGAGAGTATATTGGTTTGGGGAGGAATATTCGGCCTTTTGTAGGGTGCATACCCTCCGAAGCCCCCAACGCCCAAGTGTGGTCTTAACCCACAATCCAGCTCCAAATGTATGTCGTACAATGTCATAGAAAATGACAAACCGTGCAGTAAATTTGTATAATGATGGACGAAAAGCACATAAAACAAGTTTATTGATATCTTAAGAAAATCCATAACTAAGCATTTTTGTGTCATAAATTTCCTTGTACCAAAGTTGTGTTGAAACAAACGATAACAATTATTCGTATGAATTATTGGTTAGAAAGGTTACCTTCCAATTAAAGCTAGCATGATAATAGCTCGGTGTAAAATGATCACCGGATTGGGAATGCCAGTAGTTCCGCTCGAAAACAGAATCAATAATTTTGGGTTTACTTGACGACTTCGCAAGTCAATTTGGTTGGCGTCGTCGTTTTGCAATTTGTTAGCATGAGGTATAACGATGATTTTCTTTGAAAAGAAGACTAGTTGCATAAAATTAATTGCATACAAAAAAATGAGAGACGCGTTGATTTTTATCCAGTCATAATTTACTTAAAGCAATCATGAATTATATCCGTTTAGTCATGCTAAGTAATTTAGGCTTATGACAATTAGGCGAGCTTTCAAATTTCAAAAATATCTCCGTTGATGCTAGAAAACCAAAACTTGTAAAAATTAAGCAGTACACTAGCCGGATATGAAGAATTGCATTTCTTGAGAGACGCGCATGTGGAAGGTTTAGGGACACCTGAGCACAAGGAGCGAGATTGTTTTGAAGAAAATAGGACAAAATTGAGGCTCAAAATAGCAAAAAGCATAAGTTGTTTTTAAAGAGTGCTTCTAATAGAACAGGAAGTAAGAAATTAAGAAGTTTTTCGCCAATTTGACGTTTACATTAGCTTTTTAAGCTGAGGCTATTTTAGCTGAAAAGGCAGTGTGGTTGACTTTGTTATATCAATTATGATATATTAACTCTAAAATAATTATGATAATATAATATACTAAGTATATATTATCTAATCATACAATAAGCAGACATACTGAAACAACGTCTTCAAGCACTCATTTAGAAAAGTGAAAGCTTAAGATTGTTTGAATTTTTCAAAAAATTTTTGAGCATTTTCAATTTTTAATCTTCTAATGCCAAAATCTACGTTCTAGCGAATTGTATACGAATCGATGTAAATACGTATCGAATTGATTCGCTCGTCTTTACACTAAACTTCAGAAGACACTTGCATAAGATATACGCAAGTACCAGATATTTAACATTAATCACTCAAATCTTTAAAGTTTTTTATTATTTTACATTGAAGTAACACATTTTATAACTTTGTTTCGTTTCATATCAAGAAAATATCGAGAAAAGTAAAAGTTTAATTTTACCTTTATTGCGCCGACGGTATTTTTAGTTGGAGACCATTTTTTAAAATACACATCCTCGACCAGTAAATAAGAACTGTCGACGTTCTTCATTGCAGTTGTGAATTCATATGAAGAAAAAAATGATGAATAAGCATAATCGATTTTAGCAAAAAACGAAATCAGGCCACTTTCAGGAACAAATTCGATTTCAAAAATAATAATTGAAAGGACGCGGTAGATATACTGAGGATACGATATTCAGATATACTCAAGAAAAGTGAATTAACTACATAAATGGACGGATCAAGAATTCTATAAATAGTATTTTTCATTAAAACATTAGTGATCAAAAATCCATTATTCATACGACTAAACCGTCCATTCGCCATTCGGTATCTACCATTGTTGACTAGAAAGATTTCAAGTGCAACAAATTCTAATTTACCAAAATTTTTAGACCACACTTGAAAAGTATTAGTAGTGTCAAAAATCTATAAAAATCAATTCCTACGCCAGATTGTGCACAAATTCGGGCTAAAGAATAGTACATAATCTTAAAATGCTTCAGCCTGTTACATATGCAAGGTAAAAGTAAAATAGAAATTATTCAGAAAATTAGAAGAAAGCGCAAAAATTTTCAAGATATGTGAATTTTTGAAATTCAAGCGTAGCTTTTTCGTCCATAAATCTTGCAGTTTTATATTGAAAAGCATATATTTAACACAGTATATATATTATATATATCATTAAAGTATGCATTTTATCTTAAAAGTACCTATTCGTATATACATGTACATAGCAGAGCGTTCAAAAACTACTAATTCTGAGATTCATTCCACCCAAACTAAGACTTGTGCGAATTTCGCTCTTTAAAGCAGATAAAATTTGAGTTTTCTTCAAAATTCTTTCTTAATTTTCCGAAATTTCAAACCCTCTCCACTCTGCCATCTTAGAGATGTCCAGCAACTTGTTTTTGAAGTTCAGGAAGATCAAAAGTGCTAATCGTAAGTAAGCTGCTGATGATTGTTCAAGATGATTGAAGCATCTTCTCGGGATATAAAGCGCACGAATTTTCGATGTAGAAGAATGTTCATGAAAGCGAGTCAGGCTCACATATGGGTGTATTGAGTTTAGAAATATAAACCAATCAGAATCCAAAAAAGCCTTACAGACCTCCAGAATTGAAGTTTCAGAAAATTTAGCGTCTCTTCTACGATTTTTAATGCTAATGAATAGAGCATAATAAAAATGTAAAAAAAGTTTTTTGCTCACACAATTAATTTTTTGGAAATTTTAGGCCCCTTAGAATCCAGGGTTGGCCCATTTATGGTCAAACTCAAGAACTTTGAACGCTTATCATTTATTTTTTTACATTGTTATCTAATCATAGTAATTAAAATACGAAATCGCCATACTTGCTGTACAATTGGGGCAAAGACTAACTTGCACACAACCGAGCGCCGCTAGAGCTAAATGGCAAAAAATAAACTCTGGTCGATTGCGGCACAATACTGTAACATGATCGTCAAAATTCAAGCCAAAGCTTTTGAGATAATCGACAAAATGTGAAATATGTTGAGGTATTTCGGCGAATTTGCAACTCCAGCCAGTTTCCGCATTTAGCTGAAAATATTTGGTGTAAGCTTCACTCTAGCTTAAATGATAACGATCAGCAATAGCAAGACGCAGCACAGCTTGACTGATCTGGAGAGGGATGGAGGCAGCCAGAGAGCTTTTGTCCTAAAGTGGTATCAAAAACTAGTTTAATGACAAAACCGCGTAAAAACTATGTTAGTCCACATTTTCTGGCCAGGTTAAATCACTGTTGCAGAGAAGAATCAAATATTTTATCGCTATATGTATTATTGGACGGAAATTCTCGAATGTTTCACAGAAAAAACAGTCTATGTCAGTGGGAAGCAAGGCCAATTAAAAGGTAAATTAGCGAATGGGCGCTTCGCTGCCCCATTCACTAGAGCGATCTTTTTTGCAAATGCGTCGCTTTGCTCCCTACTGCAAAAAAATGCCCGAATGTCTAGAAATTCATGTCTTATCTGATTGTCTTCACGTTATCTTATTATTCTTGTTTACTACTTTCAAATTTTACTGCTTTCTCTCACTCACTCTTTAATTCCATTGTCTGGCACCTCTCAGTCTTACAATAAATGACGAAAAATCGTGGAGGAGCGCTGCTTAGAAATTATCGACTTCTCTATAGTTGCCTTCGCTCTATAAATTGAATTAATTGCAGACCATCATGTTCACCAAAAGGCTACAATTTCAGCTAAGCTCTGATTTCTTTAGCCACTTTACAACAACAGACTTTAATTTGCTTACTTGCTAATGTTTTTTGCTTCCCTTTTCAGCTCGTGTGACAATTAAAGGGCGACGTAAATCGCGCAAACAGTTAAATAAAAGTTCGACCGATTTGCAAACAGTTTCGGATTAAATTAGCCCCTGGAAGCGGATATATTTAAAATCGTATTAGCATTTTCGAAAGCCATGCGTTTTCTACTTATCGATTTTTTTTATATTGAATCGTCGACGGTTTACATCATTCAAAAGAGCCCCTTTTCAATGAGGAATCATGCTTTTCGGAAAATTCCGTCATTTCCTTTTCACCCGTCCTCTGCGTGTTTTACGGCGCCAGATCGTGCACGTTGAACAGTCACTTCGGAATTAGAGGTTGAGTATACCCAGGAACCGAATTTGGGAAGTAATACGCAAATTATGCTTCTACCAAAGAAGACAAAAACCAATAAAACTTATAAGCTGTGCTCTGAGATTTTTAGAAAAATTTGCTCTAAGAAATGTTTTGCCAACGGTTTTTCGTAAGTTTATATCGAGGTGTAAAGAGGTTTACACCAGTAAGCTAATCTAGGGTAGCGTAACAAATTTGCCTCATGATTATCACATAGCTTCTAGAGCCGCCAGAAGTTTTTATAGTAATCCGTTGTTTTCGGGTTTCAGGAGCCCGATAGAGTCATTTTGATCAAAAAATCGTTCAGGGACCCGGAATTCTTACTGAGTCAGAAAATGAGTATCACTGTATTATCTACTGAAAAACTTTTTTCCATGCGCGCGCGCACACACACACACACACACACACACACACACACACACACACACACACACACACACACACACACACACACAAACAGACAACTTGAAATCAATATTATAGATTATTTGAATTCAATTATAGAATGAATAGTTAAGCTGTGGAAATATTGTACATGCAACCATTCATTCAGCTTAACTTCTATTAGTAGCACGAAACTGACGAGCTTTTGCGGATTCAAAAAAGTCAGAAAGCAGAATCGCAATAAAATAGTCAGAAACGTAATTAATGGGTTTAAATTATCATACATTTTATTTATTTTAATAATTAAAATGTAAGATAATTTAACAAAAATAACGATACTGATAAAAATTTTCAAATTAACATTCAAAATTCATGTGAAGCAGACATAAAAACAATGATCCTATTGAAAAACCAGAAACTGATGATTATGGTAGTTTTTTACTCTATTTTTAAACATTTAAGGCAATTTTGGCCGGAAAAAAGCATTCTGGTTGAACCCAGCTGGCTGTACATTATGAAACATCGTGAATGGGAGCAACTTTTAAGCATTAAGTAAATAAAGAACAAACACGGTTTTTGGTAGTCGACAGTGATGTAGCTTGGAGTAAGCAAGCTGCAAGTGTCTATTTAGCGGAGTATGTAGATTACGGTTTTCCTTAGAATATGACACAAGAATTCGTTCCGTATTATTCTAACATTTATTCAGCAGAATCGATTCTCCAGGATGCTTCGGTAATCGAGAAAATTAAACACAAAGGCAGTTTCCTCAGGAAGGACTGGCTATCATGAAGACCAGCCAGACGAGAACTCCGAATGATAACGAAATACATATATACATTCTAGTGCAAAAATAATGAACAGAAGTATATGGCAGTTGGATTAAAACCAATTTATGAAAGCTTATATAATATATGATAGAACTAGACATGTGTATTTACTGAATCTGATTTGCCTTATAGATAGATGTTATCTCTTTCAATACCCTTTTCAATGATTTTGGGTAGATACTATCTCTATCAATAAGTATGTAATGTTTTTTGTTTTGTATTTTCATATTTTTAAGGGTCCTAGAACTATTTGGCGAGGAACCGAAATCACAAAAGCTTGCTTAAGTCTTATAAATAGCATTGAATTAATGCTTTCTCGTTATTCAATAGGATCATTGTTTATATGTCTACTTCACATGAATTTTGAATGTTCATTTAAAAATTTTTTATCAGCTTTAAGGTACTTAATCAATTAATTAACGAAAATTTTGCTGGAAAGCAGAGGAAACACAGGAAAGCCAATTCAGGATTTATTTCAGGGAAAATCGTTCAGGGACCCGGAATTCTTACTGAGTCAGAAAATGAGTATCACTGTATTATCTACTGAAAAACTTTTTTCCATGTACACACACGCACACATACACACACACACTCACAAATATACAAACAAAATTATAGAACGTATAGTTAAGCTGTGGAAATATTGGTGAGCCGACATTAGAGCGCGCGACATTAGAGCGCAGCCATAATAGATGTTTTTCACGTAACTTTACAAAACTTTTATTCTGATAAATGAAAGAATTCGCCGGTTAAAGCTTCACGGACTAAACGAGCATGCCATTGAAAAAAGTCCTACTGTATCTTACACTCAAGACTATTTGCAACGATTCATATACTTTTCGATTCAGAATTGTATACGCTTCCTATTACAACGGGGCAAAATTAACTACCTACGCATGAATATCTCGGAATTGGGTACTGATAAATGCATGCGGTTTCTTTTATTTTGTAAAGCAATTTTTTAAGCTTTTCTGCACTGTTCTGGCTGCGCCTGAGTGACTTTTAATACGTTTTTAAACGCATTTTTAAAAGCTTTTCTGCACTGTTCTGGCTGCTCCTAAGTGACTTTTGATTTGTTATTTTTTGAAAACTTTTGGAAAGTTTTTGACATAACTTTTTTGTCACAGAAGTTATCAAAAATGCATTTTGCCTTTAATCTGCACTTAAAATGTCAAAGCGTCGCATACATGTAGTAGCAGATAAATTTACACTTCAGCAGAAAATTTTGAGTTCTTGAAGTTTTTAAGAAACAAGGTAATGATAAAAAAATTAAGGATTCTAAGTAAAAACTAAAATTTGAATTTGAATTTACATAACTCACCTCACCAACATTTCCATTAATTATTAGCAAACTTCCATTCCATCCACCAAGTATAACCCTCACATTCAGGCTTTTTTCTGCACGGGTCCCTGCGCACCGGTGCACAAATTCCGAAAAAATTTTTTCACCGAGAAAATTTTTGTGCACTCTATTTTTTGCTGAAATTCTACCAGATTGATTTTTATATCAAAACAAGTCTCTATGATTTTTTGAAGTCCAAGTCGTTTTTATGCAGAAAAGACATTCTATCTACCTGCTATTAAATTTTCTGTGCAACAAAATTCTAAAGCCAGGCAGCTTTTTTGAAATAGAATCCAGCTGCTGCCTTAAAACAGTACAGTGCCAAAAAATCTTACGTCTTGCAATTTTTTCAAAGGTGCTAGATGAAAATATACAATCAGTAATGCAATTAGCAGTGAAGTCACAAAATTAAGCATGGTGTATTGCATATTCTGCAGAGACCTTGTGTATAAACGTGAGCACGGGCGGACCAAAAATTATAACAGAACCAAAAAATGACTTCTCATCCTCAGAAAAGGATCTGATATTTTCTGATCAAGATATTTTCCATTTCAATTTTATTTATAACTGAAAAATGAAACAAAGAAAGAACGAAAGAAAGAAAGAAAACGCTTCAAATTACTATTTGAAGCGTTTTCTTCCTTTCGTACTTTCTTTCTTTCTTTCTTTCTCATTTTCTCTGTTTTTCTCGCATTTTTCAAAAAATTTTTGGCCTCAATGGGGCCCCTTAAATCCGCCAGTGCATATACGCTTCTAATGTCGGCGCTTCTAATGTCTGCATGCCGGAAATATTGTACATGCAACCATTCATTCAGCTTAACTTCTATTAGTCGCACGAAGAGAGCTCTTGCGGATTTAAAAAACGTTAGAAAGCAGAATCGCCATAAAACAGTCAGAAACGTAATTAATGGGTGTTAATTAAATTATCATACATTTCCCGCCTTCATTTTGCCATATTAAATTTCATAATTTTTCATCTGAAGGGTAAGTACCCCATGCCTGCCATTTCAGTTGCATGCCTAGCAACGAGATCCTATTTTTAAATTGATATCCTAGTGCAAGCGTTTGAGAGCCGAAACAAAGTTCTGTTACTAAAATTGGAATGTAAATACAGGCCGCATTTGAAATACAATTAATAATTAAAATAATTAATTTAACTTTTTAATTAGAAATAGACTTTAAATAACACTTTAAATACAGCACAATGTTCCGATAAGGTTTTCCTGAATATAAATACACGTACAACTTATTTTATTTCAACATTATTTTTCAAAGTTTTCGGCTGTGTTAATAAGACAAGAAAAAACCAACAGAACCTAAAAAGCATGACGTCATATCTATCACCCCGACAGCCATGTGATTTTCAGAGATTTTTGAGACCCCGAATTCGTGTAAACCGAGGAGCTTGGCAAGGAGATCATTGTCAGCATAAGATGATCCTATTATTTGTCAATTTATCTAAAATTTAATTTATCATAAGAATACTTACAAAAGCCTTTTTCTGTCCATGCCGCTCAGCCGCTCTTAAAACAAAATCAATAATATCGTCCAAATTAGTCTCGCGATAAAATGGAACGTCGTTAATGTCGAATTTAGACTTGAAAATCATTTCAAAAATCTCCTGGAAAATTGTTAAACCGTCATTTCTAGCTGAATGGCGATTCTTGTTGAACAAGCACGGAATCAAAACGAGTATCGACGACTCATTCCTTGACATTTACGAACAACTTTTTGAATTTAAATTTATTTCAAATCATTTTTTTTGCATAATCGAATAAAGAAAAATTTTCCAAATCGCCAAATTGTATGCAAAAAATCAGCTCCCATTGTCATCTTATCAAAATCAATTTATGCTCGGAAACTTACTAGGAGACTGATCTACAGTATTTGGAGGCGAATATACCTACTCAAAGCCCGATTTGAAGGGTTTTTAAAGGCTAGGAAATATAAAAGAACGTATAGTAGAGGAACGACAGATAGCAGTTTTGTCAATTCAAAAAACTGGAAAATCCTCCTCCATAATTTCTAAACGAGCACTCCTTAATCTACCACGCCTATTTATGCCCCTCATCCCTAATCGTAAGTCTATTCATTTTATGAAATCGAATCTTCGGAATAAGGTAAATGATCGAATCAATCAAATAAAACACTTCGCAATTACGCTTCGAAACAATTTTAAATGACGACAACTCTATTTTATAAAAAGGGCCATTAGTGACAAAAATTAAGATTTTAAATGATTTATCAAGTACGGATACGCCAGTCGTTTCCACACTAAGCCGTACGATCTTTTGAAATCAGTATTTTTCACGATTATTGTCCTTTGCCCGCGAAAAGACATTAATTTCTCCTCGTGATGTGACGAAAACAGCGAAAAAAGTTGAACCTATAAATCAAAAACCCTACAGCTCGTTTTATAATATTTTTTGGAGGAATTTCGGCCTATTGGGCCAACTGGCGTTTTTGCAAAAACAGTCATCGCAGTGTTACAACAATTTATCAAAATAAAAAAATAAAAACTGAATTAATGATTTAAATAGTACAACGACCCTGATTTGTAGAGGATACGCTTAGACGAGACCACATTCAATGTAGCTCAATTTATATTATTTTATTAATAAATGCTAGAGCGAAACCTCGTAGGCGCTTAGTAGTAGGAGGGTGCACAAGCGCTACCATTGACGCGATCGTTATATTTAGAACCGCCACCTGTAGTCAGTTTCACGAAACAAAGGACAATTTTTTTGCTAAAAATTTAATCTATAAAAGTTATAAAAGTTTGTTATAAAAGCAATAAAAGTTAGAAATCAATTATAGTTCAATGTTAAAGCTATAAAACTTGCTTTGAGATACAATAATTACAATTATATTAATTGGTAATATCTATAATTTTAAGTATAATTAATAGAAAAATACAACAAAATGATTGTCTAGATGCTGTTTTGATCATAATAGATATAGCAACGATTTTCGCAGGAAGGAAGGTTTATGCTACTTCCGCTCTTACTAATAAGCACTATCCAACTTCGCTTTAAAATGAAAAATATTAGAATTTTACAAACTTACTAATTGATATTTCAATTTTACGTTGCTTTTATTTTTTTATTTTCATTAATTTCAAAGTCTTCCTTGCATTCAAATCGCGCTAGTATTTCAGAAGACGCAAATCAAAATGAAAATTCGTCGCATTTCTTGAAAATACAGAAATAAACGATGCACGTTAGTGATTATAGTCTGTTTCACTCAAGTTAGGGCATAAATTTTAAAACTATCTCCGACAGCAAGCTGACAGATTGGGATTATAGCATTGATCTGATATATAATTATCGTAACCCTCGGTTAACTGCCGATGAAAATTCTTAGAATTTATGCACGAAGTTATGTGAAACAGACTATAGTTTAATAAAATATCAGGAAGACTATTTATTTGTGATAATTTTTATAAAATTACCCGGAGAAGTGCGATTAATTAGCGCCTTTAACTCTTTATTACGATTCTCTAAATTATTAGGATGCCATTGACAGAAAAACTCGAAAAGTTAACTTATGAATAGTACGCCGCCGGCATAAGAAGTAGAATGGCTAATTTTGAAGATTATCTAGATTAGGAACCTTTCCACCAGATATAGAATAAATAATGCATTTTTTAATATTATTCCAATCCTTTGCAATGATTCATCGAATTTTTCAGACATTTCAAACCGGAATGGAATTGAATGACTTTACTAAGACGGGTAGGGCCTATTCTTAAGCCAGAAATAGTTGTTTAAGGCATCGAAGATTCTACAAAGAACACGACACGAAATGAACAACACTTTGTCAATCAACTTTTCCACTTGACTCCAGATTTCGCGTTCTATCAATTGTGATAGGTACTAAATTTATTTCTATTTTTAATTTCAGCGAAAGCAACTGTGTAGCTTATCCAATCATTTTTGAAACTTGAAGCCGCAGTGGCGGATCTAGGATTTTCCTAGGTAGCGGTATCCCAACTTTTCCGAAAACAGTCAAAAATAGGTCCAAAAATTTGCCCTTCACACGCGAAATAGCGTTTTTTCGGTGATTTACATTGTATACTTTTCCATAGAATTACTTTTGACGCAATATGTTTTCTAAAAATTTCAAAATTTTCGTCAATTTTGCGAAAAAAATCATTAAATTTCTTTGACTTTAACAAAAATCTGGCGCGAAGCACCGGAAAATTTGTGAAATTAAGGCGGTCTCAGAAGCATATTTACTGCTTGATTTCCTGTATTTATAGCATTTGATGCGAAACATCTAAATTTTTAATTGAAAATAGAAGAAAACTATGCAAAAATGGCTGTTTCTGCTGTTAAAATTGTTTTGAAACCTACATGAACAGAAAATGGCTTCCAGATCGCCAAGAAAGTAAATAAATGTCATGAATAGGTATTATCCGGCGCGTAACGCCGGATAAATTTGAGAAACTATGGTCACTGATGGCCAAAAATCATTGCAAATTGCATATCCATTCTTTATTTCGCCAAATATTTTTGGCCAATGGTGGTGGGGCGGCCGTCCCCGCCCCCCTTATATCCGCCCCTGTGTAGCCGCTAACTGCACTCAAATATGATCTTTTTGGACATGAAGTTCAATAACTTTATATTGACAGAAAACACGTGAGCGCAATCTATTTTGCCTGTGTGTCCAGGACATTTCGCATTTTACACTATGCTATTTTATTTTCCTTGCGACTTTGTTTTACCCTTGTGTTTTTTTCCGAATAAAGTATTAGTATTAGTATTATTAGTATTAATACAGATGATGAAAACTGCATCGAATAGTTCCGTAGTCACCATAAGCCATCCTTAGAATTTTAAAAATCCAGACCCAAACGTATGTGAAACCGATTACAATTTTTTATAGTGTTCAAAAGCAGGAGCCGTTTGAAGATCATAAACATTTTTGATGATTCCGTTCAGCTTAGAAAGATCTAAGGTGTGCTTTAGCTATCTATGAATTTTCCTATACAACATGCGGTTGCAATATAAAGTTGTTTTAGTTACTAAAAAAGTGAGGTAATCCCAAGAATTTTTCATATGTGAGGAAAAATTTGATAGAAATGGTGACTCTAGAGATGTGAAACAAAAGTTGTAATAACACCACATGCTAAAAAGTGCATGTTGATATCTCATAGAAACAAGTTATTAGACAGCTAAAACGAACTACCCTCAAATATAGCTAAGACAAAAAGTCGTATTTGAAAGTGATCTTTTGAAAGTGTCGAGTCAGGCAAGACTACACATGCACAGCATGGCAGATCTGGGGGGTGGTTGGCCGTTCTGGGAGAAGGGGCGAAACATTGAGCTTTTTTATGGCGAAAATGACCTCAGAATCTGGCATAAGCGCTAAACTGGCGTTACTGGTCAATTTAAAGCACCTCTAAAGAAAATATTGAATTTTCATCCGTTTTGGCCTCCATCTAGCCTCATTATCCCCAGGAAACTTCCAATTTTTCCAATCGGAACATGCACGTGAGGGGTTGAGGTCTAGATCAGACATGCACGGAGGGGTTTGGGGTCTCTAGACCCTTTAGAATAGAAAAATGGGTGCTATTTTAGCGCTTATACTAGTTTTTGAGGTCATTTTAGCCCAAAAAACCTGATTTTTGCCCCCCTTCCCATCTCAGACTGGCTGACCCCACTCAAGATCGGCCATGCTGTGCCAGAACGAAAAATGGGAAAATTTCTGAGCCCTGGTGGCCGCTTCTGCTTTCGCTGGCGACCAAGAGACTATTAATTTTTCTTTTGGATCGTCGCCTTTTATAGAATGCAGCCGGCCAGGTCCACCCGCTCATATTAAACGGAACTTTGCACCTGTCAGCCTGGAGAGTATCAGGCAAATATGTGTGGGCCTTTCGGAGTCAGCTTCAAACCTTTTTTTACGATCGTGGGCTCCTGCTACCCAAAAACATTACAATGCGGCCACCAAAAAAGGAGTGGTTGGTATGGTAAACGGAAAATTGATCCGTTTTTCGCATCTGTAATCGAGGTTGGCAATTTTATTGCTGATCTTTACGGCAATGGCTATCAATATCAAAACCATTGCTGGTATTAAAAGTGCTGCATGCGCCTTATTAAGCGAATTTAATAGTAACTTCAAAAGCGATATTATGTTGCCGCGTTTGTTGAAAGGCATTTTTCGTGAAATTCCTCCCTGCCGCGTTACTCTAGCATCTGGGATGTTGACACCGTGTTAGAATTTTTACGTTCGATTTCGCTGGAAAATTCCAATTTAAATATTTCACGAAATGAAAAACTGCTTTCATGTAAAACGTTAGCCTTGCTCGCTTTTAGCAGTCCTCAAAGATGTTCTGAATTTTCTAAGCTCAACATAGACTTCATGCAAATCAAAGGCGACTGCTTAGTTTTTGCCATCCCTGATATGACAAAAACACGCAGGATGGGACCTCCCATTACACTCCAAATTGATCGATTTGCCGGAAATAATATCTGTCCCTATTTACACATTTTGATGTATCTAAAAATGACAGAGTCGTACCGAAAACTAGAGAAAAAACTGTTTTTATGCTTTATAAAGCCTTTTAAAACAGTAGGCACTACATCGATAGCAAGATGGATAAAAACTATTCTGGAAATGGCAGGCATCAATTGTGCGAAATTCAAACCCCATTCTTTTAGATCAGCTTCTTCCTCTAAAGCAGCTGAGAGCGGAACTTCGTTAGCCTCGATAATGAAAAACGCAAACTGGTCAGAAAAATCGAAGACATTTTCACGTTTTTACCATAGGCAAACTGACGAGAACCACGCATATATTAATGCGGTATTTCCAAGAAAGGTAGAAAGAAAAGTTTTTTCTTCCTTTTTTCATTCTTCACGCGCTTTAAACAAGCATATGTAAAGTCTGATGACTTTTATGTTATGGAATATATGATTTTGCTAGGCCTAAAAGGCCGAAGTGAAATCAATATTTCATTAATAAAAGTTATCAGACTTTACATATCTGCCCTCCCACCACACCTTAACATCTTGGATTGATTGATGTACATAAGCGTGCTTCGCATCTATCCTTAAATTTACGTTCAGCACATATCTTCCTCCTTGCTTTTTTGTATAGGAAACCGTGGTTTCCAGGAAGTCGCGGAAGACCCGACAATCGGCAACAACGTAGTCGCAACTTTCGCGGCTATGGTTTCGGACGCCGTTCTAAATGACACTTTCGACAGCCGAGCAGAATTAGTTTTTTTGTTCATTCTCTAGCAGCTACGGATGATTAATCGATTTCTCAATGTATCTATATATTATTCAATTTCGAATGTCGGCTGCTGTCATCAATGTCAAAAATCCGTGTCTTTCTTCTTGAGTATTTCTTCGCTCTCATTCATTAAATGAAAAAATCAATTAGGCGAAGGAAGAAATCGATTTTCTATTCTCTTCCCACGTGAACACTGCGTATTAGGTATTAAGCGGCTGTGTTGAGCTTATAAAACTCCTCTTCCTACGCTTAAAACGAGCTTAGTAATACTCAGCTAGAGTAATCAAAGCATATGTAAAGTCTGATAACTTTTATTAATGGAATATTGATTTCACTTCGGCCTTTTAGGCCTAGCAAAATCATATATTGTTGCTCGCAAAACAACAGCGATTCCCACATAGTTACCTAATTATAAATAATATCTGCATATATGTATATTATACAGATTAGCTGAAATACATACAAAACGCATTACAATTTCGAGGGCATGAGCATCTTTCTTCTAAGGGTAACCATTTTCACAAGAGCTTTCTTCTTCACTTTTCCCATAGCGGAACGCGGAATAGAATCAAACACGTGTATGCCACCTCTCAAGTGCTTGTGACTCGAAAGATTATCTGTAAAAATCTTTACATTTCGAAAATCAGTCTCATCATTACATGCATAGCATAGCCGGTCTTGGGGGTCAGCCGGTCTGAAAGTCAAATATTAAGCATTAAGCAAAGAAAAATGCTCCGATAACACAAAAATACGAATATGCTTAGGATTGTGGATTATTAACCCTAGCACTACTAATACCGGTAAAAATTACCGTGATAATATTTTTTTGTAATAGATGTTCTTCAAGATGTTTGCTATCAATAAATATAGTATGTACAAGAGCAAACAATTTTTTTACATCGAAACAGTAAAAAAATTTGATTTTTAGCAGATTTTGCGACTTTAGGCACATAGGTAGCTTTTTCCTAGTAACATTCTTTTACATCCTTAATAATCCACAATCCCAAGTTTATTCGTCTTTTTTGTTTCATCGGAGCATTTTTCTTTGCTACTACCCTACTTTTAATTAGCATAATTTGAGTAAATCAGTTAGTAAACACATCCTGTAACATGCCACAAAAATGACAGCAGTCCAAGAACACGGAAAACATATTGTCCTGAAAATTAGCATGATGTTTTTCAAACAAGACAACCTTAAATTATTTAAACAGATCAAAAGTTTTCAGCATAAACTTTCCGCAATTATTGGGTGTAAAGAACACTTACGCTCAGATTCACAATCCTGACGATACATGTAAGATTTTGAAAAAAATTAAGCTCCTGCAAAGCCCTGAAACTGAATTTAATTTTGATTGTAGACTTACTGGGTGTAAAGATAATATACAGTCAGATTCGTAATCCTGACCGTACGGAACATATTCGGGAAAAATTCACGTTTTGCAACGCTCTGGAAGTAAATAAATCTGTAGTTTAAGCTACATATCGAAAATAAATGAATAGGGAAAACTTTACACAACTACTGGGTGCCGAGGAAACTAACAGTCAGATTCGTGATTCTGACGTTACGTAAAAAACATTTTGAAAGAAATTTCAGCTACCACAAGGCTCTAAAACTAAAGTTAATTCGCAGTGTAAACTTTAAACAACTGTAGAGTGTAAAGGAGATTTTTGTCAGATTCATAATTCTGATATTACTCCGATATTACGATCAACAGTCATGAAAAAATGTAGTCTCTACAATGGCTTGTTGAAAAATAAATATTAGATGTAAACCACTTTGAACCACTCTAAAGTGTAAACAAACGCGCCTAACTAGCGTATCACGATCGATTTCAGGTACATCTTTAGACTTGAGGTCATGCCCAGACTCATATCCGGAGAAGTTGGCAGAAAAAAACAACACAGAAACAAATTTAACACACCCAATTTTTGACTTTACACCTCCCAAAAAAGCTCAATATTGATGTAAATAAACACCATTTGCTGTGACGTGCATCCCTTATAAAGTACTTTATTTTAACTCTATTCGACTTGTTCCGACTTCTAAACGGAGAAAGTGGCTAAGGAAAAAGTGACAAAAACGTATTTTCCATCATCCACCATATTATAAACTTTAAAAATCTAAACCTAACTCCCCATTAAGTATAAAGAAATTCGGGTTTAGGCCAGTTTGTAGCCTTTTGATCGTAGTACGTCTGTATGTGCAAAACTTCTGTTCCTCAAAATATTTGCGATATTTACCAATCAAAATAGGGAGAAAAACGTTTTTTTCGCCCATTTTACGCCCCTGATTTCGAACTTTACACCCCATAAATAACTCAATATTGCGTTTTTTAAACGCGGTTTGCTGCGATGTGTAGCCATTAAATTAGGCTTTATTTTAATTTTACTCAATTCGTCTCGACTCATAAGCAGAAAAGTCGGCAGAAAAATCTTAGACAAAATCCGGTATTTTCACCATCACTAGAGGGTAAAGTTTAAACCTCAAGATCTAACTTTGCGTTGAGCGTAAGAAAGTTTGCAGGTAAGCCAAAGGTATCCCTTGAGTAGTAGTACATCTCCATAAATAGGTTTTCGAGGGACTCTTACACAAAGAATTTGGCAGCCATAAACAAGTCGAAAACTCGACTAAAATGTGTTTTTTACCATCATAGTCTTTACACTCTTTACACTGTCACTCTGAAAATAAGTCACCTCAAAAAATAGAAAAGCGCCATCGAGCTTAATGAATTGTCTAGATTTAAGAAAAAGCGGACGACACAGAATACAAAAATGAATTTGATAAGTCGTGTCGCTGACCAAAATTTTAAAAAGTATATGTTTTATAAGGTTGCAGTAAAACTTTACACGCTTTTTACACACAGGGTAGAAGTGCAAAAAAAGTAAAAATGGCTACACCGAATTGTTTTGAAACCTACATGAACAGAAAATGGCTTCCAGGTCGCCAAGAAAGTAAATAAATGTCATTAATAGGTATCATTAATAAGTATCATTGTTATCTATCTTTAAAAAAACCGCACAATACAGAAATGTCCCGTTTTAGCTGCAGGGGGACAGTTACTTTTTAGGGGGTATTAAGTATATTATAGGTACGCGCTAACGGGCTATCTATGATTGAGCAAAAGTGATGTCAAAAACCAGTATCAATGCTAAAATAGCGCTAAAGGTACGTCAATCTATACTTTCTAGTCAATTTTGAGCACTTGGAATAATTTTATTCCAGTGTATTTTAGTCATTATTTGCCTCAATTTTTCGAAAAATTTATCGATCTTTTCTTTCTTGAGGCTTAGACCAGACCAGGCATGAACGCAGGGGCGTAGAACGGAAGAATGGAAAATCTTCAGGGAGGACATGAGGCAAAATAGAAGCCAAAAATAAGCGAAAATGAAAATTTTCTTCATAAGTGCTTTAAATTTATCAGAAACTACCAGTTTTTTGGTCACTTCGGTCGAAAAAGCTAAAATTTGCACTCAAGCTCAGACCGGCTTACCCCTCCAGATAGGCCATGCTGTGCACCTATGATATAGACCCCTAATCCTCACGTGCATATCTGGTTGGTCACATCCATAGCCGTGCCTAGGGGGGTGCGAACTGTGCGGCCGCACAGGGCCGCTAAAATTATGGGCCGCTAAAAACGTTGTAGTGCTTGCCGTATATAATTCATTTTTTGGCGGCCCTTTTACAATAATTCGATACATACGTTCGAAAGGATCGATTTTTCGACGTTCTAATGCAAACACAGTCAGTAAAAAATCTTTACTTGCATTTTTAAGAGAACGCTGACTGAGCTATACTTGTTCTCATTTTTCAGACATATTGTTGATTTTTCTGTTGCAATAATGTGTGTCCAGAAAATTGAGTTCGAAAAGGCTAAAATGTCAAAATTTTCCGGCGCTTTGCACCGAGCCATAGATCAAATGAATTTAAAAGCTTGAATCAGCTGAAATAATCTAGCACTTCACATCACTAGTAATTTAATGCACTATTTGTTCATTGAATGAAAGTGCGCATGCTTGTTGAGCATAAAACTAAAAGTGCGAAAATGATTGCGTACCAGTTTGCCTAGTTCTTAGCTTTTTTGTCTTTCTTTACAAGGACACAATCCTATTTTAAATGGAAGAAATGGCCAAATTTTCTTATGTTTTTGTGCATTTCCTCTTTTCTGCATCTTCTTAATAAGAAGGCCACAAATGGGCCTGAAAAGGGTAAGAAAAAAACTTCAATTTATACATTTTTCTATATCTTATTGGTAGCGACCCGTTGCTGCGCTATGTAATTAGCAGAGGTCGAAAAACGCATTTCAGCTCAGAAGTTTTGTGAGATGTAAGAGTTCATCAATTTTGAGTGTTTTTGGGCTCCATTCAGGACCGAAATTCGGCCGTTTTTGCGAAAATTTTAACGTTATTATTTGACATTAAATGCTTCTTTACAAAATTTGTAGGGACTCTGTCCCGGACCCCGCAGAGAACGCTTGACCGCGCCACCTAAGACCCCGCAGCATATGTGGGCAGCAACAAAATCCGGAGGGAGGTAGGTGTAAGGTTTTTAGAGGTCGAAAAATGGTCTTAAAAATGATGGTGTGGCTAAGATATACCGTTTTCACGGTTTCTCATCGAGCACTACCCACGAATACCAGCTTTAAAAACATGGGAAGATGATGAATCGCTCAAGTCATTCACATGGACCAGACATGTACACTGAGCTAAAAGTTCTTGCTCGATCAAGTCCAAATGAATTAACTTCGCCACTAGCTACTCTTAAATATCTATCAAATGACTTCCAGGATGTTTTCCCGAACCTTATAATTGATTTCAGAATTTTACTTACAATACCTATTGCTGCGGCCTCAGCGGAACGTTCCTTCTCGGAACGGTCAACTATGACTGATTCTCGTCTAAGTGCACTAGCGATTATTTCAATTGAAAAGGATTTATCATCTTCGTTAGATTTTTTGCAATTGATTGACCAGTTTGCCGCTCAGAAAGCTAGGAAAGTTATTTTGTAATAAAGCACGTCATCATTCACGAAATAGGTAAATTATTTGAGAAAAAACATACGATACCTACTAAAAATAATGTAGCACAATATTTTGTTAGTAAATTTACAGTAAGATGCTAACTGCGATCATATAGGTACATATGTAAAGGATATACATAAGTGATAATTATGATGCCTATAATACCAGTTTTAAAACTTATGGGGGCCGCCAAAATAAGTTTCGCCCAGGGCCGCTAAACCTCTAAGCACGGCCCTGGTCACATCATAAAAACGATTCATTTACTCTCGACTAATCCGTTTAATTCTCGAATAACACGCGACGAGTCTGAGTATTTATTTCGCAATACGACGATGGCAGTTGGCAAATCGCCAACTTCGTCGCTTGGCATGGCAAATACCGCGCAATCGACGACCTGGTTGTGCGACATAATTAGATTTTCTATTTCGCTCGGATAAACTTGTGAAATTCTAATATTTACGACGACAAAACATGATAAGAATATATTGACAACCATAAATGTAACAAGGGATGGGGAGATTAAGGGATAATTAAAGTTGGGTGTACTATAATAAATTACAAATTAAGAAATTTCATAATCAATATTTTTTTCAAAAAAATTTTTATGTTCTAGATATTTTTAGCTGTTTTATTGCCATTTTTGGTCTAACAATTAAGATTATTCACCGCCCTTTCCTTGAATAATAGCTGACTAACACACCCAAAATTTTTTAGCTTTTAGGTATCTGATGTAAACCAAGCGCATTCTTGGGGGTTGAGACCATACGTGGGCAGCAAGAAAATTCTGGGGGGGTGCAAGATTTTTTGAAGGTCGAAATATGGCCTTAAAAATGGTGGTATGGCGATAAAAACACCATTTTTCGACGTTTCTCATCAAGCACTATCCATTGGCATCAAAAAATTGCTGAAAAAAACGAAAAAATTTTCAAAAATTGAATTCTGGGGAGTATTTTGATTTCTGGGGGGGGGGTATTTTGGTTTCTGGGGGGGGTGCATACCCCCCAAACCCCACGCCCAGGTGTGGTTGAGACCCCAGAATGGCTATGACCCCCAATCATACAAATTTTCCTAGTTTTAGCGTTTTTAATCAACTTTTTGCTCAAAACTGTCAGAATTTTTGGCACTAAGCGCCGTATTCTCGTACTCATTTTAACTATATTTCGTTCAATTTACTCAAATTTTTTCTACATTTTTAAATATGTTCTAGACGAAACTAACTTCGTCCGAAACGTAAAATCTGCGTTTTCGAAGTGAACCAATCGTTTTTTAGCGACGAAAAGGAAATTTTAAAAAAAATCTTCGCGGCTGACCCTCCAGAATCCCCATGCTGTACACGAATGACGTAAACTAAGAAAGAAAGAAAGTACAATAAAGTACATTATTTTTATGCGGCCTTATTGCAGATGGGCAAGGAAAGGGTGGCCTGAGGGGAAGGTTGAATCCGGATACGGTCATATAGTAAGTGGTGGTCCTTACATGCATTGTTTTACAGCCCAAAATGCCATTTCAACCTTTCGTCAGCCTTTTCAAATACCAGTTCCTACAGAATGAAACAATTGATTTCGATTTGAACTGCATGCAAACGAATAAAATGTCTGTTTTTGACCATGTTCCACAAAATCACTCAAGATGTTTGATAGATATCATTAATAATAGATAGGCAAATTCACAGAAAAATTTATATTTCACAATAAAATGAATAATTTGATTGGAAATTTGAATGAATGAGTCAGATTTTCTTAAATATCCTTGAAAATTTTCTGGTAACATTTTTCACCTCGAAAAATCGTCCGACATTGATTTGGTTTTGGAAATTTCAAAGAGTAAATCCCTTGTAGCACCTCCCAATGCCCATGTATTGCCTTTATCATGCGTGAAAATCAAATAAATCGAGTCCTCATTGAATTTGAAAAAATATCACAACGTGAGCCGGACAAAAGCAGTTCTGAGGACATAAAAAACCGCATTTTAAATTACATATAACAAAATGTCAGAAAAGAAAAGAAAAGGATTCAGGAGAGAAACGTTGGATCTGATCTCTATCTTTAGCGAAGTTCTAACTAAGCTTTAGAGGTCACAGCGCACTGATTACCAAGAATTTTTCGGACACGCCTTGGAAGGTTTGATTATTTGTAATTTCGAATTAGTATTTTCTAAATAAATTGAATCGCGATTCATAATTATATTTTATTATATTCTATTTCTCGAAAGTTTGTGCATTGGAAAGCCATTTTTAGCGCTCGAAGGAATTGACTATAGAAGTGATTCCTAGTACAGCCTAAAAAATCTAATTATGCGCAATAAAACTTCAATTGCGTGGTAATAGCTAACATGCAGGGGCGGATTTAAGGGGGCGAGGGGGCGGCGACCGCCCTCCCTTATTGGCCCAAAATATTTGGCGAGATAACGAATGGATATGTAATTTGCAACGATTTCTTGGCCGTCAGCGGCCATAATTTCTGGAAATTTTCCGGTGCTTCGCGCCGGACAATACCTATTTATGGCATTTGTTTATTTTCTTGGCGACCTGAAAGTCATTTTTTTGCCCATGGGATAGGTTTCAAAACAATTTCAACAGCAGAAACAGCTATTTCAGTATAGTTTTCTTCTATTCTCAATCGAAAATTTTCGACGGGTCGAGTCAAACGCTATAAATACACAAATCAAGCAGTAAATCAAGCTTCTAAACGTCCTTGCGCCTAAATTTCACAAATTTTTCGGCACTTCGCGCAAGTCAAAGAAATGTAATAATTTTTTCGCAACGAGATCGCCAAAAATGTTGGAATTTTTCTAAGAAAAGGTTGCGTCAAAAGTGATTTCAAAGGAAAATAGACAATGTAAAAGGACTAAAAAACGTTATATCGCGCGTGAAGGGCAAACTTTTGAACCTATTTTCGGCTGTTATTTGAAAATGTTCAGGTTACTCATTGAAAAAATCCTGGATCCGCCACTGCTAACATAGATGTTGCTTTAGTTCAAACCACTTTTTATTCGATCAAAATAAATTCAAAGATTTTCACCCATGCGCAAGGTTCGATAAAATATTCTGTAGTGTCATTTTTAGATCGATTAATTCTTGCGTTCACAGTTCATCAAAAGCTTACTTGTCTGCCATTGAATTTTAAGACATTTTTGATCCGGTCGACGAAGTAAACAAAGCCATCTTCGTCTATATAACCGAGGTCCCCTAAAATTTCTTTGGGTTTGTATTTGTCAAGGATATAGTCAATGTATGACGATTAGAGATGCATACAGGGATTTGTCTAGCATCAGACGGAAAATTTTCGGGGAAAACAAGGCAAAATAAAGATCAAAAATGGATTAACATCGAAAATTCTTCTGCAAAATTGCTGGAAGATGTGCATTAACTGTAGATTAGCTTACTTTGTACGCAATTTTAGCCTGTTAATCGATTTTTGAGGCATTTTGACTCAAACAGGCTCTCCGGCTGACCTCATCCCCAGAACGGTTGATAACTAGACCAAACACGTTTTGCATCTATGAAAATGGCATCACATGAAAAGATTGTTACTGAAAAATTAGAATAGCTTTCGTTATAACAAATTCACTACTCGCTCTAGACGAACATATCGATAGCGAAGTGAAAAACAGTATTTCGACATATACATATATACCAATCCTAGAAAATCTTAGAGTCAGCCCTTAAAATTTTTAAAATGTGCCTTTTTGGGCTTTAGAGCATATTAACACTTCGAAAACACTGTTTTTAGACGAAAGTTAAGTAGATTGAACAAAATATAGCCAAAAATGAATATACGACGTGAAGCGCAGAAAATTTGATACTTTTGAGTCGAAATATAGCTAAAAATGCTTTAATAACACACTTTCTACATTTTTTGAAAATGTACTACTCTGTAGGGTCAGGAGCCATTTTCTGGGAGTCAGCAGCCAATGTGCTGGAGGTCAAATTCTTCTTACCTCTACCCAAAAAATACGCATGTAGAATAAAAACTTGAGTAAAATCTAAAATTAATGACTAGAATATAAGAAGATCTACCCGTTCTCCCCCATACGAGGCCGTTTTGCTTTACGTACACGTTTGAATTTTCGAGATCATTCTTGTAATAATAGCCGTTATTCACTTGTTCACCGTTAAACCACATTTCACCGACTATGCGAGGCTTGTTTGCAGTGGCTCCTGTCCTAGGGTCGACTATCTACAAAACTTTGACTAGGCGATTATAAACGCTTCATAATATTTTTCAGAGACTATTTATAGCTGACACGTTGGAAAGAATGGTATATTTTGTTTTCGAAATAACATCTTCAATTATTGCGCAGACTGAATGAGATTTTATAAACAAAAGATTATTGAAAGCATTGAATGACCACACGTACGGGCATGGGGTCTAATCCACAGTTTTTAGTCAATTTCAAGCACTTTGGAAAATTTTCGCAGTTTTTCGCTCATTTTAGGCATTCATTTTGCCTCATTTTCCACAGAAAACATCCCTATTCTGCATTCTGGGGGAAGGTCGATACTCTCTACACCTTCACGCGCATGTCTAGCTGGACCTTCCTAAATCCGCAAGCCGATTGAAGTTCGACAGAACATTCCAGAAATGAATTTTATGGAATTTTTATGTCTTTTCGCAGTATTTTGATGCGAATGAATAGCTTTCGATGAGAAATGTCGAAAACAGTTGATTTTCGCTCCTTGCATTAATATTTTTGAATGTTTTTAATGTTTGAAAATTTTAAGACCCCCAGAATATGATCCCTGCCCATGTTGTGTAAATATATGGCTATCGGATTTGAGATATTTGATATGTATTTACCTTCAATTTCGATTAATTAGTAATTATACCTTCATGCTTGTATTAGGAAGCAGTACTCCGACACTATCTATTCTGCTGTTTCCGTACGGCAACCACGTCAATCCGCGCGTTTCCGTCAAGCCATACGCTAAAAATATCGATAAATTATTTATAACGATAAAGACGACTCTATAAATTGAATAGCAAGCTACAAACTCTAATTCTTCAAAAAAATTGAATTCACGTGTAATTATTTAATTGGATTTAATCCAAAACTTTTCTTCAGAGTCAAATTAATTTTTAAATTCTCAGTCGTCAGCCACCTGAAATGTCTTAAGTTTTCTGCTCAAAAGCTAATTTTTTGCTCAATTCTTAACGCATGTCTACACATACGTATTTTATTTAGGTCGATTTGAAACCCCAGAATAAATGCTGACAACGGATGCACTTAAAATGGCCTCCAAACCTCGATACAAATGCTCGAATCGCGTAAAAAGTAATGATAATGCGCAGTTTATGATCATTTCAAGTACTTTTGCAGAAGCTTTTTATTTTCTCCGAGTTTTCGGCCGTCATTTTGCCGTATTTTCTTCACTAATTTTCCTATTTTTTGTTTTGTGCATTTATGCTACCGAACCCTAAATTTCTGCTATAACCAGCTATTCCGCTGAATTTACAATGTCCTTAAAATTCTTGAGCAAATACAACAATGTATGCTGTTTTAATTGCTTCTAGCAAGATTTTGCACAAAATTCTTTCGCTCTTCGCGCCGAATGGCCCATTCCGACCATTTTTGTTTGCTTCTATTGCATTTAATTGATAAGAAAGATTTCGATGTTGACATATTGTAGTAAAAAGAGAGAAAAAGCAAACTCGACTTCAAAATTTTTTGACTCCATATAATTCAGAATGTTAACTAGAAAGCCCATAAGTTATTAGTCTTGGAAAATGGAATATGGTCGAAAAAAGAACGGTCAGAAAAATGAGTTTCCCAACATTTAAAAATAGTTTTTTGATGCAAAAGATCGGACAATAGGGGCTTATAGTTCAAAGAAAAGATTAATTATAAGAATAAAAAATATAAAAAAATAAAATATAAATATAATAAAAACAAATTAATTAAATATTAAAAATAAATAAAACTAAAGAGAGGAAAAACGAAAAGGACCAAATTAAAACAAAACGGAGTTTACAGTTTTCGACATTTCGGGAGTGCTTACTTACTCATTCCGATGTCAATGAGGCTTTTGAAACGATTTTTGCATTGCACCGCCGCCGCAACATTTAAAAGACTGCCTCCAGTCGTAATGGATTTTAATGACAATATAGCAGATTTATCTATTAAAGGGTCATGCGCCAAAAATTGAACGATCGGATCAACAAGGTAGCAGCGGGATATCTGTTTTTGAGAAATAAAAATAAAATATTCGAAAAAGTTGGGATAAAAATTTAAAAAAATAGCATATGAAGTCATTTAGAAATTCTGAAGTGTATCCGTTCATTTTTTAACGAAAAATCCCTAAAACTGTTTCAATACATTTAGATAGCTTCACAACAACTTGAGTCGGCCAATTTCCAATTTAACACAATCTCCGACTCATTTACCTACAGCCACACATGGGTGGAAATCAGATTTTGCGATTTTTGCTAAAACCTGAAATTTAGCAGAGATAAAAAAAGGGCAGAAAAATTAATTCTATGAAAAAAACGAAATTTTTCGACACTAAGTTCTATTCATTAGCATTACAAAAATCAAGAAAAAAAATGAAAAATTTTCCAAATATTCAATTCTGGAGTTCTTTTCTTTTTAATTTTGTTGATTAAGGCCTTTTAAATCCTTGAGGGTCAATGTAACCCTAACGCACGCCTGTCTGGTCCCCGCTTCTCTCGAAAATTCTCCTCAGCGTTGATTTTTTTAAAAATTTTTTACTTTATTTTACTCATTGCTATTTTTTTGCTCTTTGGATTTGCTGCCCTTGACTCAAAACTGGCAATTTCGCGATTGCGCCTAATGACAAATTTTATTTTCTACAAGTTATCCACTTAATTTTTTAGCTTCTAAAATGTCAACTTTATGAAATTTAAAATAAATAATTTTGTAATTACTCGACATTCCTGCAGTATGGATAGGAAGGCGTGCTTGTTGAAACAAGGATAAGTAACGCTCAGATGACCGTTGAACAAGCTGTGGTAGATCAGTATTCCTGACATAGCATAGTACATGGGCAGAATAAAAAGAGTTCTTTCCTGCTCATCGATCGACGACACTTTCGGTGGTTGGAATGCGGGGTGACTGAAGAAAAAATATTCAATATCTATCGAATTTTTCCGCAAAGCGTTGCGGAAATTGTATAAAGTTAGGGTCAGAGCTGAATAAGGGAGCAACCGCAAAACTTCTACGGAATACATTTCTTACCGCCTCTTCGTTTTGACAGTGAATGACACTTTTTCGGAAACATAATCTTTTTTAAGAAAAGATTCCAAACTTAAATCTTTGCTCCGAAAAACATCAGTTTTCATATTCCTTTAAACTCGGAAAAATGGATTCATCTATTCCATTGAAATACAGTCATTACTTGTTCCACAGTCAAAAATAAAAAAGATATAAGGGGTAAGTGAGTGACTTTGTAAACTTGCATGGAAAAGCAAATTGCTCAGCTAGAAAATTGGCTGAAACAGTTTTCGCTCATGACGTCATCGTAAATACGAGTACTGAGCATCTAAATTCTAAGGGTATGGATGAGACGTAATCTAAAAAATCACGAAAAAATGCTAAAAGCTCAAATTTTGGGGTCTCATTGAAAGCTGATAATCGGAAAAATGTGTCCTTTGCATCAGGCGCGGATCCAAGGAGCAGGAGTGCGGGGCGGCCGCCCCAGAATCTTTTTGGAAATTTTTCGAGCAGCCGATATAAGCTAGAATGCGCCCAAAATTCAGCTAAAAACGCAAAAACGTCAAAAATTTTTCGGCGCTTCGCGTCGATTCATCATTATTTTTTGTTATAGTGTTCCAGCATTGTGTTTGAAGCAGCTAAAATATCCCAGTGCTTCACTTTAATTTAGTGATTTAATGTACTATATTATTGTAGGAATGCTCCCTACACCCCTTGTAGTGCGTTGATTCAATGTGATTTTTTGGTGCTTTTCGGATCGATTGATTACCATCGAGGATCAACGACGTGCGTCGCAAAAGACGAACGATGTTGATCCTCGATGGCAACCAATCGATTCCGAAAAGCACCAAAAATCACGTTGAATCAACGCACTGCAGGAGTGTAGGGAGCATTAATACACTATTTATCAGTTGAAACTCTAAACGCTGATTGGATTTTCATGTTAAAGGTGTGTGCCAGTTATCGGCAATTTTTCGTTTCGTTTTTCAGTTTCAAATGCATTTCAAAGCAAGAGTTCGTAACGATTTGTAAATAGAAGGAGCTGGTTAACTGTTTTTAGGCTCAGTTTATAACCATAATTCGGTCGATTTTGTGAAGGTCTTAATTTTACATTTCGACATTTCATTTTACAAAATTTTCCGGAGTCCGACCGTGGGTCCCGCTAGGGGCGTCTGACGCGTCCCCCAGATCCTTCGGCTGTAGAAACGAGGGTGTTTCTTGCATTTTCTGTATCCAAGGCATAGTCGGGTATATGTTAATGTGTGACTTGACCCGTTAGGCAGGACCGCCCCATCCCTGAATTGGAAAAGAAATTTTGTTCCTCCCTAGGGACCCGAAGGAAAATAAAGGAAAATATGGAAAATTGGCGAAGCGCGTTTATTACACCGCCAAAATAGGTTTTTACCGTGTTTTCGGAATATGTAAACTCCTAATTTTCCGGTGCTTGGCGCCGGATTTATTGTTTATGTATGGTTTTGTCCTCTAAACCGCTAAAAATCACTCAAATCTGAGTTAGATATAGGGAGCATGTCAATTTTTTCGGCGCTGCGTGCCGGAAAACTCGGTTCAGCTATAGTTTTTGCCTTCTAGCTTACTCAAAACAGCTTGAATTAGAGTTCTGACATAAAAATCATGAGATTTTGTTCCAGCGCTTCGCGCCGGATTTATTGTTTATCTATGTTTCTTGTCTTCTAGCCCGCTCAAAACCGCTCAAATTCGAGCTTGACATGCAGAATAAGTCATTTTTTTCGACGTTTCGCGCCAAATTACTTAATATACTATATAATCTTTCTCTGTGAAGTACAATGATTAAATACAAAGGCAGGAGATAAAAAATTACTCGTTAATTGAATTGTGAGAAATCGGTTGTGCAGATAGCTCAAGTGATCAATTTTCTGCATATCAATATTGAGTAAGGTGACAAATTTTAAAATTTGTCTTCACCGTCGATTAGAGCTCGCCAAGATACGCTCAAATCTGCCTTTTCGCTTATCTCCTAATGCTTTTCGAGGTACTTCAAATTTTCGGATTGTCCCCACCCCAAAAATTTTTTCCTGGTTCCGCTAGTACTTTGCATGAAGCGCATTTCTCACTTTTTGTTACGAGGCAGTTTTAGCGTCCTTATATCTATACTCTAAAGAGTCTGACATAAAAAATTAGATAATAATGATAATATAAATAATAATCCTTCTGGGAATAATCCTTCTGGGCATATTTTTAAATGCGGAGCATCGATAGCCTGGATCCTAATTATCAGACGAAAAACTGACGAGTTAAATTTCACCAAAAAGTCTTGAAAATATCGGCTGAATAACGAAGCAAAAAATTTGCAAGTTTACCTTGCCATCAAAACGATTGCTACTACAGCTCGATGAAGAATGACCACGGGATTAGGATTGCCCGTCGTTCCACTTGAAAATAAAATCAACAGCTTTGGGTTCACTTTTCGAGCTTTCAAATATTTTTGGTCTGATGCACCCATTTCTAATTCGTTCGCACGAGGTATAGCAATGACTCTCTTGAAAAAGTAAAATGAATTTATGCTTTTGCGATGAAGCCATACTGGATCTTGGAGGGGGAATTTACAATCTCACTCAGAATCTTTTTTACGTAACCCCAGAATACGCTATTTTTCAAAAGTTGCCTTAAATTTCCTGAAAATTCGTAGAAAAAGTGCTTTCTTAAGCGTGCTCAAAACAAGATCAATTTGTTCTATTTTTTCAATTTTTGTAATGTTTTTATGCTCTAGAAAGGTAGAGCATCGTCAGGAACACCAAAAAACGGTGTTTTTGACGCGTCTTCATTATTTTTTGGCCCAAAAATAGACTTCAAAATTTCACCCCTTTCCCAGAATTATCATGCTGTGCATGGACCGATTGAGCCACAAATTTAAAATCTCAATTCCGTTTAAAAAACCAGATATGTTTTTAGCAGAAGCTTTCTATTTTTGCTTATACCGGTACAAACTGAAATCAGCTCACCTTAATGTTGTTCAGAGTTTCACTACAGGATGACCATTTCTCGAAGTCTTCGACCAATAAATAGGTACTGTCGACCTTTTTCATTGTTGTGGCCAATTCATCTTTAATATATGTTTTACATTGTATAAAATTTAAGCACATTAGACTTTGTAAAATAAACTTTCGCCGATGAAATTTCAGCTGATTTACTGCGAGGAAAATCGACAGATGGTCAAGAAGAAATAACTAATAAGCCTAACGTGTTTTTACGTTTTTGACAAAAAAAGAATAATGTTGAGTGTACATGTAATTCTCTGAATAATAAATGTATAAAAACACAAAAGATCATAATATATACGTCAAAAAGTTATACCGTATTGCCATACTTGGAGTACAATTTGGGCAAACACTAACTTGCACACAACCCAGTACGGCTAAGGCTAAATGACAAAACAAAAACTCTGGTCGATTTTGACACATTACTGTGACATGATCGTCGAAACTGAGGCCGAAACCCTTGAGATAAGAGGCGAAATTCTCAATATGCTGAGGTATTTCGGCGAATGAGCAACTCCAACCCGTCTGTGCATTCAGCTAAACACGACGAAATCATCTGTTAGTAGATAATAGATATGAGCGGGCAGAGGCCATCTTTTTTTAATAATACAACGTGAAATTTGTTTATTAGACAGAACAATTTTAAATTCTTTAAAAAATGTGGTTTGCCTTGCCACTTTTATAATTTTTTTCAGATGAGGGTGTATGAAGTGCTTGAGACCCCTTAGAATATCTGCTGAACCCCGTAAAATCTTACAAAGTGTCAAATTTTCATATTTCGTGCAATTCATTCAAATTTTTCAAAAAAATTTTTTTTATTATCTGCTTAAAAACAGCATGGTCAGGAAGAGCAAAAAGTGTTCTTAACGCATATCCGTCGGTTTTATGTCTAAAAAAGCACTTTAAAAATTTTTCAAGGCTCTCTCCTGGATGCTTAATTTTAAGGAATTTTCAAGCTTTCACAACTGTTTTATTCCTACGAACACTTGTTGTCACTAAAACTGTTATTTATAAAAATTCGTTTTACAAAACAGAAATACGTTATAATTAATGCTTTTTGTAAGTTTTTCCTCTGTTCCAAGTAAATTGAACTTCCTCCAGCTACACATGAAATAAAATTATACATTTCCAAATTTTTTAAAACTTTTCGTCAACTGCGCAGATTGCTCAACATTTGTAACTCAACGGAGCTAAGCAAATTTCAGCCGTGATCATATTAATGCTATAAATGTTCTGCAGAAGTTCTCGAAAATGCGGACCTTACGCAAATTAAAAGAAAATTCATGGAAATAATTGTTTTGCTTTTGAATTATTGAACTTAAAATTTGAGAAAAACCGCGTTTCACAAGAATAACTGTATATCTCCATAACTAATCGCAATATGTAAGTAAAATTTTTTTTAGATGCGCAAGGTTACGATGTAGTGAATCTCATGAGCGCTAAAATTATTATAAGCTGTAGGAAACGGAATTCGAGCGCGGAAACGTCCAATTATTTAGATAGATTTTTTTCTTATTTTATGAATTTTAGCTCAAAAGCGAGCTCGATCTTTTGTTCTACGCCGATCGTTTCAGATTTGCTATCAATTTTCAATACAATGAATTATTGTCTGCATTGAATATATCTGCATCTATAAGCTTCTATCTATGTGGTTTTTGTGCTTTTCTATGATTACAACATCGACTGTATTATATCTCAAGTAAAAGTTATAGCTGTAGGTTAACAGAAAAACAAAAAATACATTTTTAGTAAAAAACTTGCCAAGTTTACGGAAACTAGTCCTTTTTTGAACTTTCTTAAATTTATTTGCATATAATAAAACTGAATTTTGAATTTTTGTGGGTTTTATGGTTTTATATGACGATAATCTTTTTTTACTTCTCTTCTGAACTAAATTGCATGTAAAACACTATAACTGAATTAACAGAAACCTAGAAACGTGTGATAGAGGTAATTTTTACCCTAATAGTACAAAAGTTTAATATGAGATTATCTCAGTAAAGCTTTTCTGGGTCCATATCGTTCTGTTGCTTTGAGGACAAAGTCAATTATGTCGTCCAAATTACTGTCTTGATAGAATAGAACGTCCGTAATGTTATATTTTGACAGGAAAATCATACCGTCACAAAATCAGTAGGCGCTGATAAGCTAGCGAAAATTCATGCACGCTTCGAGCTGCAATAGCGCATAAAAAATTAAATTATAACATTAAAAAGCGTAAGAAAATATCACTAATCATATGCATATATAATAATAAGCCAAAGGAGACGGATGTCCCGTTCATCGGTACTATAAGATAAAAATCGCTTTATTTCTCGTGATTTTTTGTATGTTTATAAGTTCTGACTTCAACGAACTTGCTAGGAAAAAGGACCTTTTGAACAATTTTCCAGCCACCGTATTTTAACCTATCCATAACAGCTGCAGTAATGAAGCTTTGCATACAACTAGCTTACAACGTATTTTGCTATTTGTTTGTACACAAGTCGATGAAGGTTGTTTACATTCATACCTAAAATTCGATTACTGTATCTTTATTTCGTCTCTCAAAAAAGGTGGCGGGGATATTGTTCAAAAGGTCTGTAAAAAATATCTCCGACACTATGCATACTCTGCTTCATGATAACAATGAACTGACCATTCACGGCAATTTAAGGAAAAGACAATTCAGGAATAATTCTACGAAGACGGACCCGTACTTTCTACACACACACACACACACACACACACACACACACACACACACACACACACACAAAGTATACAGTCTTTCATTAATGCGTACTTTGTACATACACACACAAAGTATACAGGATTTCATTAACGCGTCATTAGTACACACGTGTAATTTTTTAATAAAAAAATAAGAAAAAAGCGTCTATTATTGAAAAGTTACTCGATTTACCTCTGAACTAAAGCTTGCTTCAAGACTGCAGTAATTTCAGATGATGAATGATCATTTCTACGTACTAAAGTGAGGTTGAATTGTAGCAAATATCAGAATACCGTAGAATCATTGGAAATCACGATCGCATGAAATCGCCTATTAAAAAAGTTAGCGTCACAATGATTTATGTTTTTGGTGTCGAACATTCCTGCGCATGTGAAGTGATGTGGGGAATTCGAAATACTCGTCTTGATTATCATACTATGTACTGATCTGGTATTTTTATGTAACATAGCATCAAAAACAAAAACTTTATACTAATAAATCAAAGGACACAACGTGCGTAACATTTTAAAAAATAATAAAGCAAATTGTCAACAACATTCCAGCAATAAGTTGCTTTTGGTAACATATTTGCACGTAACTATGTATAGTATTATTCAGGAATTCTTGTGCAGGGATCACAATTTCTGTGTCAACGTAAATCGATTACAAAAGCGATTGAAATTGAAGCAACAACCACGATACTGTGCATAGCAATTGATAAGCATATAAGCTTTTGCCAACTTTATGTTGCTGTAAACTATCTATGAAGCACTTTTGTGGCTACTCGCTTAATCACTGAAAATTGATTTCATGGACAAGGTTTCATGAAATGGACTATAAAATGTAAAAAAGCAAAAGTTATGCATCACGTAAAAGAAGTTTCAATGATATTAAGCTGGCAGATTATGATTACAGCATAAGGGCAGATTTTGATCACCACAATCACCACAAACTCTCGGTGCTGCTTTTCTTTAAACTATAGCCTTTTCTCGGAACCTTGTGCACGAAATCAATTCTCAGCAGCTCAAACAAGCATCAACAAAAGTGGTTTTAGGCATCCTACAGTAATACAAATTTCAAACTCGCATGGTAAAACTTCAATGCTTATCAATTGCTATGCAAACTATCCCGATTTTCGCTTGAGTACAAATCGCTTTTGTAATTAATTTACAACAAGTCGAAATTTGTGATCCATGCGCAAGGTTTTGTGGAAACAGATTATACTTTTGTAATCGATTTATATTAATTTGAAAGTTGTGATCCACGCGCATAAGGTTTCAGAAATAGACTGCATTTTCATGGAATAGCGGTCTATTACTGCAGACCAGTTTTTCGGCGAAACGTTTCGATCTAAAGACATATCATTGCATGAATTCATAATGAAATAGCAGTATGTAGCCGCGAGACGCATCTTAATACTATTGCGTTGAGACTAAACTGTTAGTTTAAAGAGAAGTTGTCATTTAAATACACACGATAGTTTTTCATCCATCACTCTAAATGTACAATGTTGCTTTTATCTGACTGCGCCATAATCGCTGCACCCCGCTAACATCTGGTCCGTTCTCTTGTTTCGCTCTTGTACTCAACTGCTTCGTACTTCAGTTTTTGTTTCTTTTGTGACATTTCAATGGATAATATGACCCAACCCATGTGTGGAGCAGACAGGATTATTGTCAAAGTTTTGCGATTATTAGCTAATATGAGCGCCAGTTCAGAATCTGGCCAGGTACACGAACAACGATTGATCGATAGTATGTTAGCCTCGCACCCAAAGTGGGAAACTGACGACGCAGAGCATGTCACGCTAGAGGTAATACCTAAATTAGAGTTTAAAGTCTTGCTATTTCAAATTTAAAAAAATAGAAATTTAACTATAGCTATTCATTTTTTGTTCATAAAGAACAAATCAGATGAATAAGAGTAAAAAATCATATTGGTACTGATTGTAGGCACAGGGCTGGGGTATGCACCCACCACAGAAGGCCGAATACCCACCATACTCAGAAAAGAAAATACCCCCCAATTCAATTTTAGAAATTTGTTGTTTTTTCGCAATTTTTCCGATTCCAATGGATAGTACTCGATGAGAAACCTTGAAAATGGTTTTCGCCATACCACCATTTTTAAGATCGTTCTTTGACCTTTGAAAAATCTCGCACCCCAGAATCTAGGTGCTGCTCACCTATGGTTGTAGGGCGCATGATTTGAAGTTAGCCTAGTTCGGTGGTAACTGCAAGGGAGAGAAGCTCAAAAATTTAAGTTATCCAGATTAATTCCTAGAAGCCCCAAATCGACAGAATAGCAAAAAATAGGTGGAATGAAGTTTAGTCATAAACCCTATTTCTTCCAATTGGTTTTTTGAAAAAAAATATTCCTGCTTTGAACGGCATAAAAGATGGAATTGGCCGTATGAGGATATACATAATACTGAGCTGGTATAAATACAAAAGCCTGGAAAGAAAAAGAAGAAAGAAGTTTTATTACTAATAGTCACAATGTTGCCCCTCGCTCGCGCTTATGGATACGCACATGACACTTCAAAAGCATTCTTTGGTAACAATCGAAAATGTTTGTACTGTGCTCAATTTAGCTTACTAGCATAAAAAATTTTTTAATTCGGATTCTCCGTGCTTAATTTGTCTAAAAATGTTTGCTATTTACCTTTTAGCCGAAAAGTAGATTGCTTGATTTCCAGATTATATGTACCTTCTTGTATAAGAAACTTGATTATTTTATCCATCTTCATGCTTAGAGGGATGAATGTGATAAAATTTAGAAATGAGTGAGGATTAGGTTTCGACATATTGAAATTATGTATATTAAAAATACCAGAAAATGGTACAAAAAGTTTTTATTATCTGAATGTAAGGACTTACGGATTCCAAGCCAACAATCCTACAAGAGAGGTTTGAGTTCTAAATTTCTCCTATAAATCATATTTCTTACCTATTTAGATCGATTAAAGAGCGGGTGAATAAAAATTTGCAAAAGGCGCGCCAAATTCTGCAATTGATATGAATATTTTGAGGAAAAATGAGTGATTTTTCTTCAGCGTCTTCTCTCAAGATCTAATAAAAATTAGAATATTTAGCACTCAAAAAATGATGCATCATCGTTAGCACTTGATTTTTACAAGGCTTAGTATCAACAAGACATAATTATTTAATCATTGACAGATTCTCGAGAAAGCCTACGAAAATGGTTTATGTTGTCAAACTGATGAAGGACTTTGGGAACCGGTTTGTCGCGTGGATTTACGACTTAGTCTTTCCAAACTGCCTAAGACTAAATGCAGCCGTCCACGATGTTTTATGAAAGACGATGACGATGAGGAAGACGATAGCTATTGTTTTAGAAGTGATAGTATGAAGTCTACGGGATCTTCAATCAAATCTACTGTCAAAGAAGCTAAAAAGTTAGTACGCGTTTAGCCTATCTTTTTAACTTCACTAAACGATTACGCTCTTAAAGTCTTATTATTCAAAATAACAAGTAATCAGTCATTTTTGATTTCAGAATATAATTTGAACCGAAAGTTCCAGAAACGCGAAAAGTGTCTAAACGAGTCCTAAAGGTGCGCGAAAATTCTGTTGAAGTTGTGCAGAAAATTTATGCACTCTTAGAATACCTGGGCGGGGGGCGGGGATTTGGGGTATGCAACCTTCCAGAAACCTAAAGACCACCCCCGAATTCGCTTTTTAAAATCTTTTTAGCAATTTTTTGATGCCAATGGATAGTGATCGATGAGAAACGTTGAAAAATGCTGTTTTTTCGCCATACCACAATTTTTAAGGCCATTTTTTGACCTTTGGAAAAATCTTGCACCCCCCAGAACTTTAGTGCGGCCCACCTATGACGCATAGTCGCAAATGTCTCCTGGGCACTTTGTCAGTGACGAATATTTAGAAATTGAGATTGTCGGTGAAAATGAATCATAGCAAATATTCGAGACGTCTATGAATATATTGATAATACAAAGATTTTCTAAAACAAAGTATCACGACACTGGCATAGAACCTCAAGTTGTGTGACTAAGTAAATCGTGCTTTGATAATAAATGCGGTATAAATTACGTAAATCTGTGAAGGAGGCAAAGTTTCGGCCAAACACAACAACTGAATTTTTGGGGGTGGGGGCGAAATTGCTAAAAATACCACGGAAACTCCAATTCATAGGGTCTAGGCTCTTTCATATTTCCGATGGGCATGATGGCCGATCGGGGAGGGGGGTCAGCCGGTCTGAGAGGGGGAGGGTCAAAATTTGAATTTTCCGGGACTAAAATGACCTCAATGACTGGTATAAGCGCTAAAATACTAAGTACGTTATTACACAGTTTCTGGTCAATCTGAAGCACTATTGAAGAAAATTTACAATTTTCATCCGTTTTTCGCCTATTTTTGCATCATTTTACCCACAAAATTTTCCATTTTCACATTCCGGGGGTCAGGCTGGACCCCTAAGCCCCCACGTGCATGTCTGGTCGTGATCCCCAGACCGTCATGCCCATGTGTGGTTTCGACATCCGAGTCAAAAGCGGAACGGGGCGATCGTGTCGTTAGGACGAGGCTACGTTTCAAAATCTCAAAATCACATGGTAAGCAAGGGCGAATTGTAATTTCGTCAGTTTCAGAAGCATCTCGTGCTCCGTGATTTTGTCTACCCCTGAATCATCTGATTCGCATTCAAACATCCACTACCAATCAGATAACACATACATCTAATATAAAAACTGTGGTTGTTTAAAACTGGGATAAACATTTTTAGAAAACTTATGTTTTATAGTAGTCGAACATGCCAAACGATATAATTCGTAGTGTCTTGCCATCGTCTGAGACTTTTGAAAAGAATACACACGTCGGCTTATCTTTCTGCACTCACTAAGCCTGAGTGGATAAAGGATCGTACATGTTGAAATACAGTGTTAGAAGAAAGGCAGCCGAGATATGTGCATGCATACATGGACAGCAGCCGAATTCTGGAGGTGTGGTTGGTATCTAACTAGCAAAAAATTTTGAAAAAAACATGAAAAAATCTAATTTTGGGGTCTATCGATTTTGGGGGCTGCCGAATCTTGAGGGGTCCTACTCCTAGCCATACATGGGCAGCAAGGAAATTCTGGGGGACAGGGTGAAGTCGCCTACAATTGGTCTACTGTAATCTGCGGTGGGTTTTTCAAATTCTGCTGAGAGTGTATACCGCCGGACCCCTCACCCCCATATCTGGTCGTAGTAACTTCCTACGCCCACGAGTGGTACAATGCTAATGTTAGGACTACACCATTTCTAATTTTCCATTTTTGAACCGCATCTTAAATTGTGGCCCTAGACAGTAGCTGATCCAGGATTTTCCTAAGGGGGCGGTACCCCTAAGGGGGGGGCGGAACCCTGACTTGGGCGGAAAAATTAGTCGTTTTAACCCGAAAATCGCTAAAAATCGCTCAAAAATTCTTAATTTTGCGCGCTATTTTGGGCCAATGGGGGGGGGCGGCCGCCCGCCCCCCTAAATCCGCCCCTGGCCCTAGATAAACATTCCACTGATGCTATAAATATATACATTACTTTACAGTCCCGGTCGATCTGAAGACAAAGGAACGAATCCGCATGGCAAAGTGAATAGCTCTTCTAAGTCGACGCGTAATTGTAATCATGAGTCAACAAAATCATCTTCTCCGAACAGACATAATATGGCTAATAACAATATTTCTAAGACGACGGACTTTAAAGCAAACGGATCCGAATCATCAGCGGTCGACTACAAGGGGCGATATTCATTAAAAGCTGAAGTGAGCTATGTATATATGCGTGCGCACCACTGGTGGGCAACACCAAACTTCGGAGGGGGTAGGGGGGGTGGTTTTCGCAAGATTTTTTAAATGTCAAATATGGTCTTAAAAATGGTGGTATGGCGAAAAACACCATTTTCCAATGTTTCTCATCAAGCATTATCATTGACAATAAGAAATTGCAGAAGAAATTTCAAAAATTGACTTCTGGGGGGTATTCAGCCTTCTGAGGGTGCATACCCCAAACCCTCCCCCAACCACTCCCACGTGTGGTGCGCACTCTCATGATTCCATTGAGAGAAGCCAGTCTGGCTGGACCAGGCATGCACGTGGGGAGGGGGAGTTCGGGGTCTAGATCCTCAGAATGTAAGATGAAAATTTTCTGGTGAAATTGAGGCGAAATGACGGCCAAAAAAGAATAATTTTTGATTTTCATGCATTTTCGGCCTTTCGTTTGCCTCATTTTCCTCAGCAAATCCTCCGTTTTTTTATTCTAGGGCTCTAGAGACACTCACGTGTATTTCTGATTATGACTGCCTAAAATGCAATAAATAAAAGCTGCAAAAATGTAACATATAATTGACGCCTTATAGGAAAATCTAGATTACAGATTTTTTTATTAATTTTGTCTAATGTTCTAATTTCTCAGCAACATTCTCAATATTTCTCCGTACTTGATATTTTACAACCAAGAGCTTTTTGCCCCGGCGACTATATAAACCTGTAGCAATTATGTACTCACAAACATACATTGGCAGCAAGAAAATTCGGGGGGGGGCGGCTGTCAGGATGTGTAAAATCACCAAAAATGTCACTAAAAATAGAATTCTGGGAGTCTAACTTCTGTGACGATACAAACCCCTTCGTCCATGCGTGCTCACAAAGCAAGTATGTATGTACATCATCGTTTGTTAAGCATACATAAAATAGCTTATATTACCGAGCCTTCAATCCGACAGATTTTCAATTGAGTTTTTTGCAGGGAAGCTAATATTCAATAGAATGGGTGGGTGTGCAGGGACTAATTTAGCTCAATTCAGAAGTTATTTATCATGACTCTGCGTTTTAGGGAGAATATTTAGTCAAAATAAAGTTTATGACTGCAACTGGGTGTGGTGTTTAGGACCAGACATGCACGTGAAGGGGGTTGGGGATTCCTGACCATAGGTAGGCGGCACTGAAATTCTGGTGGGGGGTGCAAGATTTTTCAAAGGTCAAAATAGGGCCTTAAAAATTGTTGTATGGCGGAAAAATACCAGTTTTCAACGTTACTCATCGAGCACTATCCATTGGCATCAAAAAATTGCGAGAAAAACAGACAAAATCGTCAAAAATTAAATTCTGGGGGTATTTTGCTTCCTGGGGCATGCATATCCCCCAAACCCCCCACACCCAAGTATGGTCTAGACCCCAGAATGGAAAAATAGGAAATCTTCAGGGGTGAATGAGGCAAAATAAAAATCAAAAATAAACGAAAATGAAAATTTTCTTCATAAGTGCTTTAAATTGACCAGAAATCGTGTAATAACGTAGTTTTAACGCTATATTAGCACTTGTATTAATTTTTGAGGTCATTTTGGCTCAAAAGTCCAATTCTTGAATCCCGCCAGATCGGCTGACCGCCCCCCCCCAGATCGGCCATGCTGTGCATCTATGTTTAGAACCATACATGGGAAGTGCAGTGACTAAACTGGGGATCTCGGTTCGTAAAACCGGCAAACATCCCAAAAACATGCTAAAAAATCGTTTCTGGAGGCTCTATCGATTTAGGGATCTACCGGATTCTCCGGGAAGGTCTAAATTAACCCCCACGCCCTTGGGTGGTTGGGACAATAGAATGAAAACCAACTTTGCAGACCTCAAAATTATAGCACAAATTTTATGACCATTTTTTGACCATTACGGTTATGACTTAGAATTATAGTTTGCGGGGCGGGATACTTAGCGATAGCGTATGGTGCATTTTTGATAAAATCCGTGTCCTTGCGAGCTAATAGGGCAAAGTTTATGTGCTTGTATATTTACCTCCGGTTGTAAAGAGTTTTAACGATCCTGATAAAATTGTCAATAAAAGCTTCAGATTCTGACATTCCTGACTTACTCTCCAGCTCCTTTAAAAATAAAGTCCTGAAAATCAAGATACGTACCTATAATAGCCGCAATAATCAGGAGGTAAATATACAAGAAGCGTGTTGCAAGCATTAAGCACAGTCAGGACGTGAATTAGCTAGCGCTTTCATGCAACCAAAACGATAAATAAAGTCAAAATATTTTTCAGCGCCTAAGTTTAATCAACTTGCGTCGAAGTCAGTGAAAAATGCATAAACGTTGAAGTTGATAGGACCGGTTTTAACGCGCATTTCGAATTGAGCGGAGAGTTGACAGGATTTTAATATATGCATAAATGAAAGCGCTCCATTTTTTCCACATCTTTAAATCTAGATTTAAGTGCTCTGTATTCATTCCGTAACCTTACGGAATAGGTTAAGCTTGCCTCTTCATTTTTGTAAGGTCTATAATCATATATACACAACAGTCGAATTCTACGGATCTGGGTGGTATAAAACTGGCAAAACACCTCAGAAAAACATTTCAAAAATTCAGTTCGGTAGGAAGAAATTTAATCCTATGGTTTCTGTAATATGGCAAAATTATCATGATCGCCTCAAGCAAATCTATTCTACGTCTACATTTACGTAATAGCACGTGAGTCTACATCATCAATTTTGTGCGCAGTTGTATAAATTCGATAAATTATAAGATAAACGTATGAAGCTGGAAGACTTGCATTCAGATTTGAAATCTGTACGTGTTAAGCTTCTACTCGTATGTTCGTTTAATATAATATAACGTGATATTTAGGCAATTTGATAGAATCTTTAGCAATAACAGTGTCACGCATTGATAGCTATGTACTTGTACCTACCACGAACAAAGAATAATGACGAACAAACAAAATATTGTTGGACGTAAGGTAGGTCCACATTTAACTCATAAGAATGAGAGCAATGGAGAGAAGTTTTAGCAAGCGAAAAATATTGACCATCACCTGCTTGTATAACAAATAGCTTGAAATTTTCATTGTTTCACATGCCATCACACATGGGCGTGGGGGCGGGGGTTTGGGTTATGCACCCCCAGAAGGCTGAATTCAATTTCTGAATTTTTTTGTTTCCTTCGCAATTTTTTGATGCCAATAGATAGTGCTCGATGATAAACGTTGAAAAATGGTGTTTTTTCGCCCTACCACCATTTTTAAGACCATTTTTGACATTTGAAAAATCTCACTCCCTCCCCGCCCCAGAATTTTGGTGCTGCCCACCTATGCCTGCCATTCAAGATTTTTATTAAACAGTGTCACCTTGCGCCATATAAATATCTAATTGAGTAATCGTAGTCAAAGACCAGCATAGCCAGTGGGGGTCATACCGATCGGAGGCGTCAGTCTAAGAATCTAAGAGTTGTTTTGACCTGTAATAGACCTGAAGATTAATATAAGCGTTAAAATAGGATAAAAATTGTCGTAGTTGATAAGTTTGGTCTATTTCAAGCAAGAAAGTTGTGGATTTTTCCGGATTCGGCCTCAATTTAGCCTTATTTTTCCGAAAATTGTCATTTTTCCATCACAGCATGGCCAATCTGAATGGAATCGATCGGTCTGGATTAACAAGAGAGCTTTTCTGAGCTAGAATGGCCTCAAGAATTGGTAAAGCAGTTCAATATCGTAGTTAAAACATTTGTGCAGAAAATGTTTTTTTGCTCAATCTTTGGCCTACATTTAGTCTTATTTTTTTCTAGAAAATTTTAAATTTTTCCATTCTGGGATTTGTACCACACATAGACGTGAGGGGGCGAAACTTTTGAATTTATTTGAATTTCCTAGAATTCAAACTCCTCCGACACCCCCAGAATTGAATTTCTAATGTGTTTTCCGCGTTTTTCGTCCTACCTAGACCCCCAAGATTTCGCTTGATTGGCTGCCCATCTTCTGTTGGTTGAAAGCTAGACGAATTAAAATATATTTAATTTTGCTTAAAAAACCATTCGAAAGAGCGTTCAGTCGTTTTAAACTAAATGTACAGAAACAAAGATTTATTTGTTCTTTAACTACATAAGGAGTCAAATTGTCACTATGAAAGTGTCGTTCAAGCTTATTTTTAAGAGCATCAATACTTTTACTTTCTTTTTTCTTTTTCTTTAACATTTTTTTGAGATACTTCCAGATGTATATTTTTATTTACTGTTTTTGCTCTACAACCGCATTAAATTTAATTCTCTTGAATTCCATATCTCTTTGATTAAAATTTTAGATTTTAAAGAACGAGCTCTTTCGCGATTCATCTATGCTAAAACAATTATTGACTCGTAATCATTTCAAAATAGAGAGTAGGTATAGCCCCGATTACATGATATGATAGTCTGTTTCACGTGAGATTGGGTATTAATTTTAAGAATTCTTTCGAAAGTAAGCCGACGGATTACGATAATTATACATCAAATCTGTTCTATAATAGCAATATGCCGGCTTATTGTCGGGCATAGTTCTTAAAATTTATGCCCAACTTGTGTAAAACAGACTATAGGTGATGCTTATTTTTACGCACAGGCTGCTCTTAACTTGTACAAGCAGATTGGCGCCGAGGACAATTACAGAGTCTTGTATAACGGAAATGGCAATCTGACGAAATTTGAATAGCAGAAATAGACTTATTTGAATCTTCACTTCTGAGGAAATCCTCTGGATTTTTAAAATAGCTAATTATCTCTGTTTGCTGTTTGTACGTAAGTATTTTAGGATCTTTAGAACAATTTCCACGCCACCGTTTTTTGAGCGACGAAATAAAGATACAGTATCAAATTTTAGGTATGAATGTTAACAACTTTTATTGACTTCTGCACGAAAAATTAGAAAAATACGATGTAAACTGATGTTTACACTGAGTTTCAATTGTAGTTTACAACACGTTTTATAGTGACTGAATTGAATTTATGGTTGTTGCCGGCTGGCTTCGAAAACCACTTATGCGATTTCTAGAATTAGATAGAATTTTACTGGATAAGTCGTCGGCTGTAAAATTTCTACAAGATCGCGGAATACTTTCCAATGGTCTATTTTGTCGTAATAGCCATGAAATGATCATTAGTTTAACTGATAAAGAGGATCGTAACAAGAACGAGAATTGTTTGTTTGAAAAGATAATAAAAGATATTGCTATATTCATGCCTGCGCCGTAAATTCGCGAATTTATAAATGTGATCATGATATTCTATAATTTATTTATACTCATTAAATCGAGCTTAAAAAGTTATGCGTTTACATACAATTTCGATTTTGTGAAAAGTTTATACCCCAAGAAAAACAGTGTACGAAATTTTTTTGAACAATTTTTTATGTCTATTTAGTCTCGAACTTTACACTGCCCGATGTGCAGTTTATAACAAAACTCAATTATTTTGCAGGTGTAATGACAAAAAGTCATAAGCTAGTTGTATGTAAAGTTTCGTTACTGCAACTATTATGGATCGGCTGAAAAAAACGGTGGCGGGTAATTGTTCAAAAGATCCGTATTTTATATATGTACATGCCTACTAATTATACCGTGTCGTTGTTACTCAACTTTAAATGCCATTTTAAGTAAATTGCAACTAAAAAGCGTTTAGGTATTATTAGCACACCTGTGCGTGGGGGGTTAGGGGTATGCACCCCCCCCCCCTCGAGAAACCAAATACCCCCAGAATTCAATTTTTGAATTTTTTTTTGTTTTTTCTCTCGCAATTTTTGATGCCAATGGATAGTGCTAGATGAGAAACATCGAAAAATGGTGTTTTTTCGCCATACCACCATGTTTAAGGCCATTTTTAGACCTTTGAAAAATCTTGCACCCCCAAAATTTTGGTACTGCCCACGTATGATTATGGGTATTTCCCTGTTCCCAGAAACATGAATACTGCGATTGCTGTGTGAACATACATAGGCATCGAGAAAATTCTGAGGGGTCTGGTTGAGTAAAGGCTCCAATCGTCGTCAAAAATGTTACTGAAAATAGGATTCTGGGGTCTACAGTAATCTGCGGGGGACGCCCTCCCAACGCCAAACGTGTGCATGAACCCCCATAAAGCCAGAATTGTCGTGTGTTAAATTCAAGCCTGCACGTGTGGGGTTTTGGGGAGGATGAATCGACTCAAAATACTGTCAGCTTAGTATCGGCAAAAATTCTTATGAAATAGCCCCTACTTATCTGCAACAGACCATGGACCAACAAGGGGGCGACCGCCCACTAAATTGGTCATGGAGATAAAAGAACAATACAAAACGGCGAAAAACCGCTATTCTACACGTGAATAGCGGGTTTTTTGACTGTTTTGGGAAAATTTGTGGCACGTCATCCTTTTAAAATCCTGAATCCGCCTCTGCAATAGGGCAATCCAAATATCCATTGTATCCTCAATTCAAAATAAGATTAGGTACCTAATTTAATATCCCACAACTTCTGCCTGATCGAACCGGTACTCAATGATTTCTATAGTCTATTTCACCAAACATTATGCAGGGAAATCAATTTTCAGCACTCAACTGAGTTGAGTAACTACAAAATCGACTTCTAGGAAGTCTACCGTAATACAACTTTGCTTATTAAAACTTTATGCTTGTCAGTTGCTTGCTATGCGTAGTATCGTGACTATTTGCTTCAATTTAAACAGCTTTTGTAATCGATTTGAATTGATTCAGAAATTGCGATCTAATCAAAGAGTTTCGGGAAATAGACTATACTTATATTCCGTTTCACACAAGTTTGGGCATAAATTTTAAAACTATGTCCTACAATAGACCGACAGATTGCGATTATAGCATAGATTTGATATATACATAATTATCGTAATCCATCGGCTCACCATCGAGAAAATTCTTAAAATTTATGCCCAAACTTATGTGAAACAGACTATAGATTCAGCCAAGAGAAAAAATTTTGCAAAGGTGCTTGAAATTGATGACCCATTTTCGCTTGTCGTAGAAGATTTTCGGCAAGCTACCAAAGTGCGTTGAAATATAGCTACAGTAAGACTATTTCTCGTAAACAAAGAGACACATTGTCCCATCGAGTCTCAATTCACAAAATATCGCAGCCTGCAACTTCGAACCACTTTTGCAGCCTGTTTGCATTTTTAACCAAATTGTGAAATGGGGCCGTTAGAATTGAATAGACTATAGAAACTGTGGATCGGTGTAGTTTTTATACTATCATCACATTTACATCAGTTTTCAGGCCTATTCAGCTTAAAAAAGCTCACCTACTTAACTTCTTAGGCCGGCTTATCACCACGTGGGCAGCAAAGAAAATTCTGGGGGGGGATCTTTTGAAGGTCAAAAGATGGCCCTAAAAATGGTGGTATGGCGATAAAAACACCATTTTTCGACGTTTCTCATCAAGAGCTATTCATTGGCATCAAAAAATTGCGAAAAAACGGAAAAAATTTTCAAAAATTGAATTCTTGGGGAGTATTTTGATTTCTGGGGTAGTATTTTGGTTTCTGGGGGATTGCGTACCCCCGTACCCCCAAACCCCCCCTCCCCACGCCCAGGTGTGCTTATCACCCAGACCGGCCATGCAGAGCAACTATGCTCTTGACTGTTTTAACTTTTAAGATAGAAAGGTAACGCGCTTATGATGTGGATGTACTTTAATTTTAAAAAAAACTAGCATTCTAATGACCTAAGAAAGACTGCATTACTACACAAACTAATGATTATATAAATATAAATAAAGTTATATTTACAACAGTACCTATTATAAGATTAATAATTAACATAAACAATATAACAAAAAAGTAGTACCTATACAATTTTGACAATGTGCCTAATGCTAAATGCATCATAATTTCGACACCATGAAGCGCTTTTGTCCGGTAGTTAATTTTTCTAGAAGAACTTTCTTCTGAACTTTGCCCATAACGGAACGCGGAATGCTGTCGAGTACATGTATGCCACCCCTCAGTTGCTTGTGACTCGAAAGATTACCTGGGAAAAGGTTAAAGATTCAATTTTTGAAATAAATAAGTAAACATGAATATTTGTGATCAGAAGCGCATTTATGGGATCGAGGGTCTCTGAAATGAGCCCTGGAAGGGCACCGCAAAACTTTCTATACAAATAAGGCAGACTGAAGGCTAGAAAAGAGAAATAAATCGAAAGTTTTTGCAGAATGAATGAAATTGACCAAAAACTGCTAATTATGGTAGTTTTTTACTCTATTTTTAAACATTTAAGGCAATTTTGGCACGGAGAGAACAGCATTCTGGTTGAACCTACTTGTCTGTACTTTATGAAACATTGTGAATGGGAAGCAAATTTTAACCATCAAGTAAATAAAAAACAAAGACGGTTTTGGATACTCGTACTCGCTGAAGTCTAATAAATAGCATTGAATTAATGCTTCCTCATCATTCAATAGGATCATTGTTTTTATGTCTGCTTCACATGAATTTTGAATGTTCAATTGAAAATTTTTTATCAGCTTTAAGCTAATTAATCAATTAATTAATGCAAATTTTAACGATACTGGTCTTGATTTACCAATTTCCCCTGCCCATACCACAACGCACTAGAAATTAATTTTCTTAGCCTTAATTAATTCATTGCAATTCCTCCTGTCCGCACCACAACTCACTGGAAATTCATTTTTTAGACTTTATCAATTCATTGAAATCCCTATTCAAATTTTAACAGTTTAATCCTTGAAGCGAAGTTGACCGATACGACCGCTAAAGATTCAATCTAAAATCATTGTGTTGTCTCATTATGTTGATACGTAATGTCAGATGGTATTATATAAGCTAGAAGAGAGAATTAAAGAATAGTAATTTTCCAATATCTTATACTGAAGCATGAAATGAACATAATTTCCTAGCTTACTGTAGACGAAGTAATATTTAATATATTCTGATGTTTTTTGGACCAAAACTCATTTGAGTTAAATATAAACTTCAGTTACTCGTTGGCTTAAACGCTTTATTAAAAAGAGGATAGAATCAAACCAGTAATTTCTTTAATCATTATGATGATTCAATGAAAGCTATAGCAACAAGTAATTTACTTTTGATGAGTTTGTTCAATTCTTGAATGATGCACGACGAATCAGCCGATTTGTTTCGCAATACAATAGCAGCAGTTGGCAAGTCGCCAACTGCAGTTCCGGGCACGGAAAACACTGCACAATCGGCTATTTCTTTGTGTGATACGATGAGATTTTCAATTTCGCCTGGATAAACCTGTTCAATAAGAATTTTTAATGTCAAAACGATGAAAATTACAAGATTTCATCCCTTTTTTACATAGAACTACGATAAATGGATGGCTTGAGAGGAATAAATCAGAGGCGTAGCCAGGATTTTTGTTCGAAGGTGCATGCACAAAAAAATTTTTAAGGCTGCTTTTGCATTGAGTGATGGTACAGTAACACGTTATGTATTGTAAGATTGTTTTTCGACCATTAGAAGTGTAGACTAGCTAATTTATGGGTTTCTGACGATCTAAAATTCAAAAAGTGTCAAGCAATACGAAGCGCCAATTTTTTTTGATATTTTTTAATGATTACATGTAGAATTTATGTTCTTTTTATTGACAATCAGTTCAAAATAATGAGTGGCTCACTGTGAATACTGATAGTCATACAGTGCAGAAAATTATGAAATTCGTAGAAGACAATTTTGAGCCTAAGTTCAGGCTTCTGACAAGGAAACATCGAAATACTAATTCAGTATAAAGCACTAAAATATTTTGACTGATTCAAGCTTTTAGACGCAATGCTGGATCTGATACAGAGAGGAATCCGGCTTTTCTTTTGTTCAGCACTTTCACTGTTTTCGCTCTTGGCTTCTAATTTATACCGTTTAAATCATACGAAACAAGCAACCAAATGACGGCGCAAAGCACCGGAAATTTTAAATTTTTTTAACTTTTTTGCCTTTTCTTAGTCCCCCCCAAAAATCTTTTGTACACGTACAACGAGACTTTACGCGTGGAGGATCTGGGGTAGTGCGCTCAAGCGCCAAAGCGGGGTCCAGCCCAGAGCCCCGAAAAATTTTGTAAACAAAGCACCTTAATGTTAAATGATGAGGTTAAAATTTTCGCAAAATCGGCCAAATCTTAATTCTGAAATAAGTCCAAAAATCGACTCCTACATTGCACAAAACTTCTGAGCTGAATTGTGTTTTTTGACTTCTGCTAAGTATATAGTGCAGCAACGGATCGCTGCAATAAGATATAGAAAAACGTATCGATGAAAATTTTGTTATTACCGTTTTCAGACCCGCCTTCTTATATGATGACGACAGAAAATGCGCAAAAACACAAGAACATTTGGCCATTCTTCTCAATTACAATTTAATATGTGTTCTTGTAAAGAAATAAATACAAAGCAGAGAATGGAGAAACTGGTAACACTGTCATTCCAGCACTTTCACTATTATGCTCAGCAAGCATGCGCAGTTTTCATTCAACGAACAAACAGTGCATTAAATCTCAAAAGCGATGTGAAGCGCTGGATTATTTTAGCTGATTCAAGCTTTTAATTTCATGGATCCATATAACTATAAATAATAATGACTCGGCGTAAAGCGCCAAATGATCTTGACGTCTCTGGCCTTTTTGAACTCAATTTTCTGAACACAACCATTGACCAGAAAAATCAACAAAATTTATGAAAAATTTCGGGAGGGGCATATGCCCCCTATGCCCCCCTGGCTACGCCCTTGGAATAAATGACAGACAAGCCCCAATAGTTTTTTGAAATGATCTTTTCTGGCAATCAACAGAAAATATTTATTGGTGTTGCTTATCCTCTTTCCTGGCCGGCTTTATTAGCCTTATTTCTAGGCCAGAAGTGTAGCTTGCTATAGGCAAAAAATGTTTTTGTTTCGTCCGAAATACGATGAAAAAGATGACAATTTTATCACTGATTCTTGCTCCAAGTACGAATCCAAAGAATGGAGTCGTAATATTTTCCTTTTAAGTCAGCCTTCAGGTATGATTTCCCGAATTTTTCGAGCGTGTTTAGTTTAGACAGCAAAAAAGCACTTTCTTGTCAGAAATCTTTGAGCGAATTTTTTTTTGAAATTTCTTTCAACAAAATTTTTGTAAATTACTCGATTTCAATTAGGAATAAATTTCAAAATGCAAAAATAATTCCATTAGTGGTTTCCGTGAATCTTTTCTGACTCTTCTAGAAAAAGTTAAGGCACCGGCTCTTCACAGAAATACAAAGCTTGCAGCCAGACATGATCTGGCGATGGAAAGTTTTCACCCTCTCCTGAAAAATTTTCACCTTCAACCCAAAAGAAATTTGTTATCCCCTAGAATAAGCGATTTTTCGAAGTTTCCAAAAATTTTTCTAAAAATTCATAGAAAAGGTAATTTTCAAAGCGTTTTTAGCTATCTATTGCTGAAAAGTTTCAAATTTTCGTCGCTTCGCGCCATATACTCATGTTCCGACTATATTTTGTTTAATTTTTTTATTTTCTTCGAAATTTTTCTACGTTTTCATGATGTATAAATATAGAGCATCGTCAGGAATGCCGAAAAACGATGTTTTTGACGCGTACCCATCATTTTCGGGCCCAAAAAGGCACATTAAAATTTCACGCCCCCCCCAGAATTCTCATGCTGCGCACGTCTGCATGCAATTGAACGCAAATATAGTAAAGCAGGGTTTTCAGAAGGAAAAACGACGGAGAAAACGATTAGGTATTAGGTCTTGTTGAGTGATCTCTTCCTCATCTGATTTAATCCATTCAATCCTTTTGCCTTTTTATTTTCTTTTCTTGGCAAACATTATGTGATAAAAATTACGTCTCCAAAATCATATAATGTTAAAATACAGCAAAAAAAGATGTCATTAGAAACTTGCTTAATATTTTATAGAAAAATCATATAGCCAATCTCGCTTTAAAATACAAACTGATTTGAAGACACAATCTGAAGCGCACATGGGCGTGTAAGTCTGAAGCTCCTAGAATACCAAAATTCAGAAGACCCCAGAATAAAAATTCCGAATTTTTCTGGTTTTCTTGAAATTTTTTGATGCCAAAGGATAGAGTTTGATGAAAAACGTCGAAAAAATGTTGTCCCTGACCTCTAATATTTTTCCAGCGCTTTTTTGGCCTTTGAAAATTTACGGATTTGCCCGAACCCCATCCAAAATTTAGGCGCTGCCCATGTATGATCATAAGCTTTAAATAATTTTTTATTTCAATCTTACTTGTTTGCCGTTGAATTTCAACACGTTCTTAATTCGATCGACGAAGTACACATAACCCTCTGTATCCACATAACCGAGGTCGCCTGAAGCAAATCAAACTTACATAACTTTCAAACAATAAGCGAGTATTACGTATTTTATACATATAATTGTAATAAAAAATCTATTTTCTGGAATTAAATTATTGATTTATACATACCTAAGATGAGTGCTAAGATACGTAAGTTATAAATCTTCAAATAAAACTTGTCGTATACAGATTACAATGAAATTCATATTGAATATGCGATCTTTCATTTAAATTATTATTCATTTTAATAATTTACACGACATAATTATACTTGAGCGGACCCGTACTTTCTACACACAATGTTACAAAAACATTGTAAAGCCGCGAGATATCCTTAACTTTTTAGATGAAGCAAGGGGCAGAAATTTGGTAGTTTTTGTCTCGCCTTACTCGCTGACCTTTGTTTTAATGATGAATTTCCACTAAATGACCTACGGTCCGAAATAGATTTCCAATTTAAAAATATATTCATGGGACTAATTGATAATAAAGATAATAAATTTAGAGTTTATTCGAAATCCGGAGGAGTATCCGCCCTTCCTTCATGCAAAAACTTAAGAATATCATATAAAATTACGATATTATAAGACATCCTATGTCATAAGACTTTGTACAGAAACTACAGGTTAGCTAAAGCACATTATGCGATTACACAGATTCAAATTTATATTCGAATCGAATTGACACAAATGAGGGCTTGGTTTCAGCATGTTTTGGCTTAAGCTGAGCTTAGGCCTGCCTTCAATGTTTAGATATACGTGGCCGATTTTGAGTCTGGCTTAAGCCCAGCTTAAGCCAGGCTTAAACCTGACCACGTATGTTTAAACATTGGAGTCAGATTAAGGCCTGACTTAAGCCTAAAGATATTGAAACTGAGCCAAGGAAAAATAATTTTTTCAATGAATGTGTGATTACCAGTCCTTCCCCATATTGTACCATTCTCCACAACAAACAGATTCGAATTTTCACGGTCATTTTGATAATAATGGCCGCTGTGCACCTGTTTACCGCTGAACCACATTTCGCCAACTTCATGAGGTCCTTGCACTATGACTCCTGTTCTATGGTTGACTAGCTTAACAACAAATTGATAATTTTACGAAAAATAGTCTGATACATTGAGCGATCCATTTGTTAATAGATAAGCTTTTCATCATATGAATTTTCATGAATTAATGCTTCAACAAGTATAATTCATATTTTGAATTACAAGTATACCGAAAAATATTGTTTAATAAACGCTGAAAACGCATGCCATGATAGGATAGGAAATCAGCTAAGTGTACGTTGGGTACAAATATATGCACGTATGTTGGAATAAAAAAATAGTACATGAGAAATGAGTAAAAAAACACAAAACCAATATTAAACCAATATCAACTAGATTATTTCGTTAATAAAATATTTTTTATTTAGTTTATTTAGATATTTATCGAGAATTTCAGCTCTTAGCTGTACCTTCGTAATCGTTCTTGCAATTAAAAGCTGATTTTAATTTAATATATTGTTCTAAAGAGTTTTGCCTTGTCATAACAATATTAATCGAAATGTTCTATGTTTACGTCGTAAATACTTAATATTCGTGCAATGGACGACTAAAATCGAGTTGAGAATCATAACTTAAATTAAATCTAATTAAATCATAATTATATATTCATAACTTTTATTCAGCTTACCTTCATTTCTGTATTAGGAAGCAGAAGACCGATGCTATCAGATTTGACATTTCCGTACGGCAGCCACGTTAATCCGCGCATTTCCGTCAAGCCATATACTAAAAGAATACCAGATCGTTTTTATGAATTGTAGCATTTAGTTTTTTACTTTTCAAAATTTTATTCTAGTTTTCTTCTGACTAATTTTTCATTGATGAACCATTTTGCTGGAATTTTTATTGTTTTTTAACAATGGCAATACTTCTCAAGACCATAAAATGGTTATCGTTGAACTTTTTAATTATCCGTATAGAAAAATACATAGGTCGTAGAAGCCTAAAATATTACTGGTATGAGCAAACTCTTTTTTCAACATTCCTAATCAGGCTTTATCACTGACATTAAAAGATTGCGAAAAATTCTTAAAATTGATTTCTGATGCCTTCAGGATTTGTTTGTCTTTAGGATTTCAACCACAGGTGGGCAGCAGCCAAATTCTGGGGGTATAGTAGATCTCCGAAGCCCATGTGTTATTCCAACCAACCAAGTTTTTTATGCCCAAGTTTGATTTTTTATGCCCAAGTCAAATAGTCTATAAAAAATATTAGAAAAAATATGGTTTAAATTGAAATAATATATCAATAACAATAACATCAAAAATCATTTAAAAATCAGCGATCAATTGGTAATGAAAGCGAAAGTTTGAATAATATTCCACCTAAGTATCGTAAAATAGTCTAGCATTGAAATTTTATGGGAAAAAGGCGGCAAAATAAAAGCCAAAAATTTACGAAAACAAAACATTTTCTACAAAAGTATCTACTTATAATTATCAAAAAAACTGCTAATTTACCAAATTTATATTTAAGCAAGTAAGCTCGGTTTTTGAGGCCATCTTGGCTCGAAAAACTGGCTGATTGTCCTTCCCCCACCGACCGGCTGGCTCCCCAGATCGACCATTCTGTACACCTATACTTACGATCTAAGCATTAATTTTAGCCGAAATAACAATCGCTTCTTGTCATTTAAACAATGTTTTATTTTTTTATATCGTATGTTTTTACTCATTCGGATGTCGATCAAATTTTCTAGACGTTTTTGAAATTGCTTTGCTGCAAGGGAGCATAAAAGGCTGCCTCCGGACGTAATTGACCTTAAAGAGGAGAGATCAAACTTGTTCACGGAAACGTCGTAGGCCAAAAATCGCACGATTGGGTCAACGGCGTAGCAATTCGTAATCTTTTCGAATAAAGTGCAAACCCACAATCAAAGGCGTAACCAGGATTTTGCTTCGGGGGGCACACACAAAAATTTTTGAAATTACTTTTGCATTGGATGCTTCGATGTGGTACAGTAACACGTTATGTATAGTAAAACTGAGTTTTAAAGCATTTACGGCCTTTTTATTGACAAATAGTTCGGAAATTATAAGTGGCTCGAAGCATCATGAAAATTAATCATTTTTCATCGCCCTCAAAATTTTGTATCTCTGTGAATACTGATAAACTGACAGAGCAGAAAATTATCAAATTTGTACAAAACAATTTTGACATAATGTTATAAGTTGCGGCTTCTAAGAAAACTGCGAATTACTAACTTAGTATGAAGCACTAGAATATTTTGACTGATTCGGGCTTTTAAACGCAATGCTGGAGCTGTACAAAGAGAAATAAATGACAGTAACCGGCGGCGTTACGCGCCAGAAAATTTTGGCGTTTTTGCTTTTTAAAGTCAATTTATACCGTTAAAATCATAAAAAACGGACAAACTAATTGCGGCGCGAAGCGCTCGAAATTTTTAAAAATTTCAAATCCTTTTTGTCATCCAAAAAAATCGTTGTACACCTACGACGATATTTTACAGCTGGGGGTCTGTGGTGGTGCATTCAAGCGCCCCCCTCCAGTTGGACCCTGTGCAGAGCCCTGGAAAATTTGCAAAAAAACGCTCTAATGTTGAATAGTAACGTTAAAATTTTTGCAAAATCGGCCAAATCTTTGTTTGAAGTTAAGCCCAAAAACAGTTTAAAATTTATCAATCCTACATTGCACAAAACTTCTGGACTGAAATGCGTTTTTCGACCTCTCCAAAGTATATCGTGCAGCAACGGGTCACTGCCAATAAGATATAGAAAGATGTATCAATAAATTTTTGTTCTTACCGTTTTCAGACCTATTTGTGGCGCGCAAAAACACAAGAAAATTTGGCCACTCTTTTCAATTACAATAGGATTATATATCCTATGTAAAGAAAGACAAACAAAGCAGAGAATAGATAAACTGATAAGCAATAATTTTCGCGCTTTTATTATTATGCTCAATAAGTATGCGCAGTTTGAATCAACGAACAAATAGTGCACTAAATCACTGAAGTTATGTAAAGCGCTGAATTATTTTGGCTGATTTAAGCTGCTAAATTCATTGGATCTATGTAAAAATGAATAATAATGACTCGGCGCGAAGCGCCGGAAAATTTCGACGTTTTTTGCCTTTTAAACTCAATTTTCTTAACACAATTATTGCACTAGAAAAATCAAACAAAATTTCTGACATATTAGGGGGCATGTGCCCCCTGTGCCCTCCTGGCTACGCCCTTGCCTGCAATATTATCTACGAGTGTATTGAAATAAAAAGCATTTAATTGTCAACATACGAAAGAGATGCTCCGCGTGCTGCCGCTTTGTTATTTGCTCGTTTTTTACTTTTAAATATATCTTTCTGAGACTTTGGTATTGAAGCATAGTCTGTTTCTCTTTTTCTCTTTTTCAAAATACATTATCTCTTTTTAGTTTAGTTTCGACCAAAAGTTTTTTGTCGGCATCACTCGTTTTTCACGTTCCTATCAGTTGCAAGCTTTATATCGCTTTCACTGTTTTTAGCCTAGACAATAAGTTTATTTTCTGTACACCCGAAATAGGGCTATGAGTTAGATTTCAAAAATGTTACCTCTACGATACGAAATCCGATTTAATTTTATTTTGCAAGATAATTATTGATCGTAAATTAGCTTTAAGAGCGATGATTAGAAAATTTTAGAGTTTCGAGTAGGTACCTTAAAGTCTTGTAGAACAGACAGGAAAGTTTGTTTGGTGAAATTGGGATACGTAACCGCCATATGACCATTGAACAAACTGTGATAAATCATCATTCCAGCCAGAGCGCAATACATGGGCAGAATAAAAAGTGTCCTCTCTTGCTCGTCAATCGCAGATGATCTCGGTGCTTGGAACTCAGAATGGCTATAAGAAAAAGTAAGAATTTTGAATTTAAAAAAATCTAAGTAAGTAAAGTTGCATTAGTGACAAATTAGCGCAATGTAAATTTTGAATAAACACATTTAGAGCGAAAGCATAAATAAAACAATTTGTTGGTCAGGAAAAGGGAAAAGAGCGATAGCTAGAAGTGGGTGTAAGCGAAAATTAATATAAAGTTCAGATGGCGAATCTAGTAATCGCAAAAGCAGGTAATTAATGCAATAATTCATTAATTCGTTAAACGACCGAAATTTCTTGGAAACGTCGTCATTTTATTTCACCCTTTCAATTAATATTTCGGGACAAAACGAGTGGTTTCTTATTTTGAAACTTATAACGTATTTTCTTCCGTTCTTCCCATGTCAACATATTCTCTTTTTGGTCAACAATTTCATTGGATTTTGGAGAGTTTAACCAGCTAGACTTATAACAGCGAAGGAAAATCGTCAATTGAAAGCCCGATTTATCTAAAAATTATAGGAAACTGGATGTTTCAGCTTTAACTCTGCGAATTAGTATTCAAGAACTTTCTAAATAAAACATCTAAAGGGGTATAAACTACCACTTTTAGCACTTCAAAGTCACGCCAATGCTGTATCGCAGTTTTTTATTTAAAACTTTTGTGAATTCAAATAATTGGAAATGCCAGTAAAGTCTTTTTTGAAAGGAATATAATTAAATAATCATGAAAATGCAAACTTGATCCGTTTCTATTCATCTTTAATTAGCAAAATTCAATTTAACACGATGCACGTAAGCGCAAAATCACAAATTTTTGTTTGCTTCGAAAATTTGATTAATCAGTTTATGCTCAAGGACAATGATTTGACGTAAAAGGTGCGGGTCTTTAAAAAATGGTACATTTTACCTTCCTGCTAAAGCAAGAGTTGTAATGGCCCGATGGAAAATAACCACCGGCTTTGGAACGCCAGTGGTTCCACTTGAAAACAAAATCAATAATTTAGGATTAATTTTAAACGAATGCAAGTCAACTTGATTGGCGACATCACATCTAAGATTGCTGGCTTGGGGTATGACAATAACTTTCTAAAGAAAATCGAGCAAGGTAATGGAAAGATCTATAAAAAAACTGAAAATACGTTATAGAAAGTTAGCGTTCTTGATCCAACTAACAAAAACTTGCTAGAATTTTATTCGACAGAATGATATTAAGATTGACAAAGCAGTCTTATGATTAAACTTATAGAGATCACAAATGAAATACTTTCTAATATTTTAAAATTAGAAAAAAATTACTCTTAAATATTTTTCGAATATTCTTTATTTTTTGAATCAATAATAATAATAATAATAATAATAATATTAATATTAATAATAATAATAATAATAATAATAATAATAATAATAATAATAATAATAATAATAATAATAATAATAATCAATAATAATCAATAATCAATAATAATCAATAATTTTTTAAATCAATTTCTACAATTACGAGACGGTATTCAAGTTAATTTTTCCAGTTGAAGAATTACAAATTTAACCCTCCATTTACCGTGTCCTATGCCGGAGGCATAATGAATCACTTTTGTGGCATTTTTTCTGTTCTACCTTATCCATGTGTCCAAAACTTTGTCTAGCCTCGTTTTGGCTTCAGCTACATCGTTTTTAATGGTTTAGCTCGAAGAGGAGTTATAGAGTAGTAAGAAATAGGCATTTTTGGCCTATTATACAGTGATATCACAAGAACTCAAGATGGGAAAATAAAGTTTTAATAAGAAAATTTAGTGGTTTATGTGTTTAACACAAGAGAAATCTACTTTTTCTTGTTTTTGCCTAATGTCCAACAGGTGCCTGATCTTATGCATTGTGATTGTTTTTAGTTATACCTCATTCAAAAATAATTTTCACAGAAAATAACATACATATTCAGAAAGAGCATAAAAATTGCATAATTGAAAGTAATAGCTGTCAGAGAATGTTAAGAAGGCATGCCATTGGCATGTAAGTTAACTATCAGCTTAAATTTTGATTACTTCATAGGTTAGTCTAATTGTGTAAGTTTAAAAGTTTAGACAAGAAAAAGCAAAAAAGATTTGGTTTACTTCTATTGTTTTTATGTTATCCGTAATGGAAGACCATTTGTCATGTAGCGAATCCTCGACTAACAAGTAAGCGCTATCCACGCTCTTTACCGCAGTCGCAAATTCGTCTAGAAACAGCGATATTATTTTAAAAAGATGAGCTCGTGCAGGCAAATCATTGCAAAATCAAATCATTCAAGCTTGGAAATATTTGAGTCTTGATAAAGGTGCATAATTCTCTAAACAACAGCGACAGATGACTATTATTCAACAAGGGCATGGAGGGTCTAGCTAAATTCATCGAAGAAAAAGAACCCACAGAATTCGACAAACTCTATAGATCAAATTATGTTTTTAAGAAATCTTCCAGTTTTTTTAGCGATTTTGTGTGCATATGGTTAGAGTTCGATGAGAAACGTCAAAAATAACCTTTTTTGCCCATATGACCAACTTTTCGGTACGTTTTTGACAATTAAAATTTCTGAACACTCCCAGACCCCCAGCATTAGGTTGATGTCAATGTATGGTTACTATTGCTCTAATTGCTTGAATAAAAAATGCTTAATGGTTTTTCTATTCCAAAGGCATGTTGGACTTAAACTAAATTAATTATCATTTATCTTAAACACAAGTCAAAGATTAATTATATACCTACTTCAATTAATTTCGGACAAATTTAATCACTTTAAAGTGTATTTCTGATATGAAAACTTCAAAACCTAATAATTTCGTTGCTAAACTACTTAGATGAATATGAGAACTTCATCAATGGTATGAATCTAAGATAAAAAATGCAAATCTCACTTGGTGTGCAATTGGCACAAATGCTAACTTGCACGCAGCCTAATACAGCTAGGGCCAAATGACAGAATACGAATTCTGGCCGATTGCGACAAAGCACTGTCACGTGATCGCCGAAATTCAGGCCATAACTTTTAAGGTAATACACAAAGTTTTTGATGTTTTGCGGAATTTCGGCGAATGTGCAACTCCAGCCAGTCTGAGCATTAAGCTAAAAATGAATATTCAATGAGATAGATAGATGCACAGCATGGCCGTTTTTAAGAGAAAAATTAAAGAGTTTTTTTAGATAAATGGTTCGATTTTAACTTTGACTTTGTTTTTTCCAGTTTGAGAGCTAAAATTAAACAAGAGTCCGCGGTTGTGCAGAATATTTCATGTATTTATTTAAAATTTTCAAATTCGATCCACTCAAGCCTACTTTTCAACTTCTTTTCTATCGAGTTTTATCTTCTGCTTTTCTGAAGGGTTCAGACATGCACAAGCGTGGTAACTCTTAGGAGTGGAACCAAATCTTTTCTAAAGTACTTTTTTGGCTCAAAAAAACGGTGGATGCGCGTCAAAAACATCATTTTTGGCGTTTCTGACGATGTTCTCTCTTCCTAGAGCGCCAAAACATAATAAATATTCGTAAAAATATAAAAAAGAATTCAAATAAATTAGAAGTCGAAATAAATGGAGTAAAAGTTACTAATGCTTTTTTCGATCCATAACGTTCAGCCGCCGTTAGGATGAAGTCTACGATATTGTCCATGTTGCTCTCGCCATAAAAAGGAATGTCTGCAATGTCGAAGTGCGACTTGAAAATCATCTAAAAACATCATTTTCAAAAGAATCACATACATTTCATATACGTTCACATCCAGACAAGCGCAGCATAGGAATTCTTGGGGTGAGATTTTAAAGTGCTTTTATTATGCCCAAAAACGGTGACTACGCTTTAAAATATCGTTTTTCGGCGTGTTTAAAAAGATAACAAATTCCGAAAACGATCAAAGAAACCGAAAAAAATTGAGCAAATATAGTCAAAACGAGAGTATATGGCGCGAAGCGCCGAAAACTTGACACTTTTGAGCGAATAGATAGCTGAAAACGCTACCTTCAAATTTAGAGAAATTTTCGGAAACTTCAGAATAATCTCAAATTCTTTAGGGGGATAAAAAATTTCAGGGGAGGGGTAAAAGTTTTCCTAGGTGGGGCTAGTGAAAATTCCCTCAAACTCCTTAAGATCATATATGTTTTCATCTGCATAACGGAAAATACGTTATACTAATTTGATTGCAGCATATAGTAGATAAACACAGATCTTTTTCAAACATGGAATTCGTGCGTGCAAAACAGAGGTTCATAAACGAATATTCATGTTAAAAAGTAGAAATGTGTGAAACTGGCGAATTTTTGTTTCATTTTCAAGAGGTCTTATGATACATATTCGAGAAGTACTTAGAAACTAGCAAAGAAAAATGCTCCGATGGAACAAAAACGACAAATATACTTGGAATTACGCATCAATATGGACATAAAACGAGGGTACTAGGGAAAAGGTACCTATGTATGCCCGTGAAACTTGTAAGAATTTACTAAAAATTTGATTTCGGCTAAAAAACGCAAAAAAACGAAGTTTATTCTGCGGCCTTCAGAAGAGAGTTGCACTTCCGACTTAAAATTAAATAAAATAAATAGCTTATTCCTAGAAAAGAAGCGATCACTAATCAAAAAATGACAATGTGAATTTTTACACTAGCATGGCACGCACTGCAATGGCACAGCAATTCACAAGATGCTTATATATCGAAAGAGGAATTTGATAATGATGAGAAACTAAATCGAAAAAGACACTAATAAGAAAATTTAAGAAAGAAACTAAAAGAAACTGAAAAAGAAAAGATAATAGAATAAAGAAAAAGAGAAACTAAAGTAAAAAACTAATAAATCAAGACTAAACTAAACTAAAAGTAAAACACAACAGCTTCCTCACAATCTCTTTTTTTCTGAGCCAGTGACAAAATGTTTTGTGAAGGCATGCTTTTTTTAGAAGCCGCAGAATATATTTTAATTTGTTTACATTCTTTTAGCGGAAGTCTAATTTTTAGTAGATTCTTACAACTTTCACAGTCCCCTCCTTTTATGTCCTTAGTGATGCGTAATTCTAGGTATGTTCGTCCGTTTTGTTTTATCGGAGCATTTTTCTTTGCTAATACCCTACTTTAAGAAAGTTCACTTTTTGCAACGCTCTTTAAGTAAAATAAATTTGTAGTGTAAACTTTACTCAAGCATTATGTGTAAAGAAGATTTTAGTCGGATTCATAATTCTGATATTACTCTGATATTACAATAAATATTTATGAAAAAATAAGTCTTCACAATGATTTAAATACAAATAAATATTAGATGTAAACCACTTTACACCACTGTCCTTTGTAAACAAACGCACCCATTTGACATTTGACCTTTGGTACATTTTTGGACTTGTGATCATGTCCAGACTCATAAGCGGAGAATTTGGGCAGAAAAGAACAAGACAAAAACACGTTTAACACCCCCAATTTTAGACTTTACACCTCCCGAAAAACCTCAATACTGATGTAAATAAACACAATTTGCTGTGACGTTTACCTCTTAGACATTACCATATCTTTCTTTTATTCGACTTATCCCGACTTCTAAACGGAGATATTGACGAACAAAAAAGGGACAAAAACGTATTTTTCCACCAACCACATTGTAAACTTTAAAAATCTGAACCTAACTCCTCATTGAGTGTAAAGAAATTCGGTTTGGGCCAGTTTGTAGTCTTTGAATCGTAGTACTATGATTTGTGTGAAGAAATTCTGTTCCACATCCTATTTAAGATATTGACCAATCAAAAAAGGAAAAACGTGTTTTTTCGCCCAATGTTACGCCCCTGATCACGAATTTTACATCTCCAGAAGTAACTCAATATTGAGTTTTCAAAGGCGGTTTGCAGCAATGCGTAGCCCCTGGAACGTACTTTATTTTTATTTTATTCAAATTGTCCCGACTTATAACCAGCGAAGTTGGCGGAGAAATCTAATACAAAACCTATTTTTACACCATCTACTAGAGTGTAAAGTTTAAACCCCTATATCTTACTCTGTATTGAATGTAGCTGGGAAGCCGAAAGTAGCCCTTGAGTCGTAGTGCATTTATGTGAGAAAAAATTTCTTGGGACTTATAACCGGAGCTGTCGGAAGACAGAAAGAGAACAAAAAGATGCTAAATGTCTTTTTTTCAACTTTAGATTTTTTCCACTCACTGCCCCTCCAGGAATAAGTCACTTAAAAATAAAAAAGTGTTCAGAGTTTACTCAATTATCTACATCTTAAAAAACCAGACTAAACAGAATGCAATACTGAGTTAGAAAAGTCGTAAGACCGAACAAAATTTATAAAAACTATGTTATAACGTTACAGTAAAACTTTACACGCTCTTTACACACCGGGTAGTAATTAAAAAACAAAAACAAAAAAAACACGGGCAGCGAAATTTTTTTATCTGTCTTTTGAAAAAACCGCACAATACAGAAGTGTCCCAGTGTTGATGTAGGAGGGTAGACATTGTGTTGGGGGTACCAAAGTATATTATAGGTACACGCTAACGCGTTACTTATGATAATTTTTTAAGTTATTGCGACGTTCCCTCCATGTGCTAAATCGATTAAAAATAACAGTAATGGCCACACATGGGTGTTGGAGGAGTCTGGACTCCAACTAGAATCTTAACGACTCCTAAAAAATTGATAGACTCCAATAATTGAATTTTTGGTGCTATTTTTAGAAATTTCGACCAATCGGGCCCCCACCAGAATTTGATTGCTGCCGATGTTATGGCTACGGTCATACATGTAACAGGGGGATAGGCAGATCCCCTCAGCCAAAGTTGGTCGTCCCCATTTCCACCCCCCTTTAAAGCCAGAAAATTTATGACCCCCCCGATTATCGGAAAAAATTGAATTTTTTAAACCGTTTTTAGGCGACTTTTGGCCAAAAATTGAAGCCATTTACCCCCTACCCCTGAAAAGGGCTGACGACTCGCCTCGTGAAATATTGGGCCATTACATGTACCCCCATTCTTCAGCATACAGGATTTTTTCATCGTATAGTGTTTAGACATGCCTGTGAGGGTTTTGAACGTCCTAAATGGAAAAGTCGAAAATTTGTTAAAAGACATAGGGCAAAATGAAGGTCAAAAATGGAGGAAATCGCAAATTTTCTGCAAAAATGCTTTAACTTGACCAGAAACTACGAAGTAAGAAGCATATTTTCTAGGTACGCTATTTTAGCATTTATACCAGCTTTTAGGGCCATCCTAACGCTAGCAGCTCTTTGACTCACCACATGGCTACCCCCAGACCGATCATGTTGTGCTTCTGTGATATTATGCATTTATTTTTTTATGTGGGCGCCTTAAGAGACTTTTTATTAAATTGGTCTCTCAGCCAAATCCTAAAATATATCATTAAGTCGTATTTCAGATCTAATCGCTGGAAAATTAGCATGAGAACAAAATAATCCTACCCGCAAGCGGTACGGGGTACAGGGACCAGACACTGAGAATATAGCGAACATTTTTTGAAGTATTTCAGTTCCCCTAAAATAAAAAAATCTATTGATTCGATATTGATATTTGATATTTATAATTCATATTCATTGGTTTAAGCCTGGTTCAAACCTATATCTATCGATAGCATCTAATTTTGTTGTCGCAGTTTTTAAGACTAACCCTAACGTGTTATACCCGGCTCAATCCTGGCTCACATCGCCTCCTTTTTTTGTGTTGGTCTTTCAGAACTCTAAAATGCTAGAAAAGGAAATCGTCAAAAAAATTGGTTTTGAGACTTTCCCGAAAAATTGATCTTGTGGCTCGATATCAAAATGAATTAGTTTTGCTCGTGGACTCAAAATTGAGTGAATTTTGACGAGAATTATTTCTTGCGTTGTTAGTCTTTTAGAACTCTAAAATGCTAAAAAAGGAAACCGTCGAAAAATTGTTTTCGAGACTTTTACGAAAAATTGGGCATGAGTCTGAGTATATTAAAACCGTACTTAGCTTTCCGTCGGCTAACAAATTGATTGAATTGTTGTGCACCAAAAGATAGAAGAGTTATCAATGACGAGTGTAATATGTAAATTTGATACTTACTTCAATAGATAATGCTGACGTAGAGATAAACAATAATGAAATTATTTGAATTTATGACTTATGGATTGTGAAAACTTTCAATGGCTTAGTATAAATTAAACTATCGTACTATCGTGACCTTATCAATTTATATACAAAACCGCAAACGTGTGTCAGATTTTTTGTTGATGAATTAATGCTTCAATCGCGATCCAGAGTGATTTGATTTGGCTTGCGAACAAGAAATGGAGCTATAAATCAAGTACTTTCATCCATAAGTTATTTTTTCGCCATGATTTGGTCCAAACTGACAACCGCAATCTAGTCATTAGTCACTTATGCGCGACGTTCTGTCGGATAGGAGCAAATTAATGAGATCAGTAGAACGGCATTGATCTTTCGATCGATCTGTATCACATTTTTGAACCACGAGTAGCTCCGTTTCAAGACGTCACACGGTTTCTTAAAAGAATCCTCGAGCCTTTTTCAAACCTGTGCTCAGTATGCAATATAAAAACCTACATTTTTTCATAAAAAAACTCGAGCAAAAGAGTAGCTTAAGTATATTACTTAAAATCTTAATAAATTTAGTATGAAGAATATATCAAACCTCTAATCATCATCTTATGATATAAGTCTTATATCGGTGAATATTGGATGATCGATAGGCCGGAACATAAATTTTTTCAAAACACGCTCTATGTATGATCAATTAATTATTCGGTTTTTTCACTCGAAAATGAAATTTATCAATGACTTTTATTGTTTTTATTGGCATTTGATTTGCACGTCGAGGACTGCAAAAAGCTCAAACGATTTGTCAATGGTTGGTTTGCAGATTAATTACGTGTAGGCACGTTCGCCTACTCCGCACTACCGCTTCGTCTGACACTAAAGCTCGACGCATACTTCACGCGGCGCGGCGAACGGCGCGAATTCGCCGCAGCGGTCGCCGCGCCGGATTCGCGCTGACCCTTGGCATACTTCCTGGCGCCGCGCGGCGAGGCGCGAAGTTTGCAGCGCCGCATTTCAATGCATACTTCAAGCGCCGCAACCAAATTCGCTAAAGTCCAATTTTTTGCCGCTTTTCCTGACACACTTCACCGCGCGGCGAGAAGCAAATAATGTCTATTTTTAGCATTTTTTCGAATTTTTCGCCGCGCCGCAGAAGTCCAAATGTGTGGACTTTCTCGCGAATGCTAATGAGGTGCGCCGGTATCGATCTGCTCTGAATCTATAATGAAATACGTATCTACGTGAGCGCAAATGATCTTCGTTGATTTTGAAATGTCATAGAAGTACGTATGTGGCATTACTGGATTTGTACGTTTTTGATCGGACTTTCTCCAATTTGTTGTGTAGCTTTTAATTATTGCGTACATACCTGTCTTTTGAATAAATAGTGTTAAAAAATTCATGCAGGATGCAAGACGTTCAGTCTTGTCATTTCTTGTATAGAAAAGGTGCATGAATCCAGAATGCTTCTGACCACTCGGTTGTGTGATTTTATTTTTGCTGTACGCATTTTTTGCCTAGGATCATGGATTTCGATACAACACTGATAAATGAGGTGCAGAATTTTCCTACACTGTGTAGATAAGAAGCAAGTGCAAAACAAACTTCCTCCTCCATCTCTTTCAGAATGATATCGTGTGATTCTGCTAACCAGCCGACATCAGTGGTACATACATACATATGTACATGGTGTCCTAACATGGTAACCTACATTGTAGATGCATAAATGAATTTAAATGAGCTTTCGCCGATTTAAAAAATCGATTGTGAAAGAAATCAACGCGCTATCATTGCGGCAATTCGCGCGGAGTATGCCAACATCGAGCGAAGCGGCTGCGAAGCGGCGAAGGGTCGCCTAGTTGGCGCCATTTTTTTCTTGCCGCGCGGCGACCGCGCCGGGTGAAGTATGCCTAGGTGACGCGAAGCGGCAAATGAATTTCGCCGCGCCAGTTTCGCGCTATGACGTCACATTTTTGGGTATACCGTGGCCGCAAACCCCCTTCTGCGGCACGAATCGCGTGAAGTATCTTTCGGGCTTAAGTCATTCATCTATGACCACGTAGATGGCTCGGAAACACACGGAGGAGTGAGTATCATATGTATATCACGCACAGCAAGACCAGAGGGGACAGCCGATCTGAGGGGTGGGGGGGGTTAAAAATTTAAATTCTTGTGTCAAAATGACCATAAAACTTGTGCAAATAGCGTTAAAACTACTTTATTCCATACCAGGGACGTAGCTGTGGAAAAGGGGAGACTGGTCCCAAAATTTTAAAGAATGGTCACCTACTTTTAACAAGGGGAAAATGAAATTTTTTTGGGCGTATCTGTAAGACCGCAAGAATAGATTTTGGCACACTTTTTGAGTTAATAAGCCCAAAATTCAATATGTTTATTCAATATATAATTGAAATCAAGTTGAATTTTTAAAAGTTTTTTTCTCTTCAAATTGTAGATCTCACTGTAAATACAAGGGTGCCCTATAGCAAACCGAAACAACATAGGACACGGGTGTATTCACCTTCGGGACTTCTTAGGTACCTAAGTACTTAAATCTGCTCTTAGCGCTGGCCCCAATCGCGTAGTTATAGAAACTTCAGTCTTCTGGACCCTTGTAGACCTACGGCGTCGACTCCCTCAGCCCTAATATTGCTGGCTGCTTCTTGGCGGGAGTCTTCGCAGCGCCTAGATCCTACAAGCATAGGTGGGCAGCACCAAAATTCTGGGGGGGGTGAAAAAATTTCTGGGGGGGGGGGGTAAAAAAATTTTTAAAGGTCAAAAATGGCCTTAAAAATAGTGGTATGGCGAAAAAACACCATTTTTCGACGTTTCTCATCAAGCTCTATCCAATGGCATCAAAAAATTGCTAAAAAAGCAAAAAAAAAATTTCTGGGGGGGGGGTATTTTGATTTCTGGGGGGGGGGTATTTCAACTTCTGGGGGGGGTGCATACCCCCCAAACCCCACGCCCATGTGTGCCTACAAGTACCTACCTAATCCCGGTAATGCCGCAAGGTCGGTCGGCCTATCTCCATCCCCGCTCAAGTTGATGATTTAACTTATTTTCGAGGTTGAATCAATCAGAAATGTTTTTGGTTCCTAATGTACGAAGCACAATGAAATTTGAAAACAACACCAACGAGCTCTAACCTGATCAGTCATCATAAAAGATTAAATAATATTTTGACCAATTTTGGGATTGAGAAAGAATATTGAACTTTTAAACGAAATATATAATCACCTTAAATTTACCTATTCCTCCGCCAAATATCAAGAAATCCTCGACGACAAGAGCACCGACCTCACCCTCGGTATAAAGAGACCCCTGGGTGGGTTTTTATATTTTATTCGCTATGTACACTCGGCCTATAGCCAAGAAAAGAAGAAACAAAATTAACAACGAATAAAACGTACAACGAGAAATATCGTCAAAACCAACTAGACTAATATCCCATCAGGGGACGCTACGGTAAACGATAAGTTTACGACAAACTAACGTTAAACGAGATTACTGAATTCACGTCTAAACTTCTAGAATACGACAATGCGGTAACGAATAAAACAATTACTATTACCATACATTTAATTCTGATTTACCGGACAAGTATCTTATTGTTTTTTTTAATGAAAATTTGGGAATAGATGAGAAACTGAAGGCATAGCCACAAGTACACTATCGCGCAATAGCTACTCGTATTTGGCTATGTTAAATTACGCGAACTGCTAAAACTAGTTCGCCGCGTGTAACTCTCACAGTTATATCACTAACGAATGCTTAAAAAGAACATTATTTTTCGCCTACTTGTGGTTGTTGAGGTATCCAACTTCAAAATTTAATTCAGAAGGTCAGCTAAGCTACTGCTCCGCAATTATTGATTGATTTCAACCACTTTTGACAAATTTTTCGATTTTCCTCCATTGTTTGCCTTCATTTTGCCTCATTTTCTCCAGAATATTTTCCATTTTCCCATTCTGTGTTTAGGCCCCTAACCCCCCCGTTCTGTCAGTCTTAAGTTCACATATTGAGCGTTTTTGGGCCAAAATGACATCAAAAACTGGCATAAATGTGTAACTGCGAGTTACACGTGGCGAACTGAGACAGTTCGCGGAAGCCATGCCGAAAACAGCTTGGTTCTGTATCGGTTAACATAGCCAAATACGAGTAGCTATTGCGCGATAGTGTACTTGTGACTATGCCTTCAGTTTCTCAACTATTCCCAAATTTTCAATACAAAAATCAATAAGATACTTGTCCGGTAAATCAGAATTAAGTGTATGCTAATAGTAATTGTTTTACTCGTTGCCGCATAATCGTATTCTAGAAGATTCGATGTGAACAAAGTAATCTTGTCTAATGTTAGTGTGTCTTAAACTTATGTTTTAGTGTAGCGATTCCCTGATGGGATATTAGTCTAGTTGGTTTTGACGATTGATCACGTTGCTCGTTTTATTCGTAGTTAGCTTTGTTTTTGCTTTCAGGCATCAGGCCGTGTGTATATAGCGAATAAAAATATAAAAACTCACCCAGGGGTCTTTTTATACCGAGGTGAGGTCGGTGCTCCTGTCGTCGAGGACTTCTTTGTTTTTGGTGGAAGGAATAGGTAAATTTCGTGTGATTATTTATTTCGTTCAAAATTCAATATTCTTTTCTCAATCCCAAAATTGGTCAAAAATATTATCTAATCATTTATGATGACTGATCAGCTTAGAGCTCGTTGGTGTTGTTTTCAAATTTCATTGTGCTTCGTACATTAGGAACCAAAAACATTTCTGATTGATTCGAACCTCGAAAGAAGTTAAATCATCAACTTGAGCGGGATTGAGATAGGTCAACTGACCTTGCGGCAAAACCAGGATTAGGTAGGTACTCTAGGATCTGAGGCGTAACTGCGTAGACTCCCGACGAAAGTGCGGCCAGCAATATGAGGGCTGAGGGAGTCGCGCCGTAGGTCTACAAGGGTCCAGACGATCGAAGTTTCTATAACTACGCGATTGGGGCCAGCGCTAAGAGCAGATTTAAGTACTTATAAGTCCGAAGGTGAATACATCCGTTCCTACATCGATTCCTTAGACATAGGGCGGTTCTGTATTTACAAAACAAGAGGAAAATGAAAATTTTTTAAAAGATATCTGAAAGACCACAAGAATAGATTTTTGGCACACTTTTTGAGTTAATAAGCCCAAAATTAATCGAAATCAAGTTGAATTTTTAAAAGTTTTTCCTCTTCAAATTGTAGATCTCACTAACGAATGCTTAAAAAGAACATTATTTTCGTATACTTGTGGTTGTTGAGATATCCAGCTTCAAAATTTAATTCAGAAGGTCACCTAAGCTACTGCTTCGCGATTATTGATTGATTTCAACCACTTTTGACAAAATTTTTCGATTTTCCTCCATTGTTTGCCTTCATTTTGCCTCATTTTCTCCAGAATATTTTCCATTTTCCCATTCTGTGTTTAGGCCCCTAACCCCCATGTTCTATCAGCCTTGGGGTCACATATTGAACGTTTTTGGGCCAAAATGACATCAAAAACTGGCATAAATGAATCAATGAGAATGGTAGTTTTTCAAGTCATTCGTTTTTTTGAATAAAATGGCCGAAATATTTACTGCGTGCAATTAAAAAAATGTCTAATTTTTGCAAGTAATGAAATCTGCGCGCATATCAATCAAGCGCACTGTCGTTTTTATAAATTATAACGTATTTTTCGTTGAAACGCAAAATCATAAAAAATCATAATCGAAAGAACGGAAATATGTACATGTGATGCGCGTCGTACGGTCTAACCCCATCAATTACGCCGTCTTCCGAAAACATCAAAATTCTAAGACGCGAAATTTTGATTCAATGGTAATTAATCAGAGTTTGCTTGATCTTTGAGCGAGACGCTGTGGCATCTTCAGTGAAAAAAATCTCAAAGTTTGGATTTATCTCAAAAAACGCGAAATCGAACGAAATGCATATGTGACGTACGAAATTTTGGGCAACTTCTTATATTATCTTAATTAGTAGTCAGAAAACACGCACGTACGTAAAACAAATCGGGCGGGTCTAGACCATAGATGCACAGTATGGCCAATCTAGGGAAGGTCAGCCAACTAGAGGTCAGAAATTAAATTTTTTGGGACAAAGGGACTCAAAAACTGATATAAATGCCAAAAATTGCGCTAAGACTACGTTATTCGACAGTTTTTGGTCAATTTGGTCAATTTCAAGCCCTTTTGGAGAAAACTTTGAATTTTCATTTATTTTTGGCATTCACTTTGCCTCATTTTCTCTAACTAGAAAATTTCTTATTTTTCTATTCTAGGGGGTCTAGAAACTAGATCCCACAACCATTGCGTGCATTTCAGTTCTAGAACCTAGGATGGAAAAAGGGGGAATTCTCTAGAGGAAACGAGGTGAAATAGAGACCGAAAATTGAGGAAGATCAAAACTTTCATACAAAAGTGCTTGAAAATGGTCAGAATTAGTGGATTAGCATAGTTTTAAGCTATATATTAAGGTTCGCACTGATAGTAGCTCAGTCTATCGAAAAGAGTTCATAACTTTGAAGCTAAATCCATTGCTGAAATTGAAAATAGAGGATAGGTATAGAAAAGTTTACTTTTATTGATTGAGGTAAATTTTAACATAAAATGCATTTTTGAAGAGAAGTACAGGTGTTAGATAACATACCTTTGAATCAGTCACAATCATAGACTGGAACATTTTAAGCTTGATCAAGTGACTTGCGATACGACTCTTGACAAGACAAGTGGCGAAAAAGGACAAAATAATTTTCCAGCGAATTTCAGACAGTATTCATTACAAATCATTACATTTTTTAGTGATTGTACGATTTATGAATACAATCAACCTAATGTTTTGCGGCGAATGATTTTCAATACAGGATTAAAATTATTTTAAAAATTTTTTACAAAATTTATAATCAAAACAGATGTACACTTTGAGAGATGATGCAAGGCACATGACTGCAAATGAAAATTACTTTGTAATTTAAGGAATTAACGAAGCAGAATAAATAAACCCGGCATCAAATTTTTTGCATGCTACGAACCTCAGTTGTGATAAGCAAAATTTCCGATAAAAAATTGAAAAATTTAATTTAAAATTGAATTGAATTAAATTTATTTCAGTTTATTCTTGCTTTGCAAAGACTTCCAAACACTTGCAACGAAAACATTTTGGCCAAAAAAATACCCGCTCTAACCCAGTTTTAGTGCTTGATTCTCGTATCGCAAAATGTTAATTTGTGAAAATCTTATTTGCACTTCTATTGCAAGAAGGATTCTTTATTCCTGCTTTTGAGTCGATCCGGTAGAAACTTTTTCACATAAATCACACTAGTTCAGGCCCGTATCCAGGATCCGACCTAGGGAGGGGGCGGATTTAACATGAATTGGTCTATAGATCGAGTAATTCGTCGGAATAGCACGTAAAAACCGCATTTCTCTGCGTTTTTCGACATGCTCTATCCATTAAGATCATAAAATTCAAAACACTTTACATCTGGCGCGAAGAACCGAAAATTTGAAGATTTGACGGCAAATACATGAGACTTTTCCATCTTTTCGTGCATTTTCTTACGTTTCAAAATTTTTTTCCGTCCTGAGGGGCGGCCGCCCCCCGCCTCCCTTTAATGCGGCCCTGCTCATGTTAGTATCAGAATTGGAAATCTGTTTATAAATATTAGCGAATTTTCCAAAAAATATCCAAAATGGCATAATTGTTCGACCAAAATACATCAATGTAAAGGGCATCTTATCATCGTATGTCGATGCGTCATCGTTTGGTGGTAAAATTGCATTGATAAAAATATTCAAGCGATCCACCGTGGATGCAATAATAGACTCGATTTTCGATTGCGAATTTAGAAGGAAATCAGACTCGTTGTCGATGAGGTCTAAAAGAGCAGCCAAATGTTAAAAAATTTCGCCATTTATTTAGAAAACTGCTGTTAAACACTTGCGGCCACCAAAATTTTCGAATGGGCTTGTAACGATGTAAGACAAAATAAGTCGCAAATTTTTGACAGAGTTTGTTGTAAAGGACAATCGAGCGATGCAACCATATCTCGAAACCACTTTATACATTTCCGCTAAAAGATAAAATTCTCATTCAGTATTTAAACTACGTATATCTACCGATAATCCGATAGACCCCCACTAGGTTTCGGCATATTTTTTGAAATTTCTGCTAGTTCGAATCACTTGGACCCCAGAATTTGGATGCTGCCCAATGCATGGCAGGCGAAAACTTTTCTGAAGAAAATGAGACACAATGAAGACTGAACATGAACGATAATCAATATTTTTATGCAAAATGACTCAAATTGATCAGAAACTGTATATTAATACAATTTTTATGCTATTTTAGCACTTATACCCGTTTTAAGGCCATTTTGGCTGAAAAAGCTCTCTAGCTAATTCCGTGGCATGTAGGCACGTAGCTGGCTGTCCTATTTTGGAGGAACCAACAACAATTTTTTGGTGGGACTAGCCCAAAAAGGCCAAAAATAGCACAAAATAACGTTTAAAAAGTCCTATTTTTCCGATTTTTCTGAATTTTGGAGGGTGTGAAACCCCCCCCATTCCCCCAGAGATACGTGCCCGGTGACACGCTTCGGAATTTTCTATAGACGTTAATAATATTGCTCAATGATTTGAATCTTAACAGACCAGACTTACTGGAAAAAATATTTTTTAATTCATGGACATCCTTTTAATTTTCAAGAAGTTAGAATAATCATTCAGTTCTCTGCCAATTCGGATGCCTTCACCACGCATTATTTATATATTTATTTTATGTAATGCATACTTCTGTTATTAAATTAGTATTATATTACTATGTATTACCTTGTATTCGTTACATATTATTTTTACTCACATTCGCTACCTCCGCAATCTAACACTTGGATTCGATGCAACCGCTTAAATATTACTTGAAAAATTTTGTTGATTTCTATTTATGTGGTAATAATATTTCTGAATTTCAATAACAGATAAAAAAATATTTTCTAGACGTAAATAATTATATCCGTTGAATTTTGTTTTCATTTTCGGAAATAATAATAACGAAATTATATTTCGGCGAAGATTAATTACTTCAACGAAAATTACAGCCAGCGTCTTGCTCCAATACGCGTACGAATTGTCGACAGTGGACGAAGCGGACCAATTTCCACGTCCCCTTATACTAGTACATTGTGAAATTTTCTCGGTGAGATACAACTGTAACTGCTGGTATACTACAATGAAATATTAGTAAGAATGTCTTGTAAAATTGGACAAAAAATTAAATGAAAACAAAAATGAGAAACACGTAACGAGAGCTGGTACCTCATTTTGTATTGCTTCGGACTAGAGAGAAAGAAAGTGAAATTTATTGCTTTTTCGGATCGGACCTTAAATTATAAAACAATGGATGACAGATTGGGCTAACCGCGAATCTATGCTTTTTGTGTGCAATGTCGGAAGTATTAGATGATTTCTTAGATCACAGATTTCATTGTCATTCTGTCCTTATGGGTAAATTTACACCAGATTCATTTATGTCAGTGGCTAATTATATGCTCTGCTGATTTAAAGAACGTTCCGAGATATTCATACTTGTATTTACTAGTGTTTGGCTTGAATAAAAAGATACAAACTGAGCAAAAGATTGCATGCCTAGCATAAATGGGCGAGGCAGAGAGGCTTGTGGATTTCGCACCTAGAATCTAAAACCCTTCCAGATTTTAGAAGACTCCAGACTTTAATTCTAAATTCTTTTTATGCACTTATCATAAATTTTTGGCATTTTTCTATCTTCAAAAACGTTTGGACCCTCCAAAGCCCTATAGAATCCAAGGATCCGTTTCTATAAATTGTGGCTTGAGCCAGGCTTAAACCTGTACATGCTAAACACCGAAAGTGTTCAATTTTAAGCTCACATGCTTTAACATTGTCCTTAGGTTTAAGCCTGGCTTAAGCCTGCGCATATAGAAACCGGCTTAAGCCGGGCAAAAACCTGGCCGCGTATTTTCAAACATTAAAGTCTGCTTTAAGCCAAATATATAGAAGCAGGGCCCATATATTGTCCATTTATACGCCTATGCCTAAGCCTTGCGTAAAAATTTTTCATATCTGAGAAAGTTGGTCATTTTATTCGAGCAATATGCTAAGCAAATACGATATTTTTCAATTAAACAGCTCAATCGTATTGATGCTTTAGCTTTTGAAATGATCTTCCTTGAATCTTTCTGATAATTTATAATCTTTTTAAAACTTTAGATGAATAACTGAATTAGCGAGTCAAACACCGTCAATATGCTGAAGTAATAAATTACTTGATGTAATATCTATATCTTCGCGTAAACCAATATCTTTCTTAGGACTAGAATCAACTGCTTGCTTGGCTACAAAACAAACACAAAATGTCGCATAAAGTAAGTTTCCTAAAAACTATCTTTCAAACCGAAAAATAACGAGCAAAAACATTATTTGCTGGTCCTGAAAATTTATTTCCCTAGTTGAACAATAAGTTCATTTTACAGACAGTTTTCAAAATACTGTATTTTATTAAAATATGTCGTAATTCTTTAAATATTCATCAAATGTGTCTTAGTTAGATCTACACATAGACTTAGGGCAGAGGGAGTATCGTTGAATTAGAAAGACAATTCCGTAAACCGACTGACCCCCACACTTAACTTTTAAGAAGTACGAGTATTTTGATGCCAATGAATAGAGCTTAATTAGAAACGCCGAAAAATGATTTTTCCGCTATCATGAATCTTTGATCTTTGCAAAATTTTGGACCCCCAGAATTTCGTCGCGGCTCATGTACTCTTACGATCGGATGTATTTTTTTACATTTTACTTACATTGAAATATCGAGGGGCAAAATGCAACTTGTAAGCGCTAAAAATATCAAATTTTCAGATTGGGTGAGCCGACATTAGAGTGCACGACTTTAGAGCGCCGACATTAGAGCGCACGATATTAGAGCGCAGCGACACAAGAGCGCGTGACATTAGATCGCAGCGACATTAGAGCGCGCAACATTAGAGCGCAGCCATGATAGATGTTTTTCACGTAACTTTACAAAACTTTCATGCTGATAAATGGAAGAATTCGACGGTTAAAGCTTCATGGACAAAACGAGCATGCCTTTGAAAAAAGTCCTACTGTATCTTACACTCGAGACTATTTTCAACGAAAACTATACTTTCCGAATCCGAATTGGATACGCTTTCTATTACAACGGGGCAAAGTTAACTACCTACGCATGAAGATCTCGATAATAGGTATTGATAAATGCATGCGGTTTCCTCTGTTTCGTGAAGCAATGAACAGACTTTTGAATTCTTTCTTTACTTCCTGGTTGAGTTGTACACTGGTTGAATTAGTGGACCTTTGGAAAAGGGACAGTAACTTTTGAAATAGTAGGTTTTGTGTAACGCCATTATACCCTTTTCACTTATTTTCTTGACAAAGATTACGGTATTCATTTTCACAATTTTTTTAAATTGTAAGCATTTACTGTAAGTTGTGCCAATCAGGCGTGAAATTTATTGCTGCAGTAAACAATCATAAAAATGCAGTAAACAAGCAAAAGATCAAAATTTGTATAAACATATCCTGCGCTTCTGTATCAAGAAAACGAGTGAAAAGGGTATAGTTCCATTAGAAAGTGCATGAAAAGCTTCAAAATAATGTTCTAAAATGACACCCTTACTGCCGTAGTTTTAGAGCTGTAGGTGTTAGAACACAGATCAGTCTACTCCATTGCACAAAAGATGTTTAAATTAATGTCAAAATTTTTCAAATAAGTAACACCTACAACTTTGAAACTAGCATAGCAAGGCATCGTTTAAAGACATTGTTTCGCAGAGCATTCATCTCACTTTCTGTTGTATTAAACCGCATTGTACAAAATCCAATGGTTCAAAAACTATTGATGCGTTCCAGAGGTAGGAAAAAAGTCAACATTTTTACTTCACCTCCAATAATTAAATAAATTTACACTCCAACTAGAAATTAAAGGCATAGTCGAGAGTAGGATTTTCTGCCGGGCAGAAATGTAAGTTTGCAACTTAAACGCAAGCGGTTTACGCTGATACATGTGCGTCATTTCTACGTCAGTTTACACTAATGTTATGTTCGAATTTAGCAGCTCTATACTATGCTTTTAAAGAAATGATAAAAATCATCGTGAGATAGCTTCCGTTTCCTCTTTCGTGATTGCACAAAGACATCATTCATTTTTGAAGGATAAAAGTAATGAAAAATAGTTACCAGCCACTTCTTAACCAAAGAAAGAATTTAGCTGATTTTCGTAATGTACGCTAGGTATATTTTGGTAAACCAATTTCAAGAAAAAAAAGTTACAAATTTTTCCGTGGAAAAGGAAAAAGTCTATGTGTGCCTCCATGATGCAACATTGTAACTGCACTTTAATGTCGGCGCTCTAATGTCGCGCGCTTTAATGTCGTTGCGCTCTAATGTTGCGCGCTCTAATGTCTGTGTGCCTTTAGATTGATAGATCGAAAAAATAATTCCAGTAAGGATAATATTTCGCTTGCATGCAATAGTATGAATCTTTCAATTTTGTCAAGGTTTGAAATTATAAGGGCCATGGGGAGTAAATTAGTCATATTAGTCATAGGCAGGCCCTTATGCTGGATTCGGCGAAGGATGGGGGCGGACCCAACATAAATAGGTCTATATCTCAAAAAATTTGTCGGGATAGCTCGCAAAAACTGCATTTTTCGATGATTTCGGACCTGCTCTATCCACTGAGATAACAAAATTCGAAATTTTTTAGGGAAACGTTTTTCCTCACTAAAAAACAAAAAATTTTTTTTCCCTAGTCGCGCTTGGGCCAAAATTATGGAAAACAGTTCACATCCAGCGCGAAGCGCCGGAAACTTGAAGATTTTGCGACAGAGGCATGTGATTTTTCCATCTTTCCGTGCATAATCTTAAACTTTTTTCCGGATGAGGGGGGGCGACTGCTCCCCCTGCCTCCTCCTTAAATACGGCCCTGCTCATAGGCGTGATATAGATTGCCAGTTGATAAACAGATGATTTGTTTTCAGACAGTATTTGAAATATTGCTAAGGGCCGTATAACAATTACTAGTAACAATGAAGAGGTTTACTGACAGCTAACAAGCCACGCACCTGGATTGTACCCTCCAAAATCACAACTTATTATAGGCAATGACAATTTTTGTCTCGTACGAAGACTTATTCGCAGAAATTCCAAGAACCTTTGTCATCTCACGTCTAATCATTCAAAAAGTGCCAATTTTGCTCCAAACAAGCACAAAAGAAAAAGCCAGTTTGTTAAATGAAACGTACAACTTTTTCCAGCGCTTTATTCCGATTGAAAGCCTGAATAATGGCATCACTGATGGCTGCTTCATGATTTTTCCTAAAAAAATTCCATTTTTTGGATAGAAATGTTTGTTTGAATTAATTATGCGACAAAAGCTACGAAACGCTGGAAAACGATGCTGTGTGAATAACTTCTCATTCCGAGCTCAATTTCTGACTTTTTATCTGGTACGATAAAATTATCGACCGCCCCTCTGGATGTTTAAATGATTAAATAAGATTAGGATCTAATATTTGAAACACTTATTTATAATTAGACGATATTTTATCAATTAAGTTGATTTTTAATGAGATTCAGATTTGAATTATATAAATTTTCGATTCCTAATATTAATTATTCAAAGTTGCTAACTGAGTATATTTGACGAATTTGAATATCACAATATTAAAAATATCTCAACTTACAAGGATTCTTAACGAATTCAGTCGCTAGAAATTTGGCAGTGTGCTGCAAAAGAACATTGTTGTCACCCTCGTAAGTAAGCATGGGATCTAGGTCATCCCTGAGCCTGGCCAATGACATCAGAGATTCGCTAGATATTGTTATTTTCATACATTCCATAACTATGTCTAAAGCGAGATTTGTTGACCAAGCTTTTGCTGCTGCTATCAAAATCGTATCCATTATATAATTGGTAGATTTCTGGAAGTTTAGTCAACGATCATGAACTAATAATGTACATTTTGCAATCAATATTCTATTTCATAATAACTACAATTTAGATCAGCCGAATTAACACAAAATCTAAAATTTTTAGATTTTTATCGAGCAAAAGTAGTCAAGGAAACGATGCAAGCATTACCCAATATGGTTTGTAAATAATCTTAATCAATTTTACTATATATTCGCTTTCCATTATTTTTTAGGCTACACATTTAGTTTATTTTTCAACTTAATTTACCTTTGCAACTTAAGAAGTTTCAGACCCGTGCGGAAAACTGGCATAAAATAATGTAAATAGTAGCTGGAAACAATCATCAACGTTTCAGGCAAAAAGTAGCAGTTGAAATCAAAAATTTTAGATTCAATAGGTTTTTAACAAAACGAGACGTTCAAATTTGTCTAAATTATATTTATTCAAAAGTATAATTGGCAGGCCTGAGAGACCGTAAAACTTTTACAGCATGAAATAATTTAGATACGATTGAAATTCCAAAAATCATAGTCACTTGAATAGATAGTTCTCAAAATGGATTCGTATTTTATATTCAAATGAGCAGTAGCTTTTTTGTAATGTACCTCAACAAGTATCGATTTCAGGATTAAAAAATTATTATTAGGACTAAGCTAATTCAAAGAATTGTAGCTCTCATAAAAAGTCTATAAAAAAATTTCTTCTTAAATCTGCCTAAGAAAATCCTTCCATATCCGCTGTTATCCATTTCAGCATATGTTGAAAGGAGAATATAAGAGAGAAAGAAAAAATAAGACATAAAGCAAGGGAAACTGAGGAACAGAACTAAAAATAAAAATGATAAGAAACATTGAAAAAATTATGACGAAGAAAAATTGCTACCGGCAGATGATTTACGATGGTGTTGTCATCAAAAATATATACGATTTCATCGTTAAGGCTTCTGGCGAAAATGAACAGGGCGTAGCAGCGAGACAGGCACAAAATAAGTTTGATCATCTAAAAAGAACATAGTTGTATAGTCACTAGCAAAGAGAAATGCTCCGATGGAACAAAAAGGACAAATATACTTGGAATTACGCATCATTAAGGACATAAAAGGAGGGGACTATGGAAAAGTTATCTATGTATGCCTGTGAAAGTTGTAAGAATTCACTAAAATTACGACTTCCGCTAAAAAACGCAAAAAATCGAAGTATATTCTGCGGTTTGCTGAAGGGAGTTGCACCTGCGACGTAAACATAAGTAAAATGAACAGCTTATTCCTAAAAGAGCAGCAATCACCAATCAAAAAACGACATAATGTTCATTCTTACGCTAGCATGGGACGCATTGCTATGGGGCAGCACTTAACAAGATAGTGTGCTTGTCATACTTCAATTATGAAGCCATTGACGATTAACTAAATCTTGGTTAGATATTTGAAGAAAAATTTGATATTGATAGGAAAGTAAATCGATTAATGCAACACACCAAAGCTTCCTTATTCTCTGTTTTTCTGAGGCAGCGAATAACGTTTTGTGAAGGCGCGCTTTTTAAGAAGCCGCATAGAATGAACCTCGACTTTTGACGTTTTTCAGCGGAAGTCGTATTTTTAGTGGATTCTTACAAATTTCACAGACATACACAGGTAATTTTTCCCTATCACTCTCCTTTTATGTCCTAAATGATGCGTTATTCCAAGTATATTCGTCCTTTTTGTTCCATCGGAGCATTTTTCTTTGCTAGTACGTTACTTTCAATCACCATAATTTGATTAAGTAACTCATAAACACATTCGGTAATATGCCACAACAATGACAGTAGTTCAAGAACGCGGAGAACAATATTAGTCTGAACATCCGCATTATCTTTTTTTATACAAGACAACCTTACCTTATTTAAACCGATCAAATGTTTTCAGCATAAATTTTACCCAATTACTGGGTGTAAAGAACACTTGCATTCAGATTTTTAATCCTAACTTACATAGGAAAGAACATTTAAGAAAAGCTTTTGCAATGCTCCGAAACTAAATTGAATTTTCAGTAAAACTTTACATAACTACTGGGTGTTAAGAAAACATACAGTCAGATTCGTAATCCTGACCTTACGGAACATATTTTGAAATAAATTACGTTTTGCAACGCTCTATAAGTTAAATAAATTTGTAGTGTAAACTAGACATTTACAATAGATCAATAGTGCAAACTCTACACAACTAGTGGGTGTAGAGAAAACTGATAGTCAGATTCATAATTATGACGTTTACGTAGAACGTTTTAGAAAAAATTGAGCTTCCGCGAGGCTCTAGAACTAAAGTTAATTTACAGTGTAAACTTTACAAATGTACAGAGTGTAAAGATCATTTTAGTCGAATTCATTATTCTGATATTACATCACTCTGATATTACGATCAACATTTATCAAGAAATTAAGTCTCCACAATGGCCTGATGACAAAGAAATATTAGATGTAAACCAATTCACACCATTGTTGAGTGTGAAAAAGCGCGCCCAACTAGCGTAGCATGTTCGATTTCTGGTATATTTTTAGACTTGAGGTCATGTCCAGACTCATAACCCGAGAAGTTGGCATAAAAATACAACTGAGAACTACGTTTAACACACCCGATTTTTGACTTTGCACCTCCCGAAAAAGCTCAATATTGATGTGTATAAATGCAATTTGCCATGACATGTATCCTATAAAAAGTACTTTATTTTTATTCTATTCGACTTGTCCCGATTTCTTAACGGAGGAAGTGGCGATCAAAAAAGTGCAAAAACGTATTTTTCCATTTTCCACTACATTGTAAACTTTAAAAACCTGAACCTATTTCACCATTGAGTGAAAAGAAATTTGGTTCAAGCCAGTTTGCAGCCTTTTAATTGTAGTACGTTTGTATGTGCAAAACTTGTTTTTCGCAGAATATTTGAGATATTTACTAATCAAAATAAGGAAAAAACGTGATTTCTTTCGCCCATTTTACACCCCTGATTTCGAACTTTACAACCCCATAAATAATTCAATATTAAGGATTTTTAAACACAATTTGCTGCGACGTGTAGCCATCAGATCGTGCTTTATTCTTATTTTACTTAATTTGTCTCGACTTATGAGAAAAAAGTCGGCAGAGAAATCTAAGACAAAATCCGGTTTTACATCATTAAATAGATTGTAAAGTTAAAAACCCTGAATCTGACTCCGTATTGAGTGTAAAAAAGTTTGCTGGTAAGCCGAAAGTAGCCCTCGAGTCTTAGTACATTTCTGCTCGAACAAATTTTCGGGAACTCATAACCGGACTTGTTGGCAGATAAATTACAAGCCGAAATGTGTCTTTTCACCCTCAGATTCTTTACACTGTTTACACTGTCATTCTTAAAATAAGTCACTTTTCAAAAAATAGAAGTGTGCCATCTAGCTCAATCAAGTGTCTATATTCAAAAAAACCAGACTAAACAGAATACAAAACCGAGCTAGAAAATCCGTAAGCCCGCCAAAATTTTGAAAAATACATACATGGTATAACGTAACAGTAAAACTTAGCACGCTCGTTACACACTGTGTATTGAATTTGAAAACAAAAACAAAAAGCACCGGCATCAAATTTTTGCGTTATCTATCTTTAAAAAACCTTACAATACAGAAATGTCCCATTATAGCTGTAGCGGGGTAGTCACTTTTAGGGGGGTCCAAGTATAATGTAGGTACGCGCTAATGCGCTACCTATGATAAAATAAGGGCGTCTTCCTAATCATTTTTAAGTTTGTACTCGTATTAAAGTGAGCACTTTAATTAATATTTATTCCAATTACTATAGTCTGTTTCACACAAATTCGGTCATAAATTTTAGTACTGTCTCCGAAAATAAGCTGACAGATTGCTATTATAGCATTGATCTGATATACAATCATCGTAAGTAACCCTCGGCTTACTGTCGATAAAAATTCTCAAAATTTATGCACGAGGTTATGTGAAACAGACGATAAATACTTACTATTTATGCAGGTAATACATATTTAAGCTTAAGTCCTTAACTATTTTGTTTTCAAGCTTAAGGTCTGCATTGCTGAAAATCGGAAAAGTCAATACACAGAATGCTGGAAAAATATAAAGACAAAAAATAAATATGCAGAAAATATGAGACAATAAAAGAAATAAAATAAAATAAGAAAATGAATCGAAAAGATGGAGAACAATTAATGAAATGTAAAGGCTTAGCTGTAAGGATTGTTTTTAAAAAATTTTAATTATTTTACATTTACTTATACCGAACGCCTTAACTCAATGGGAGTTAGGTAAGCTCATCAATCGATAATTGGTCGACTAATGGCTTTGCAATAAATGTGATTTTGAGGGCTTTTGCCGCAAGCAAGCTGGAACAATCTACTAGCCAGACCCGACCAACATGAATCGTAGACATCGTCAGAGTTTGCATCCGTCTTTCTTGCTCAATGTTTCTGGCCTGAAATCGAGCCATTATAGTCTCAGAATTTTTAGTAAATTAATTTTTAATTATTTTTTTAAATTTTTCCTTCATACATATTTTTCTGAGATTTGTTTCCTTCCTCTTAGAATTTTTTTCGGTTTTGCCCGATTTTTTAGTCTGCTTTACTCAAAGACTACCACCGTAAGCAGAATGCGCGATAATTGCATTGATCTGATATACAATTATCGTAGTCTGTCGGATTACTGCCGATATAAACATTCTTGAAATTGTGAAACAGATTATAGAATCGTTTATAAGGTTTATTATGTGTCTGATTCGGCTTAATCAAATATTGTTTTTTTATTCTACAATTTTTTAAAACCATAATATCGGAATATCGGACCTTTTGCTTATTTGAAAGCACATTGAAATTTGAGCATAGCCAAAGAATCCTTTCTTTACGAAGATGAACGCAAAATCAGGTTGGATAATTAGTAATTAATTCAGTGGACACATCTTTTTTCAATTTTTTTAAATTTTATGAGTCAATTATTTAGCCTTCTTCTGCGTGAAACCTGCCTCTTTTTTTGTCATAACTATGCACTTCGTCGGAGTTCATTAAATTTGGAAACTAGATATTTAAAATTCATTCTTTTAATATAAAGTAGTATATAGTCGAGTTCAATCAAATCAAGAAATGCAAAAGCAACATATACTGAAGGAATAGTCAAAAACAAAATTCCTGTCAGAAAATACTTAATTTGTAATTGGGATAATTTTGCAGTTTTACTGCCTAATGCGACTGGATTAGGTAGTTTTTCAAGTTATAAATTCAGAAAAGACAGCGAGTTTTTGTTGAAAACGAGGTACATGACTCTCATTTGTTTATTTAGCTTCATGCGGTGATCCATTAAAGGCTGCCTCGTAGACTGGTAAAAAGCAATTCATAATTTTGTCTCTAAACCGGCTCCTATCAATAAGACTGTTGCATTTCTAGGATTTTTTTCATAATAATCATACAGTTTTTTAATGTGTCCTAATCGAAAATTTTTAACAAACCGATAAAATAGCAATTTACTGAACTTTTTCACTTTCAGTATTGAGTTATTTTCAGTTTTTGATATTCAATAAATTCTTTTGGCTGTTGGTGATTCGCGCATTACCATTTTTTCTTCGTAATCGTGTTTCATAGATGTACAGCATGGTTGGTCTGGGAGTCGATCAGAAAGTTTTCTAAAGCGGCGCCTTAATTATGTTAATCTACAGTTTTTAATCAATCTCTGATATTCTTCCATTTTAACTATTTTCCTCCGAGACTGTCTAATTTGCCATTTCATAGGAATAGAGAGAGACTCTCAACCATACATGAGAGCGACCGAATTCTGGGGTCTGTACGGAGCAGAAGCTTCAAAAAATTGCAAAAAGCATGGAGCAAATGTCCAAAAATCGCGAAAAAAACATAGGGCGAAAATCCGAAAAGACCGCAAAAACATACCGAAAATTCAGTTCGGGGGTCTATCTATTCAGGGGTGTCTGCCGGATTCTCGGGGGAGTATAAGCCCTCCCCCACGCCTACTCTGCGCCCAACTCCCGAGTCACTAATCGTGTTAGTGCCTTAGCACTAAGAACATTTTTTATGCATCAGTTGTGTGAAAACAAACGACATCGATAAAACAAATTGTTACTATGAGGCGATCAGCTAATCCAGAATCTAATTTGATGTATTGATTTAGTAGACAACCAATTTCGATTTGCATGTTGTCAAAGGCCATATATCCGTGGCTGACTGCGTTTTGACCAGCTTTGAGTCCCATGCTCCCTATCTAAATTTATTTATCGTCTTGAAGTACGATTTGCTTAACATTCGGGTTTCATAAATTATGATGATCCAGTAAAGGTTATGCAAATTTTTATTTATCCGTTTCTGCGCCATTTGTTAAATACGCTTTCTTCAAAAAATTGTGAAAACGCGCTTAAAGAATCCGCAAGTTTCTTTTAAAATTCAGAAGATTATTATTAATGATCGGAGGAAGTCTACTCTGCAATGAATATGGTCGAAAAGTGTGCAAAAATAAGGCTTTTAGGCGAATAAGGATTAATAAAGCATTGATAAATTTAAAAAAATTGAAGATAACCATTTGCATCTTTGGTGTTTACATAAGCCTGACATTTCAGTCATAAGCTCTAGACTCCAAGATATACTCTAACTGCAGTCCTTGTGTACTACATGACCGACCTGAGGAAGACTTAAATCGATCGAGAGGAATGCGAATCAAAACTTTTTTGTTTATCTCGAGAGGCTTATGCTTGCTAATTGCAAGACTATTTTAAATATTAAATTAACAAACCATCACAACTGCATTTGCGATTTAATGACGCTTCAATCACTGATTGTTGTACGAATGTAGTATTCAAATCTTTCTTCATAGTGTCAATTAACAAAATGATTTTTTAAATATTAATGAAATTTGTAATAAAAATCATTGATTTTTTATTTTCCCCATAGCGTCAATCATCGGTCAGAAACTAAATAAGGCAACCCCATCAACCAAGACTCATGGTCGCAATGGCTAGAAATTTTGGGAGGGGTCACTAGCCCTTTTAAGGGAAGGGGGACAAATGACCTCCAATTTTCGGCCAAGAAACCCTTGCTTTGGCTGGAAAGGGGGGTCGAAAATTGTTTGACTTTCGGGTGATGGGGGATGGGACGGCCGATTTCAGGTGGGGCGGATCTCCATACCCCTGTAACATGTATGCCCACGGCCTCAGTCTCCTTTCATATTTCTCTGAGAACGCAATTGTATACTCATTGGAATACTCACTTGCACGCCAGAAGATAATTTTTTATTAGCCGGATCTCTCAAGGTAATCAAAAAGGGTTGCAGACCCAGGTCAACTTTGCTGGGCATTACGATAAGCCGGGCGAACACTAGACAATGAGTGGCGCGCGGTCCAACGGCGCCCAACCAAACTTTCGTGTTGGCTTTTTCGGGAGTATGTAGGGTCAACTTGCTTGAACAAGGATCGTAGGTGCATGCCGTCAGAATGCGTCTGGGGTATGTTCCAAGTGACATTTCGGTCATGGCAAAGCAACCGAAAATCTGGAGGGTGGTTGAAAAGCAAAACATGCGCTTTGATTTCGCGCAAATATTCGTAGTTGTTCAAAAATTAAATACCATTGGGCTACTATGGCAATTTGGCTTATTTACTTCATGAAAATACATACATTCATCTAATAATATAGCATCATCTGTTTAATTGAAATGCTCTCAGGACGTGGTATAATTAAAATTAAAGTGTTTTTAAATGCCCCTCACGTATACATCTAGGAATTGAAACTTTACTGGCAAACTTAGTATCATCAGGCACGTAACTGGCCGTCCTATTTTGGGGGGACCAATACCAATTTTGGGGGGACTAAGCCCAAAAATGCCAAAAATAGCACAAAATAACGGTTCAAAAAGTCCTGTTTCTTCCGATTTTTCTGAATTTGGGGGAGTCGGACCCCCCTTATTCCCCAGTGCTATATGCCTGAGTATCATTTACTTTTTTCTATTCCATGTTAGATATGAAGCATCACTATGTTTATTTGCTTGTTCATTTATTATTATTATTATTATTATTATTATTATTATTATTATTATTATTATTATTATTATTATTATTATTATTATTATTATTATTATTATTATTATTATTATTATTATTATTATTATTATTATTATTATTATTATTATTATTATTATTATTATTATTATTATTATTATTATTATTATTATTATTATTATTATTATTATTATTATTATTATTATTATTATTATTATTATTATTATTATTATTATTATTATTATTATTATTATTATTATTATTATTATTATTATTATTATTTATTATTATTATTATTATTATTATTATTATTATTATTATTATTATTATTATTATTATTATTATTATTATTATTATCATTATTATTATTATTATATTATTTATATAACAGTAATAAGAATAAAAGTAATATTTAATATTTTTATCAATAATATTTTATGTTAACATTATTATTACACTTCTATTTATTTAAGTACTCATTAATGAAAAGACTTAATTTTCATTACTAGGTTTGATTTAACAAAAGAATAAAAACCCTGACTAGTCATTGAAAATTTCGTCTATAAGAGCCCAGAACGTTCCTATGGCAAAATAGTAGGAAAATAATTCTAATTGCTTATAAATCATTCATAGCACTTTATGAAAAGTCCACATGTATTACCCCTTGTCTTCAATTAGGATTTAATCCAAAAAATCTCAGCGCATTCAAATAATAATCATGACTGTGTGTCCTTAGGGCGTTGCATTGACTCAACGGTAGAATTATTTAAACGGGTTTAAGTTAGAAAACTATATCACAGCATGCTTATTCTGCATAATTTCTTCTAATATTCGTCTACCTAACTTGAATTGGTGATTATTTTAAGTTTTCAATTTTCTCTTTCTCAACTTATTTGTCTTTGTTGCTTCAAATTAATTTGTGATGCACAGATAGTATACTTCCGAGTTTCTCATCATCTTTAAAATTTCAGTAGAACGATTCGGACAGATTCGCTTTATCGAATGGTAAAACGCCCACTGTTGCACCAATACAGTTATTGCTAGAGGCAAATTCAATAATACGAGGCAAGCATTTAGAGCTCTTTGACGCGTAAGATTCTATGAAGCAAAAATCAATTGCGTACCGGACTGTAGAAAATGTACATATATATATATATATAAGAAATTATTCCAAAAAGTAATCTTTCATATATTAGTGAATTACGAAAAATTACGTGGGATATAAAACTTGCACAAAACAATTGATTGACGGCTTTATTCGCTTTAGCATAAGATTGATCCAGAAAGAAGAAAGGATAAATAAAGTAAAAATTAAGTAAATCAGAAATCGGTTGCGTTTTACTTGCCGATTTCCCCATTTGCCTGATTCGTTCTAAATCGTGAAAAGTGCAAAATAACATTGAAAAGTAGCTTCTAAAATATTATTATTTGATGTAAGACGCTTTAGCAAAACTGTCACAATAGAAAATATTCAAATCGCGATTTAAGCTCTACAGAGCACACATGGATGAAGGGATTTGAAGGGCTTTGAATATTCCCCAATCGAATAAAACTTCGCGTAGCCCAAAATTTTATTTTTTGAAAACGTTTTCGTCTTTTTTGCGATTTTTCAATGTTAGTATAAGTGCTGAATGAAAAGCGTCGAAAAATGCCTGTTTTGCCTTATATTTACAATTTTCTTTCAATTTTTTATTTTTTATATTTTTCTGACTCCCCAGTTTGCTCAGAATTCCGGCTATGTCCATGCGAAATATATTCAAATATTTTTATGCCCATTTACGTACATATAATGTCTCAGTATATTTGAGTCTTAATGTTCATTAGAGAATTTAAGGCAAAATAAAACACTTGCAATTTTTATTAGAATAAAAATAAGCAGATTTCGCTTGTTTTTCATCATAAAGACAAGCATGATTAAATAAGGAAAATAATGGATCAATATTTTATATTTAGGAGTAAAATTTCTCGTATTATAATTACACTCAATATTGAAGCAACATTTGCCATGCTTGTGGCAACTGGAACTCTAGGGTCTGTCATTTATAAGAATATTCGGCTTAAATGTTGAATAAAACAAAAAATAGATAGCTGTACTACTGATTACATCAGTGCTTTTAGTTAACTCTTGACTCAAAAGTGTCAAGTTTTTTTGGCGCTTCGCGCCATATACTCATTTTTTACTATATCTTGTTCAATTTATTCAGATTTTTTCAAATTTTCTCAGGATCTTTATGTTTCAGAGAAGACGATTAAAAACGTTGTTTTGACGCAAACACATCGTTTCTTAAGCCCAAAAGGTGTTTTTTAATTTTTTGGGCTGATCTCACAAATTTCCATGCGTAACACAATTGGTCGTATTACAAGATAATATATTTAACTGTCTCATCCAAGTCAAAGATATCGCATTGGACTAGCCGCTGATACATCTGAAATATTAATTCCTGTTGCTGCTCGACCGTTAATGAATCGCGATCCGGATGAATCAGGAAATTTTGACGTAAAATGTTCCAGTATTTCGTCTGAAACGTTCACATTCTAATAGATTTTCAATCAGAAAAATTATTATAACGTGCAGCAGACCCGTTTTCAATTACCTGCGACAGAACGTAATCATTGCCGAAAATGAACTTCTTTAATTGATTGATAATCTCGTCGTTTTCCTCTTTCGTCTCAATCTGCATTTCAGAAACTTATATTGATAAGCCCGAGTATCAAACGAAGATGCAATCACAAATGCGGGATCCTTATTATTTTTTCGTAAAAAGTACGAGCATGGGCATCGCCTAAATTCTAGGACTTGGGTCTAAAAGTCTTTAGAAATTAATTGTAGTAGCAAAAAAACACTGCTTTTCGACGTTTATCATCGAGCATTATTCATCACATTTTTCGACGTTTTTCATCAAGCTCTATCATAGATTTACAAAATCAGGGTCGTCGGCAGAGGGGAGGTCTCAAATGCCAGAAATACAAAAGAGTAAATTAAGTATTCGCAATTTTTTTGCTGTTCAAACGACGAAAATAGTCAAAATAGCTAATGAACGCTTTTTCGTGGTGACGCTGCATTTTAAGCATTTTTAGTTTATTTTCACTGCATTATATAGTTTTTAAGGTGCAGTCCCAACACTGCCACGGTCCTAACACTGCCACCAGTCCCAACACTGCCACCGCGGATCCCAACACAGCCACCGCGAGTCCCAACACTGCTACCGTCCCAACACTGCTACCAGTCCCAACATTGCCACCGCGAGCACCAACACTGCCACCAGTCCCAACACTTCCACCGCACCCAATATTGCCACCGTCCCAACACTGTCACCGCGAGTTCCAACACTGCCAACACGTCGTGTGTTGGCAGGCACATGCACGGAAATTTTGTTGCAAAAACGCTTAACATTTGGGGTATGCATGGTAGGTACGTATTTGCTAGGCTCAAATCATGCATTTGGACTTAAGGGAATCAGGCACGTAACTCTGACGGGAATGGGCGGGGGCCGGACCCCCCCAAATTCGAAAAAAATCGGAAAAATAGGACTTTTTAAACGTTATTTTGTGCTGTTTTTCGACTTAGTCCCCCCGAAATTGGTGTTGGTCCCCCAAAATAAGACGGCCAGCTATGTGCCTGAAGGAAATTACTGCTGAGGTTTTTGGTACCAGAATACAAAAAGGCGTGGGAAAAGGACAAAGACTCAATTAGCATATTTTTCTAAAATTTCAATGTGAGATTTATGTCCGTGCGAACTGCGCATTTGAGTTGTACTATCACAATAAGCACACTATATTGGTTATTCCTCTGTTTCCTAGGCAACTTGGACATGACAATACTTTATAAATGCAACAAAGAATTAATATGCAAAAAATTTTAAGATTTAGCATCTAACAAGTTCTTGATTCCATCCTTTACTGGCGACCCCACCATTATAATCCATGAACGTTATGTACTTGATGTTTTTAATTACATGTGAGCAGCGACTTAATTCTGGGAGTGAATATTATGAGGCAAACATTGAGTAAAAAGCCAAAAACACTGTTGTGGAAGATCCGCCTGATTCAGGGGAGTTTGAAGTTTTAGAAGTTTACAATAACATATGGGCATGGGGGGTTTGTACCATCCCTCCGAAAAGTTGAAACCCCCTTCCTTAAAAAATTCTATTTTGTAGTGACATTTTTTGTGATTTTACTCATCCTGCTCCCCAGAATTTTCTTGCTGCTCACGTATGTTCACAACCCCCTTCTCCCGATGAGGTTCATGTGTGCCTCGCTGTATGCATGCTGGAACTCGCGGTGGCAGTGTTGGGACTGGCAGTGGCAGTGTTGGGACGGTGGCAATGTTGGGACGGTGGCACTGTTGGGACGGTGGCGGTGTTGGGACTCGCGGTGGCAGTGTTGGGACTCGCGGTGGCAGTGTTGGGACTGGTGGCAGTGTCGGTATGGTGGCAGTGTTGGGACACGATCGTTTTTAACACTAAAAATACAGATATTGGTCAATAATGAGAGAAATTTTGATTTTTACACCATTTTGACTAAATTTTGGGCGCTTTTTGAGTAAAAAACACAAAATTGTTAATCCGGTGGCCTTTTATCCTCAAAAAATGATATAGAGAATACTCCGCAAAACTCCTAACTGCGGGCAGCATACATGATCTGGGGAAGGGGTTTGGGGAGGGTGTTTCGACCCCCACGAAAAAATTTTTAACCCCCTCCTTCCCAGAATAGGCGATTTTTTAAAAGTTCCCAAAAATTTTCTTAAAATTTGTAAGAAAAATGCCTTTTTAAGCGTTTTCAGCTTTTTATTTGCTCATTTGATTTTTTTTCGAATTTTTTTATGTTTTTATGCTCTAGAAGGATAGAGCATCGTCAAAAACGTTGAAAAACGATGTTTTTGACGCGTACTTACCATCTTTAGACCCAAAAAAGGCACTTTGCCTGACAGTACCTGTCTTGTTGACCCTTCAGAAGTGGATAATACCCCTTCAAACCCTAAGTGAATATATGAGCTCTATTCAGTAATATAGAAAAACCGCAAAAAAATTGAGAAAATTGTGAAAATTTATTTATGTGTGGGGTCCGATGGATGGAGATAATTAGACCCATTATAATCAAAAACCCACTAGAATCCGCAAGACCCCAGAATTAAACTTTTGGAGCATCTCAAGCCCATGTTGCGGATCAGTCCCACAAAATTATTCAAAAAGCACTTATGACGATTCCTGTCGCTTCCAGATGTTTTTTGGGCGTTGATCTTCCGAAAAACACTGTATTTCATTCAAATCAGTCGGCCGTATTTGTTAGTACAAGGGAACACGGATTCATTCAAGCAATTTGAAAGCGATGAAAGCGATTTTTCGAGTACAAAGGCGGGTTTAATGTTCTTAAAGCTTTTCTTATGTTTAAATTCCTCTAAATAAAAAACTTTTACCACACAATCCATAAGTCTTATACTAAACAAAATATAATATAATAGAACCGAGTAGTTTTCCAAAATAAAGTTGGTTATACAACAACATTGAAGATTTTATACATATGTAATTGCCTTTATTATTTGTCTAACTTTGCCAATCGATCTTTTTTACACCGACCAGCGATTTATAATAGCGTATTGTTTACCAGTTTTCGATAGATAATACATCATGATAATTTATGATAATGACTAAAAACCAGATTAATAAACGCATTCGACGCTTAAAAATTTTAGAGAACGTAGCGATAAATGTTAGGCGGATTATTAATGAGTTTACTTGTCTTATTGTGCCACTTGGGCAAAAATTTAAAACACGCAATATAATACGTCTTATGGTACGTACCACGTGATCATAATATCTGCAAAGTAATTCCACAGATTCGAAACACCCTGCAAAAAAATGGTCAGTTCGACGAATTATTGAATGAATCTGCACATGATTAATTATGTATCTTATTACAATGAAGACAATGCTTTTTGGAACATCAAATCGTATTTCACGAAAAGAACATAGAAAATTTTGCAGGAAACTACTAGCAGTCAAATAAAAGAAAGCAGGAAAATGGAAAGTTGTAATTGCGAATTGTGAGTGAATGACCCCGAAATAGTTTCTGACCCTGCATAAAATATTTGCTATCCCTGCGCAGAATGCTTCTAGCCTTCAGAATTTGAGCATTTTCAAATAAAACTGGAACGCCAGCGATCTGGCGCGTTTTCCGTGATTTCTTAGCTTTAGAAAAATCAATTATTTCACACTGTTGAATCGTTCTACTTAATTACCAGTCCAATCTTTTCAAATCTTTTTGAATTTCTATATTCTTACTTTTGTAAAAGAAAGCTGAGGATTAGAAAGATCGAAGAAAAATGTCATTTCTGACGAGTATCCAGCGTTTTTAGACACAAAAGGCCAATTCGGTAAAATTTGATAGGTCTGCTCTGATCCTCATAATACTAATGCTTTTCATGTCTGTATTGGCAAATTTGGGCATAGAATGTCACAGGCGTGCCAGTTAATACCCTTTTTATGACGTAGATTATTCAGAATCAAAAATTTGGGGACTTTCAGTCATGCAGGGCAGCATACTCTTGGTTTGATATCTTTTAGTCTTCATTCCAGCGTGGATCGTTCCCAGAACATTGATAATGCTAGCACGAATTAAAAGACTTTTTTATAAGCTAAATTTGAAAATCTCTTTCTTAACCCTTGATTTATTGCGAATACAAAGCTTCCCCAATAGAAGGTTTACGACCTTAATGCAAACGAAATAGTGGCTGCAAAACTAAACAAAATGCACAGCATAGCACGATAACACCAGAATTGGAGAAATCTTAACGGAATGATACGCAAATATGTAAATTGGCATGAACAGCATCGAAACGGATCCATCAAATTTATGAAAACGAGCTAATTTTAAGAAAATGCTTTTAATACTAAAATACTTCAGAATAAAACACTTTATTAGTCCACAGAAGTCTGTCTTCGTCTTTTTAACCCTAACGAGAATGTGCGCACCTAAAATGATATCTATACACATGTTTTATAATCCTGCAGAGCAGAAGAAATTAAATGATTTCGAGACTATTCTAATATTATTGATATTTTTTTACTCTAAGAGGGTAAACTTTGAGTTACAGGAGCAGATTTAATTTTAACAAAATTTTTTTAAGAATGCAAAAACGGACTATAATAGGACAAAATAGCTTAATTGTTGTTTTTTATCCTTTCAAATACAAAATTTGGTAGATACTTACTCGTACTAATGCACTTTTATGCAATATCAGTAAAGGTACCTACCACACACAGATTATGCACATTTGTTTAGTTATCGATAAGTGATAAGAATACAAGGTTATTAATGAGAATAATAATATGAATGAACAATCTGCGTTTAACTTGTAAAAATCTACTAAAAATTAGACTTCCGCTAAAAAGGCAAAAAATCGAAGTATATTCTGCAGCCTGCAGAGGTATGTTGCACCTCCGACGTAAAAATGAATAACATGAATAGCTCATTTGTAGAAAAGAAGCGATCACTAATCAAAAAACGACATAATGTGCATTCTTACACTAGCATGGGTCGCATTGCTATGGGACAGCACTTAAAAACAGTGTGCATGTCATATTTAATTTCTGACGCCATTGACGATTAACTATAGTCTGTTTCAGACAAGTTTGTGCATAAATTTCAAAAATTTTGTGCGAGAATAAGCTAACAGAATGGGATTATAGCATTGATTTGATATATAATTATCATAATCCGTCGGCTTACATTCAAAAAATTCTTAAAATTTATGCCCAAACCTATGTGGAACAGACCATAAAAATTGGTAATATATTGAAAGAGAAATATTGATAAGAAACTAAATCGGTTACTAGAACACATCACAGCTTCCTCATAATCTCCTTTTCTGATCCGGTGAACAATGTTTTGTAAAGCCACGTTTTTTTCAGTAGCCGCAGAATATACTTCAATTTTTTGCGTTTTTTAGCGGAAGTCTAATTTTAGGTAGATTCTTACAACTTCCATAAGCATACTTGTACATAGGTAACCTCCTTTTAGTTCCTAAATGATGCGAAATTCCAAGTATACCTATTCGTCCTTCTTGTTCCATCGAAGCATCTTTATTTGCTAGTGCCTTACTTTTAATTAACAAGATCTGAGTAAATCTGATGGTAAGCACATACGGTAACATACCATAACAATGACATCAGTCCAAAAATGCAGAAACAAGATTGTTCTGAACATCAGCATATCTTTTTTTAAACAAGACAACCTTACTTTATTCAAGCAGATGAAATCTTTTCAGCGTAAGCTTTATGCAAGTACTGGGTGTACGAACACTTACACTCACATTTGTAATCTAGACGTTACGTAGAGCATTTTGAAGAAAAAGCTTTTGCAGTGCTCTGGAATTAAAGTTAATTTTTAGCGTAAACTTTACAAAACTACTGAATGTAAGGAAAACATACAGTCAGATACGTAATCCTAACTTTACAGGACATATTTTGAAAAAATTTACTGCTTTGCAAACGCTTTGGAAGTAAAATAAATTTGCAGTGTAAAGGTAACACATTAACAATAAATAATGTGAAACTTGAACAACTACTGTGTGTAGAGTTATCCAACAGTCAGATTCGTTATTCTAATGTTAGCATAGAACATTTTGGAAAAAATTAAGCTTCCGCAACTTTATAGAACTAAAGTTAATTTTCATTGTAAATTTTACACAACTGCTGAGAGTACAGAAATTTTACAGTCAGATTTGCAATACTGACATTACGAGGACATTTTGAAACAGTTTTATGTTTCGCAATGTTCTGGAAGCAAAATGAAGTTGTATCCTAAACATTTGCAGTTCTACAATAAATTCAATAGTGTCTCCTTGTCCCATAACCGGCTCGAAGTGCCAAGGGGGTGGCAACGGACGACTCACCATCCGCTGGATGTCGTACGGCTAAGCGTTATGGGTTGGAGAAAGACCTGGCGACCTACTCCACAAAATCCGCCAAGAAAATTCTATGGATGGGCTCTCAAATGTATCAGACATGGTGCCCTATGGTAGGACCCCAGGCCAGAATGTACCGAGCCAGCTACTGGGGAAGAGCAAAGACCTGCAACAAATAGTCCTAGAACTTATGATGCACCTAGGGCAAATCCTACGGGAACCCCAGCTGCTGGTGCTACTGGTGACAAAAGGAAGGGTCAGCGTTGTATGAAATCTCGCCAATTCGCAACATGGAATGTCCGGGGAATGAATCAAGGTAAATTGGACATTGTAAAACGTGAAATGGAGCGACTTGAAATCGACTTATTGGGAATCAGCGAACTGCACTGGACTGACAATGGTTACTTTTATTCAGAAGAGTTCACCATTTACTACTCTGGTCACAACAGTATGAGAAGGAATGGTGTTGCATTTATCGCAAAAAAGAATGTCGCTTAGGCAGTGGAAAGTTACTCAATAATCAGTGACCACATTATGTCAATCCGAATCCAGGCAAAATCACTCTATATCACAGTGCTACAGGTGTACGCCCCTACCACTGATTCAGATGATGATGTAATTGAACAATTCTATGCTAACATTGAGGAAGCATTAAATCAAGTCCCCAGAAAGGATGTCATCTACCTTATGGGTGATTTCAATGCAAAAGTTGGATGTCATGAAGAACCAGGCGTTGTGGGTAGATTTAGTCTAAGGGAGAGAAATGAAGCTGGGGACCGTCTCATGCAGTTTTGTCAAGAAAATCGACTCATGATCACAAATACATGGTTCACACAGCCAAAGCGCCGTCTTTACACATGGACATCCCCAAATGGGATATATAGAAATCAGATTGATTACATCCTATGCAGCCATCGGTTCTGTCCTAGCTGTCAAAACTTATCCTGGTGCAGACTGTGGCTCTGATCATGAATTATTAGTGGCTAAAGTCAAGGTCAAATTTTGCATTATGAAGAAGACTCTACCACCTAAGAAGTATGATGTCACGAAGATACCACTCACATATACAATCAAAGTGAAAAACAAGTTTGAGTTGCTCGATACTAATGAGAAGTTGCCTGATGAACTTTGGCAGGACATCCGATCAGCCATTATTGAAACAGCAAGAGAATGCATCCCAAATCGGAAGCACAGAGAAAAGATGTGCATGGCTATCTGCAGAAACTATCAAAATTGCTGACCAGAGAAAAGCAGCCAAAGCATCAGGCAAGAGGAATGAGATGGCAAGGCTAAATTCGGAGTTTCAAAGGGCTGCAAGAAAAGATAAAGAAGAGTACTGGGACCAGCAATGTAAGCAGCTAGAAGAAGACAATATGAAGGGTTACATCAGGAATGCATTCGCACAGGTGAAGAGGATTCGAACACCCTTCACAGCTCGCAAAGCAACCATTAGAGATAGGAATGGACAAGAACTGAAAGATCAGCAGTGTATCAAAGATCGATGGCGGGAATATGCTGAAGATCTATATGCCAGCAACAGGAATGTCCCCATACCACAGAAATCTAAAGAAGAGATAAATGATTTTGAGCCACCTATCCTCTCAGAAGAAGTAGCTTGGGCATTAAGACAGCTACCTAATAATAAAGCCCCAGGGATTGACATCATCCCAGCGGAACTTCTAAAGCCTATTCCAGTAGCAATTATCACTATGTTGTGTCAGAAAATCTGGGAGACTAGTACCTGGCCATTGGAGTGGAAAAGATCTATATTCATCCCACTACCAAAAAAAGGTGATTCTAAAGATTGCTCCAACTATCGCACAATAGCTCTAATCCCTCATATTAGCAAAGTTCTCCTCAAAATCATACAAAAGCGGCTCAAACATATCATTGAAAGGGAACTACCTGATGTTCAAGCTGGCTTCAGATGTGGTCGTGGCACGCGTGACCATATAGCAAATTTGAGGTGGATAATGGAGAAAGCCCGAGAATACAAAAAGGATATCTACATGTGCTTCATCGATTATACAAAAGCCTTTGACTGCGTCGAGCATGACAAACTATGGATTGCTCTACAAGAACTTGGAGTACCAGTGCATCTGATCAGGTTGATAAGATCACTCTACACTGACCAGGAAGCCACTGTTCGCACTGCTTATGGTGACTCCAATTTTTTCAAGATAGGGAAAGGTGTGCGACAAGGCTGCATTCTGTCCCCTTTCCTATTTAATCTGTATGCAGAAGTCATCATGCGTAAACTTGAGCTAGAAGAATCTGAAATAGGGGTGAAGATTGGTGGTCGAAACATCAACAACATCCGATATGCTGATGACACAACACTTTTCTCAGAAACTGAGAAAGGCCTGAGCCAACTTATTATGCGGATGAAAGAGGAAAGTGCAAAAGCTGGCCTCCACTTAAATATAAAAAAGACCAAGATCATGACGACAGCTGTAGATAGTAGTGTAAAGATAGTAATAGATAATGAAGAGATTGGCTGTGTACAAAACTTCATTTTCTTGGGGTCTCAAATTAATCATAATAATGAATGCAGCTCTGAAATAAAGCGACGGTTAGCACTAGGTAGAAGCGCACTCTTGAGCATGACCAAAATATGGGCCAGCAAAGACATCAGCCTAACAACCAAAGGCAGACTGGTCCGTGCTATTGTTTTCCCAATTGCCACATATGGATGTGAAAGTTGGACCTCAAAAAAAGTAGACAAGAAAAAATTGACTCATTCGAGATGTGGTGCTGGCGAAGATTGCTCCGTATTCCATGGACAGCAAAAGTAACGAACAAAGAAGTACTGGAACGCACCAAGCCAGATATGTCCTTGGAAGGAAAGATCACAAAGCTTCGACTAACATACTTTGGCCACATAATGAGATCAAATTCATTAGAGAAAGCATTGATGCTTGGAATGGTCAGTGGCAGCAGACGACCAGGCCGCCAAAGAACGCGATGGCTTGATACCATCAAAGCCGACACTGGTCTAACTCTAAATGAATTGAAGGAACAGGTGCACGATAGGAAGGCATGGAGAGAGCTAGCCCACAGAATCGCCGACAGTCGGACACGACTTAGCCGGATAATAACAACAACAAACTTTACACAAATAATGGGAGTAGAGAAAACTAAAGTCTGTTCCATTTCAAACAGCCCATTTCCAATTTAGGGCATATTACTGTAGCAGAATATCTTACGGCTTAGGTTGTTGAGAAACTTTGTTAGATGCATCACATTTTAAGCAAAACACTTTAAACATCACTAAGAAGAGTTAAAAGCAGCCAAATATTACAAGAGCGTAACTGAAGACGCCGTCTGTGCAGTGAAAAATTAATACATCAATAAGAATTTAAATAAGATGGGCCATTCAGAATGGAACAGACTATAATAGTCAGTACGTAATCCAAACATTACGGATGACATTTTGAAAAACAAATTCACGTTTTGTCACGCTCTGGAAGTAAAGTGAATTTTCATTGTGAACTCTACACCTCCACAATCACTCAATATTTATCATAATTAAATGTGCTTACGTGCACGTATGATCCTCAACGTTTAGTATGTTCATTTTTATAAGTAGCATAGTGTTCCGACTCATATTGGGATAAGGTGACAGAGATTAACCTGCCAAAAATGCCTTTTTTCAACTCAAAGTTGGATATTTATACGCCACCACCAAAAATAGCTCAGTATTGAGTGTAAAGAAACGCGATCAAGTACGATGTGTAACCATTGACATTTACCTTATTTTTAGAAGAGTTTGCACCATCCAATTTAAAACCGGAGTGGTTGACAGACCAGAAACGGTCAAAAACGTGTTCTTTTTACCCCAGAGTTTAAACTTCACACCATTAAAAGTAACTCTGTATTGAATTTAAAGAAATGCTCCCAAGTGCAATGTGTATGGCTTGAGATGTATTTCATTTTTGTAATACTACGCACGACCTGATTTATAACCGGAGCGGTTGACAAACTAAAAAACCGTATAAACGTGCTTTCGCGTCCACCTCCATAGTGTAAATTTAAACCGCCGGTGGGTGCGTAAATTTAAATTTGAATTTAAATCTTACACAAAGGATGTTTACTTCATAGTGATGCCCTTAAACGTTAGTACTTTCCCATAAATAGGTATTCTGGGAATCTTATACAAAAAATTTGGCAGAGATAAATTATAATAGTCGAAAACTCAACCGAAATCTGTTTTTACACCCGCAGATTCTTACACTCTTTACACCATCCCTTAGGAACTGATGCGGAATGTAAAGAAAAACAAAGAAACACATATCCAGAGAATTCTATCCTCTACAATTCTATACTATTAATTTGTATGAGGCATTCGGAGAAAGTCGTGTACAAGCTGCAGAAAAAGTCCCCAAAATTCGCAATATTTTATAACATAACGCCAAAACTTTACATGCTCATTACAAATTCAGTATTGAGTGTAAACAAAAAAGCTACATCGAATTTTCTCATTTTCTACCTTTAACAAAACCACGCATCCCAAATGCGTCCCGTTATAGCTTTAGGGGGCTCATATGTTGGGGGTACCCAAGTATATTATAGGTACGCGCTGATGCGCTAGCTTGTATGTATGATTACGCTGATTAAGTTCATCTCTTAAACTGTTTCGAAGTCATTAAATCCAAAAGCCATTTCCTGACCTTATGGAAGATATTTTGAAGAAAATTCACGTTCTGCAATGCTCTGGAAGTAAAATAAATTTGTAGTGTAAACTACACATTAACAATAAATGAATAATCCAAACTTAAAACAACTACAGGGTGTAGAGAAAACTTACAGTCAGATTCGTAATTCTGATGTTACGTAGAACATTTTGGAAAAAGTAAGCTTCCGCATGGCTCTAGAACTAAAGTTAATTTTCAGTGTATACTTTACACAACCACAGAGTGTAAAGATTTCAGTCAGATTCATAATTTTGATATTACTCTGATATAACGATCAACATTTATAAAAAAATTGAGTCTTCACAATAGCCTGGAGACAAATAAGAATTAAATGTAAAACACTTTACACGATTATGTGTAAACAAACGCGCCCAAGTGGCGCATCACGTTCGATTCCTGGTACATTTTAAGACTTGAGATCATGTCCAGAATCATGAGCGGTGAAGTTGGCAGAAAAAACCAAGACAGAAACACGTTTAACGCAACCAATTTTTGATTTTACACCTCCCGGAAAAGCTGAAAATTTATGTAAATAAACGCAATCAGCTGCAACGTGTACTCCCCTAAAAGCACTTAATTTTTATTCTATTCGACCTATGCCGACTTCTAAACGGAGAAAATGGCGAATAAAAAAAGGACAAAAAACGTATTTTCCACCATGCAACACATTTTAAACTTTAAAAATCTGAACCTAACTCCCCATTGAGTGTAAAGAAATTCGGTTTGAATCAGTTTGTAGCCTTTGAATCGTAGTATGTTTGTATGTGGAAAATTTCTCTTCCGCAAAATATTTGAGATATTTACTTATCAAAATAGGGAAAAACGCGTTTTTTTCGTCCATTTTACAACCCTGATTTCGAACTTTACATCCCCATAAATAACATAATATTGAGTTTTTTCAAACGCAATTTGCTGTGACGTGTAGCCCTTAAGATGTGCTTTATTTCCATCTTTTTTAACTTGCCCAGGCTTATAGCCGGAGAAGTTGGCGGAAAAATCTGACACAATGTTTTTTACACCAGCCACTAGAGTTTAAACTTTAAACCCCTTGATATAGCTCCGTATTGAATGTAAAAAAGTTTGCAGTAAGCCGAAAGATAGCCCATGGGTCGCAGTACATTTCTATGAGAAAAAATTTTGCGGGACTCATAAGCGGAGTTGTTGGAAGACACAAAGAAGACAGAAACACGCCGGAAATCTGTCTTTACACTCGCAGATTTTTAGACTCTTTACACCCCCTCCTTAGAAATTAATGCGAAATCCTAAAAACTGAAAAAATGTGCAATCTGGAAAATTCTTTCCTCTATTATTCAAAACCATTTAATTGCTTAAGGCATTCATACTAAGTTGTTCACATGCAGTGGAAAAAACCCCTCCAAAATTGATGTAAGTTATAACGTTACACAAATAGTTTATACGCTTATTACAGACTCGATATTGAATGTAAAGAAAAATAAAAGACAAGGGCAGCGAACTTTTTTTATTATCTTTCTTTTAAAAAAATCGCACCTTTCAGATGTGTCCCGTTATAGCTGTAAGGGGGTAGACATATGTTAGGGGTACCCAAGTATATTATAGGTACGCGCTAACGCGCTACCTATGATTAATCTATAACTCGCGTGAATTTATTTTTCGAAAACCATTAAAATTTAATGTCTTAATAAAAACAAAATAGGTACATTTAATAACAACCTCGTACACGTAATGAATTTTATAATACACGAAAGTAAGCGGTAAAATCAACGGCAATTCAGATGGCAAGCATAAACTTCCAAATAAACTTAGTGCCTGTGATAATTAATTTTAAAATTTATGTACAAACTACCGAGAACGATGCTGTTTTTTCTAGGTAAGCTTTTAAAAAAATTATTTGCAATTACTAATAGAAGAAATGCAGATTAAGAAATAAAAATTGAGCACGTTGAGAATAAATCGATTATTAGCTATGTGAACAGTTGTGTTATAGTAAACGAATAGCAGTTTAAATGCCATATAAATGGAAAATTTCTAAATTTGAAGGTAGTCGATACAAACGCTAAAATTTTGCTTACCAATGAAGCAATTAGTCCATAATCATTTTTCTCGATGTAATCGTTTGTTTTTACCAAGGTTTATGTTTATGACTTTTCAGTAGCATGCATGAAATCTGAGCATTTCGATTTGAAGAAGGCGATTTAAATAATGCAAGTTCTACACTTATATTTTTCGGCACTCGTCCTTCACCGCATTGACTCATTTTTTATTGTTTTTTTTAGATTTTATTACTGAAAATGCCTAAAATTAATCTTTCCGGGAATCTTTCTAGCCTATGTGGAATATTGATAAGACTCTAAGATGAAAAAGGACCTTTTGAATATACTCGTCTTGTAAATTTTGAAGTAAAAAATTTCGAAAACATCCGGAAATTTTTAATAAATTTTAAATTCAAAATCAATTTTGACCCTAAAAATAAAAAACGAAGATAAAAAATTGTATAAGAGCAGCAGAAACAAAATTTTTGGCAAAAGTTGGGAGAATACAGGCTTAAAACCCTTTATTTTTTTAGGTTCAGGATTCAATCGATTGGCGTACAAATGCGACAAAAAAACGCATAAGAATTATTAGAAAACATATCACATTCCAGATGATCGCAAAGTAGCCAAAAATTGCGCAATAAACGACTAGACCAATTATCAAATTTCGACACATCATCAAACGAAAGTGCCTTTTTGAGTCGAAATATTCGAAAGTATCGAATCGAATTCGGTCTGCGGATCCAGCAAAATCCACTCGGGCTGTTGTTGAATCGACGCCAGCGGCAACGGCAACGCCGACGGCAACGCCGACGGCAACGCGCCTTGGCGCGTCGACGACGACGGCAATATCGGCTGCGTTTGCGGTCTTTGACGGCGCAACAACGGCTCTTCGTCCGTCCTACTCGTCGTCCGACGTCGGTGCAAGCCGTCCGTCGCGAAACTCGATAGCGTGGCGGATTTTGGCAGTTTGGAACTGATGCGCGCCGGTTCGGTGTAAGAATCGGGCGAGTAGCTGCGATTGGACGAAGCCGAATCGTCCTGATCGGGTCTCGCAACAGAAATATCGGGTCTCACAGCGAAAACGTCCGGTCTCGCAGCGAAATTGTCGGGTCTCGTCGCGATGTCGGGTTTCGCAACGAAATTGTTGGGTCTTGCAGCGAAAATGTCCGCCCCCGCCGAATTGACCAATGATGAACGCCGCTCGTCTGTGATTGGCCCGATATTTTCTATGACGGTAATCCCATCGGCGTCGTCGTCGGTGTCCGCATAAAACGCTCTACTGTAATTTTTAGGGTCGACGTTGACGTCGGCGACGAATGGCCGTCGTTCGACGTCGTCGCCGGCGATCGACGAGCCGCCCGAACTTGAACCGCCGTCGTCGTTGCCACGCGATTTCTTTCGCCTTCGTGCGTTTTTCGGTGGCGGCGGCAATGCGCTGCTCTTCGGCGTCAAATTCGGCACTGGCAGCGCCGGTATAGTGAGTGAAAGCGAATGATTCGGCGTACTATTGGTGACTTTAGTATTTTCTAGAATTAGCGCGTTTTTGGATAAGTCGATACTCTCTTTTTCTTTTCTATTTGGATTATTGCTCGATGACCGCCTGAGACCGGAGGCATCTGTGATGTAATTATAAGAACTCAATTACAAGGACGGATTTAGAGAGCAGGGCGACCATGGTAGGTGAGTAGAAGCCAAATTCTGGGGGTAGGATGGGGCGGACTCGCCATAAATAAAGCTAAAAATTTAATTCTGAAGGTTTGTCGATTTCAGCAAGTCTTTTAGATTCTCGGGAGTCTAGACCCCACGCCTATGTATGTTGGCCACCCACTATTGCCCATAAATAGTCGGTGCAACAAAGAGCAGATATGCGTATTTTTTATGATTTGAGCCCCTTTTATAATGAATTTTCATTTTTTTCAATTTTAAATTTTCCAAATTTTGACTTTTTTCAAAACTTTTTAATTTTCAATGTACTTATTAATAAAATTAGACATTTAATGACTTTCTTGGCGCTCTAAGAACCCAATTTTCCCGTCAGAATGAAAGTGATTGTACGACAAAGATTTTGTGCTTCATGATTTCTCGAGGTAAAGACAAAACACTTTAAACAGTTTTATCTCATTTTGAATAAAAATTCTAAGACCCTTCGAGCTTTGCGTCATACCCTTTAGTTGCATTTTACCCAACTATAAGCAACAAGTACATAACTCAAATGGAACTCAGTGCTTTAGCGTCGCTTTGCGTTTTTTCTCGCGCTTTGTGCCGATTTTAGCACTAATTTTGCGCTTTTTTCCTTTAGAACTATTGGAAAGTTCGAGAAGTTTTTTCGATATAAAGGCATGTTTAAGTTGTATACCAAACTATCCCAAATTAAACTGTAACTAATCAGCCTAAATTACTTAAAAATCATTAAATAAATCTGAGTAAGCAAGTATGTAAGAGTAAAAAACATAAGCTCTTGTAACTCCCTGTGTAAGCTTATTTAATTTAACAAACTTTGGCACAGATATCAGGCTCAATCTAAGCAAGTGGACCAACCGGAAATGTAAATATGTCAATTTTGACCGTTAGCTACTACAATGGCTCCACATAATTAAAACTTCGAAGTAGCATCACCTAAGATAAGATGATTCTAAGTAATTTTATAAATTATTTTCAATCGATCAGTTACACTTGGTAATTTTCTTATCATTTTGTTAGCTATATTAATAAAGAGGCAATTTAAGCTGGTTTCCGTCTAAATAATTCTGGAATTTGTTTCAGAAGTACATTAGTTGCCAAAAAACGGTTTTTACGTTTCATTTATTCTAACCTGCTTCAGCAACGTACGACGATTCATTGGCTGAAGTTTTGCTGGGAGTGGCGTTCGTTATCGTATCCTTGAGAGAAGAGCTTGGCATGTTATTAGCCAGAGGGTGCGCTGGCAGAGGTTTGCTAAAAAGAGTAAGAAAAGTAAAATTGCACAAAATAAAATTATTTTTCCATTTATAAATAAATAAATCGTTTTTTAGCAGAAAAATATTTTTAAAAAATTTAACAAATTTGAATATAAACGTAAGATTTCAGATTTTAGTAATCAAACGAGTATTTTAAGCTTCGCACCAGAAGATTTATCTCTGGAATTTCAGAATGGCCCACCTTTCAGAACGTCAGCTTGAACCATCGCAAAGCATAGCAATATTAAAACATGTTTTTCGTTCCTAATTGCAACTTTGCAACTTTGCAACTTCGAGAATTTAAAAATTTACGTTAGTTATTTTGTCAGGCAGCTCAGTTTTGTTACAACATTTTGATAAAAGTTGCAAAAAATGCCACTCTGAAGAATCTAAAAATTAAAAAAACGATATCAATAGAACATATCATCGTATGTTATCAGCGAGGAATCAAAAGAAGCAAAACAATTTGAGATTTCTAAAAAACACTATTCATGAGCCGTATATTTCAACCAGAAGCCAATATTCTGCAGAAAAACTCAGCATTTTTTAATGTGTCTCCTTCAACTTTTAAGAGCGATTAGTTAGATTGTAAGAAGCTTCAATCTGAACTGATATTGTTAACACGAAATAAAAAGCGTTCATAAAAATGAATCAACTGAGATATTATATAAGATTTAAATGAAAAATTGTAGTGCCATGACATACACTTTCTGAGAACAATTTGTTGTATAAAGAATTATTTAAACATCCATGTCTTAGGAATTAAAATGACTTACTTGAAAAGAACTTACAAGCAAACGGCAAAAGGAAGATAATATGAATCAAATTCTATTTTAGTAAAATCGTTTTTCGAATCGCTTTCACTCGAAATAAAAAATCCCGAATTTTTACCTGAGAAAACGCATCTGTTGGTTTACCATATTGACCTGCATCTTTTGAAAATTGCTTATATTGCCCCGTAAATTTTTATCTGGCTGCAAAAGAACAATGTAGACTTTGGGCGCAAAGAAGCAGCATAAGGCAACGGTTCCACTGAAACTCAGGCACATGCATGTACTGCACGCTTGAATCTGGAATGAATTTCGAGGATCAGCTATTCATAATTTCCACACATGCACAAAAGCATGAACTAGCACGACCGTTTTGAAAGTGAAGTTCGCTAAATGTGTCAAAATTACGAAAAACTACAGCCAACTTTTAGAAATTTGGCTAAGAGTATTCAGCATTGTGGGTGTGCCGGATACCCGGACCCGAATGGTCGGGTACCTGGCCAAAATTTTGGACCCGTACCCGAACCTAAGGTTGTCCAAAACTTTAAGCCCGGACCCGAGGCTGTCCAAAATTTAGGACCTGGGACCCGGACCCGGACCCGACCTCGATAGGTATCGGTTTGACTATTCCCCAGAAATATAATCCTGGATTGGATGCTGGGCTGCATTATACAATAAATTGGAAATCGTGCATTCAGTTAATTATGTAAAAGTAATATGTACATTAATATACATACATATTTATCTCATGCATAAACCATCTGTATCATAATATCACGTGGTAGAAATATCTTGTGATACATTTCATACATTGGACCCGGACCCGATCGAGTTCAATTTTTTAAGTCCCGAACCCGACTTTCTTGAAATTTTAAACCTGGACCCGGACCCGAGGTTACCTCAAATTTTTGACCCGGACCCGAGTTTTTGAAAAAAGTGGACCCAGCACACCTCTATTCTCCAGGGAAGGGATGAAAAATTGTTGGCAGGAGGTAAACAAACCATGCGAAGGCCTCCATTAATTTCATATATGCTTGCATTTACACTGGAAGCTAGGGGTATGCGATATGGAATATCCCAATTTATCATAGATAGACTTTTGAACGGTATACCCTAATGAGGGCATTTTTTGATCAGATTAAATCCAGTAAACAAAGGACGAGCGCTTAGTGAAGAAATTTTCTCGCATAACATTTCCCCTTTCGCATTTTCAAGCAATTTATCGTCGTACTCTATCATTTTGTTTTTTTTGGATGTTTTGAGTAATTTATTCATATCCAATATTATTTTACTGTCATTTCCGACTGATACCATCAATATCAATTAATACAGTCATCGTCAATTCCAGAATTTATTTTCTAATATTTTTGACGCTTTTAAACGGGCAAGAAAGCGCAAAAACCTACGGATTAAATAACGAAAATTTACTTTAAAATAAAAAATATACACTGCTCAAAAAGAAAGCTAAGCAGAACTATAAATGCACAGCATGCTTTATGACCATTCTGCAGATCAAATAGGTAATTTATCAAGCCTAAATGACCCCAAAATTTGACAAAAATGCAGAAATAGCGTAAAATTAACGTTAATCCCCATTTTTGATCATTCTTGAGCATTTTGGTAAAAAACTTTTGATGTTCATTAATTTGTCTTATTTTTCCAATCGTTTACTAAGCACAAAATTCATCGAAGAATTCGACTGTTTACTAAGCACTCGAGTTTAACTGAATCCTTATTCAATTTTCGGACAAACACTCGTAAATTAAAAATACATAAGTTGCTAACGCGAATTCATAAATCCGAAAGTTTCAAGCTGGCTTAGTATAAGCCGAAGACAATTTAAGCTAAGAAAATTCAAAAGTGTACAAAAATGTAGATATAAAAGCGAAATTGAACGTGTAAGTAAAAAAATTATTGAAGTAATGAAAATCCGAATATGCCATAAAATAAAAAGAAAAATAAATCTATGAGTCTAGAAAAAATCGACTCAAATCGACAAAAGAAGTTACACCACAGATTTTGAAATTTCAGACGATTTTGTGTGAAAAAAATCATTAAATTTCTTTAAATTTAGCGGGAATCCGGCGCGAAGCGCCGAGAAAAATCGAGAAATTATGATTACTGAGGGTCAAAATCGTCGCAAATCATATGTATAACCACTTATCCCGCCCACTATTTCGGGCCAATCGGAGGGGGCGGCCGCCCCGCCCCATTAAATCTGCCCTGGACGTACCCTGAAGTTCTCCATAAATAAATTACAAATGCAAAGCGCTAAATTCGAACGCTTCCGTTGGAATCCAGAAGCTTCGAGTTGGCTTACCATGCCGAAAGACGATTCAGATGCTTTTGTAAAAGCGGAGAAACTTCGTTAAAAATGCGGATATAAAAGCGAAATAAAACATAAAATCAAAAGATCATTTGAATTCGCGTTAAAATGATAAAAAAATTTAAAGAATCGCCAAAAAAGCGACTACGTACCCTGAAGTTATTCTCGGTGCCGAAATAAATCGGCACGAACGACAGCCATATGATACACGTGGCGTACATGGTGAAGCCGATATGTTTGGTTTCGTTGAAATTTTCGGGTATTTTACGCGTTCTGAACGCGTACCAAGTGCACAGGGCGATCAGAAGGGCGATGTAACTGAAGGAGGCCAGCATGGGCTTCGGGGCCACGTCGCAGCCAACGATCATCGTCAGTCGATCGGGAGTGAACCTCAACGTCGTTTTGGGAGGCGTCTGAATCAGCCACACGGCCACCCCCACCACTTGCACCAGAATCAATAGCGTGCAGATAATAAGCTGCGCTTGTGGGCTGATAAATCTGACAAAAATTTTATGCCTATTAGGAAAAGACGACTCATACTCGTACACACACACACACACGCACGCACGCACGCACGCACGCACGCACGCACGCACGCACGCACGCACGCACGCACGCACACACGCACGCACGCACGCACACGCACGCACGCACGCACGCACACACACACACACACACACACATACACACACACACACACATACGCACACACACACACACACACACACACACACACACACACACACACACACACACACACACACACACACACACACACACACACACACACACACACACACACACAAGTAATAGGATGGATGAGGCTCCCCGCCGGAATTCGGTCGTCCCCAGTCCAAAAATCCCCGAAAAAAATAGACAATGCCAAATTTTCGACGTTTCTGACAATGACCAAAACTCGCATTTTCCGGCCATTTTTACGTGCTTTTTCCCAATTTTTGGCCAAAAATTTGAAAAATTGAACTTAAATTAAATAAAAATCGAAAATGATCCACACATGGGCAATAACCATCCCAGCCCGTCCATGGAACGGGCCGACACAAAAGCTGGACGGGTTGAAGGATCCATCAGGATGGGCTGATTTTGAAAAAAATGTGAAAAAACAGTGGAAAATCAAACAGAACTGTCTTTTTTAACCCACTTTTAGTCCAAATAGGGGACTAACCAACCATCGAGAACCCATAGTTGGACGGGTTGAAGCCTTTCATTTTTTCCTGGTATACATACCGCAGTCAAAATTTTGAGCTTTATGAGAATTTAGTGGTAGGGGTGGGTGGGCATTGGTCAGCTCCAAAAATCTTTTGCAAAATGCCCACTTTTGCTTCATAGCTCATGGGTACGAGTCGGAAACGCCATTCTCGACGTTTCTGACAACGCTCGTTCTTTATAGAACGTAGAAACGAAAAAAATCCGAAAAATTTGAAATCGAGCGTAACGTGATTGAAAACGGCTACTTTCTGAATTGTAGTATTTGTAAAAAAGCTTAAAATAGCTTTTCAAGGTTTTTTGAAAAATTAAAGATTTTTTAAAGGGAAATTTTTTAGAACCAGTTGCCGTTCTGTAAGTCCAAAATCCCCAAAACAAGGTATGTTAATGTGGTGATTATGCTAAAATTGTTGTTTGTGCTGTACAAATTGCATCGAAAGTCGCAAAAACGCCTGTTTCTACAAAAAAACATTTTTGGCACAAAAGTACGAATTTCATGCCGCATAAATGGGAATAAACGTAATTAATAGGTAAGCATCTAAAAACACGAGAAATAACGATAAACGATATCCGAAAATCTCAGTAAGAACATAATACCTTCATTATACCGCTGACTTTGTTGGGCCAATGGAAGGGTCCTTAAATCCGTCCCTGACGTCATTAACTTCGAAATATCAGTTTTGAATAAGATGATACTCAAGAATTAATGTATTTCGTCATCTACATATTCTCTAATGCGCATACTTTTCCTTGCTTTGGAATTCATTTTATTTTTTCATGTCTACGTGTCCTTGTTTATCACTGATCGAATATTTTATTTCGGCCAATATTTTAATCAATAATTATTAATAATTATTATTTTAATAACTATGATTTTTTAATTCATGAATTTATTAATTCTTTCTATACACAGGGGCGGATTTAATGGAAGTGGGGGGGCGACCGCCCCCCCATTGGCCCAAAATAGAGCGCAAAATTAAGCATTTTTGAGCGATTTTTAGCGATTTTCGGGTTAAAATGGCTAATTTTTCCGCCCAAGTCAGGGTTCCGCCTCCCCCCCTCCCCTTAGGGGTACCGCCCCCCCTTAGGAAAATCCTAGATCCGCCACTGTCTATACATATATGATCTTGGGGGTGTGTGGGTGCTTTTCACCCCCCAGAAAAATTTTCACCCCCTCCCAAATTGACAATTTTTTGAAAATTCCCAAAAGTTTTTTTTAAACAATTGTAGAAAAGTTGCTTTTTTAAAGCCTTGTAGCTATCTATTTGCTCGAAAGTGCCGAAATTTCGGTGCTTTGCGCCATTATACTCATGTTTTCACTATATTTTGTTCAATTTTTCCGACTTTTTAAATTTATTTTCCGATTTTTTTAATGCTTTTATGCTCTGTAAAGATAGAGCATCGTCAAAAACGCTGAAAAACTATGTTTTTGAAGCGTAGCTACCGTTTGTGGACCCAAATAAGGCACTTTATGAATTCAGCACCCCAGAATTCCCATGCTGTGCATGTATATTTGTATACTATTTCTCCTATGTTCATGTTTATACTTTGGTCTCTGTAAAGCTCTAACGTTGCTGGTAAATATTCGAGAGAGGCGAGATGTTTTGGTCAAAATAGCGGCGTAGATGATGCTGAGACAGAGTCCAAGTCCCATGCGCAAAATGCCGCACGAAATGGTGGTCGGCTGGTGCAGCACCGGAAAGGTCATCAAAAAACAGAACAAAATACCGGTCAGCATCATGTAGCATAGCTCGCGACCCGATGCCATGATAACTGGCGTCTTATTGTGCCGAATAAAAACGATAGTGACGAAAATTGTGGCTTAAATAAGAGTAAAACAAAAAATATAAATACATAAATAAATAATAAATAAAAAATAAATAAATAGAAGTGAAAAATGTAAAAGTATGAATATCATCCTAATAAAACATGTAATATGTAAGGAAGGAGATCGAATGCCCGAAAAATGTTGCATTTGGCAATAACCGCATCATACGGCGTGATCAACTCAGTGTTATAAATTAATTAAAAAAATAGTATAAAGAATGACTAAATAATGTTTTTCCGCGTCCTCGACAATGAAACGGGAGGAATTTAATTTTCTTGACAAATTTTTTAATATTATTAATATTCTTGATATTTTGCAATTATTTTCTTGATTTTTATGGTATTTTAATGATTTCATTCAATTTTGGACGCAATGGGAAAAATGTCGGACTTCTCGAGATACTTAAGCCATTATATAGATATTCATGCTATTTAATACATCAAAAAATGAAAAATTTGTCGAGCGATTGGCCAATTGTCTGCAAATCAATTAAAAATCATAGAAATCTGACAGAAACCGTGATTTTTAAAAAAGAGGGTGGGTCCGAAGATTCGCTATTGACGTGCGGAATAGCGTTTTTGCCACTTTGTGATGACTGCTTTCATTAGAATTGTGTAGAAATTTTCAAGAAAGTTTAGTTTTAGGTAGATTCAATGCGAAAAAAATTTAAATTTCTTAATCTTTAAATGAAAATCGGCGCAATTGCTTCAATTTAGGCAGAAAGACGTTTAGAGACTTGTATTGCTTCGTTATTTCCTGTATTTAAGCATTTGGGGCGAAATTTATTCCAGCAGTTGACAGCGTCGGAAATTTTCCGGATTCGTGCTAAAAAGTGGGAGAAGACTACAAAAAATGACTTTCAGGCCGCCGAAAAATGAATTAATGTAACAAAGAGGCATTATGCGCAATGAAAAATACGTGAAATTACGATGGTCGATGGCCAAAATTAATACAAAAGACGTATCCATTTCTTATCTCGCCAATTTTGTTAAGCCAATATATGGGACAGCACCCCGTCCTCTCTTACCTAGTAAATCCGCCCCTGGAAGCATACATGTAACGACTCGAAGTTGCTGGTGGGGGTTTCCGACATACATAACAGCAGCCAAATTCTGCAAGGGGTCTGGGTGGTATAAAACCGGCGAAAATCCAAAAAACACGCCGAAAATTCAATTCTGGTAGGTTGATCGATTATTGCGAGTCTACTGGATTTTCGGGGAGGGTCTAAACCCCCTTTCCTAATCCCTCACGCCCATGTGTGGTCCCCGGCAATTTAAGGCGAAGGGGGTGGAAAAGGGGGTAAATGATCTCCAATATTCGACCAACAATGGCAAAAAAAGCTGAAAAATAGTGAAAAAACTCAATTTTTCGATTAAAATCAGCGAACTGGTCAAACCTGGCGGAATTTTGGGGTTGGAGGACGACCGACTATGGATGGGGACCTTCCCTGTAACATGTAAGCCCAGATAACATTATTTAATTTTTCACCTACGACGCCCATAATAGCAAAACAAACGGGAACGAGAGCGTAGGCCGACGTCCAGGCCAGGGCGTCCGGAGTTATGGCTATGCATTCATTTTTGAGCGAATTGGGGCGCCATCCCAAAGGGCAATTAATGCACGACGTTTCGTTGGGTTTGATGGACGATTCGTTGCAAGTCAAGCAAATCCAACAGCACACGCTGTGGGTGCTCGATTTGTACTCGTTTTTCTTGCATTGCTCTCCGCACCTCGACGCAGGCACTCGACCGTGCGGATAACCGCTACGGATCAGCGACGCATTCAAGGTCAGGCCGCTGAGACAGTTGTCATTAATTGATTATGAATTATTAGGCAATTAGCTGTGGGGAGGCAGGGGCTATTCCCCAAAATTTCGGAAATACGATAAATTTCTGCAGGGCCCGAAGGAAAAAAATTAGAAATTCCCGAAGAGCGTTCGAAACCGTCATGATGAATTTTATTACACTTTTATGTTTAATAAACCCAAAATTTTCAGGCGTTTCACGCTGGATTTTTTGTTTCCCGTATAGCTTATCTTCCAAGCAGCCCAGGCTTGGGTAAAACATTATATATACGTTTAAATTTTCTAAGCTTTGCGTTTGTCTATTTATTTTCCGTATCGCCTTTTTCTTGCAATATCCCAGCATCGAGTATAAAACAACTTAAACGACCCTTCAGCGAGGTCAGACATGGATATAATGTCGAAAAATCATTTGTGTGGCCATTCTATACAGATTAAAATTATATTCAATTATTCGAATATTTTTCAATTTTTTCCTTTTTTGAATGTGAGGAATTAGCTGAGAACGCTTAAAAGGGCCATTATTTTCGCCTATCTAAAAGTAGTTGCTGATATAGCTGACTTTGAAATTTTGATGTCTTTAAATTCAGAAAACCAGCTACATGCCCGTTAATTCTTATCATTCTACAATTATCGCAACAGATAGATTTCATTATTTTAGTTTCAGATGATTGTATTCAAACGTATACACGAATACATCCCGGGAATTAATATCTGAAGTTCAGCCATAGAAAATAAACTAAATTTTTTGGCGCTTCAAAAATGATAAGTTAATAACCTGCTAAAGTGAAAGCGGACAATGTCTTGCCCAAGATAAAAAGCTTTCTGGCACTACAGAGATGGCTCCTTGGTACGAAATCAGAACTTCTTCTGGGTAATAACTATTGTCCGGGCCAGTCATACTAGTCAAATCCATAGGTGCACAGCATGGCCGGGGGAGAATAAGCCAGCCGGTCTAGGGATGGGTCAAAAATTGAGTTTTTTTGGCCCAAATGACATAAAAAACTGGCATAAGCGCTAAAATAGCGTTAAAACTATTTTATTACACAGTTTCTGGTCTATCTGACGCACTTATAAAGAAAGTTTTAGATTTTCATCCGTTTTTGGCCTCCATTTTGCCTCATTTGTCCCACAAAATTTTCCATTTTTTCATTCTAAGGATCAGGACTCCCAAAACCCTCCACCGTGCATGTCTGGTCATATCCCAGATCTTATAGTCAAAACGTTTTTACTATGTAGACATCAAAAAATCGCAAAAAAGGATAATTTAACTTTTAATCCGAGAAATTTACGGGAGGGTTTGAATACAGAAGAGTTCAAGTCCTCCAATCTGCCACGTTCATGTCTGGATTTTGCGTCAAAGTGCTGAGGCGTTGAACTGACAGATTTTTCTAGAAAACTCAACATCAAACAGGCGATTGTGTGAACAACTTAAAATATTTAATATAGAACTCGATCTTCTCTCATCAAGATTCACGAAGATGTCATTAGCACACGTACACAGCATGGAAGTTTTCCGGGATGGAACCAAATGCGTCTTTTTTGGTTAAAAAACGATGGATTAGCGTCAAAAATATCGTTTTCAAGAATAATTCAATCAACTTTGAAAGCATATAGTCAAAAATGTCTGCTTGGCACGAAGCACCTTAAAACTTGGCTGTTTAAATTGAAAGATCGCTACCGATTTTTCTGAAAAATCGCGAATTCTAGGGGGGGGGGTATTTTTGCGGGGGCAGACCCAAGAATCATGTATGGTAATTAGTCGTAATCTTCCTCACTCCGTTGCATATTTGCCTGCCAATCAGATAGCAAGTCCTAACCAGATTATATATGTGATTTCGCGAGGTGCTCAACAAATTCAAGAACGTTTTCTTATCAAGTGAAATTTCAAGCAAACTCAAACAAAATAATACTGAAGCTTAAGTCGCCTTTAATAGTTCACAGTCCTGCTTCAGATCAAATATTTTTCTCGTCGCTTTCACTAAGAGACACGTGCTAATCAAATCTATTATTTTTTGTTTATTCAAACATGACCTTTTTACACCAGTAGGGAAAGTTCCATTCTTTCAAAAAATTCTATTTTAACATTCAGCGCCAAAACTATCAAAAATACTTTACTTTGAAGCTTGATTTGGCATGATAGGCGTACAACGATCGGATGAGATCAGCCCGATTTAAGAAATAAATCAAAAGGCTTTACTGAGCTACAATGGGCACAAAATATTGGTGAAAATTTTAAAAAGTTGCAGAATCTAACCCAATTTGCAGTATTTTGTCAGTTCCAAGTACCTTTGCGAAAAATTTTGATTTCAATATTTTTGCTAAAATTCCCCCATTTTCCTCATAAATTTAACTTTATTCTCCTTCTAGGGATCATAGACCTTCAAACCCAAGACGCATTTCTGATCAGGACTGTAAGCTTCATAGTTAAGGGGCAGCGCCCTGCAAAAGGCAGCTTTTAAAAACAACACCTAAATTATTATATCGACGGTCATAGTGCGATATCAAGCAATCAAGGCATGCGGGAACACCATGAAAGCTTAATAATGAGATATTCTGATATTTGTTCATTCTATGAGGAACAGCCACGAATTTTCAAAGCAAAAGTACAAAATTTGTGTTTTCTGAGTATTTTTTGGAAGTTGACAACACACAAATTTTTATACAAATTGAGTTTTCCAAGTTTTTGAGATTTTTTTAGTCTTTTTAATACGGACTTGAATAAAAGTAAAAATTCCATTTGAAAAACTGCTATGCAACATTGCATGAGCATCCCAATCGCATAAGGAAGATTGAGTTCAGAAGCTCTTGTGTGCGGGGTAAAATAATTTATGTTCTAATGGTGGACAAAAATAAAGATTGAATCACAAAAAGGAAAATAATTGGAATGACTCTACTAAGAAATAAACATAAAAGACGTCATGCCAGACAACAATAATATTTACCGTAGTGTGCGTCCCCTAGGCTGTGTTGAGCCTTTCGCAACTTTTCTGTAAATTGTAAAATTATTTCAGTCGACTTATTAGAATAATTTTTGCATTATTTTTCAAGAAACAGAATATATTTAAAATAATCGTACGAAAATAGCATTCAATTAATAGCGAATATCTTTTAATTATAATAATTATTTAATTGTTGTTGTTATTAGTATTATTTTTTATATAATTATTGATAATTTCAAATATAGGGACTGGTATCCATACATAGGCGTTGGGGGTGGGGGGTCTGGAGGTATACAACCCCCGCAGAAGTTTAAAAGTCCTCCGCAGATTACTGTAGACCCCAGGATTGTATTTTTAGTAACATTTTTGGCAATTTTTGGTGATTTTTGGCGATTTCAGCCCCCCCTTTAGAATTTTTTGCTGCCCATGCATGCTAATACCTAAATATTTATGTATGAATATGACTGACCTAAACATCCATTCGCCAACTGGCAAGTATTGTTCTCGGAAGCCTCTGTACTGATAAATTATGTATCTTGTCAAGCGATCACCGTTTTCATTGAGCCTTACTTCGTCGATTTCATTGGCTGACGAAGACACCGAAATGAATAAATATGCAAACTTAATTCAATCAAGTAAGATATCTTGAATTGTTTTGATTGATATTTTTATGTTTGCATTTATCTTTATTTCGTATTCTTACGTTTTGCTCAGACCTAATTCTCTTCATCAAAATTCAAAAAATGATAAGAGAATCGTATAAATGCGAATAAAGAGTAAAATCAAGGAAAGTATTTTGAACGTAGATTCTTCAGGTGCTAAGATTTTAATCGTCTTTTCAAAGTTAAGGCTCAGCGAGGAAAGTTACACAATCGATGAGATCTAAACTCAGCAATACAGTAATTATATGGCAGTCGTATTATCCTTTCGGATATCCCAATCGGCATACCAGACTAATAATAAAGCATACATTTATCTTTTTTTATATTAAGTAATTGTGAATAACTTAAGCAAACCAGCATGCTAGGTGATTTGTCTACAAGCTCACCATCAACAGCACATTTAAAAAATGATTTACAGACGTTTGATTGCTAATTACTAGATGCGCAATATAATGATAATGTAAAATGATAATGATAATCTACTAATTAATAAAATAAAGTGATAATCAAATATTGATGTCACAGGCCGCATAAACTTGCTATGGTTTTGCTTGTTTTTCCTTGCGAGGCTACTTATTATACTGGCATATCAAATTTAATGATGACCAACCTAATTTTATGTCCTAAATTAATTGTTGTTCGTGTTTTCACGTGCATTGTCATCAAGTTTAAATAATAATATCAGTCCCGATTCAGGCAATTTAAGATTAAACTTTGTATATTAAGGTAAAATAATATTGAATTTTTGGCTACCCATCGGGTTTCTTGTCTATTTACTAACCTTCGCGAGCAATTACGATTTACCTCGTCTAAAAGAAGTAGTTCTTATGTATTTCAACAACGTTCTTCCGTCTATTTTCAAATCTTTGCAGTCCTTAAACGACGGCCTTTTACAGTGATCCCTCATGTAACTGTTTAATGCATGAGCAGCCAGATAAACGGCGTCAACGACAAGAGGCACATAGCTTTCTTGAACATGCTTAGAAGCTAAGGAATTGGCTTAAAAATAAGAAATTTCTATAAAACGATGTGCAAAATGGCATTTTGACTCTTTAGAAAATCAAGATCCGATTTCAACGAAAGCAGATCAATAGGTAAGGGCAATCTGACTCGCATTGCATGCGTATATAATTTATTTTGCGCAAATTAAGGATTTTAGATTTTTGCTCCAGTCTGATTCGCAAGTCTTGTCATGACCAGAAATGCACGTATAGGTTCGAGGGGCCCAGACCCCTCAGAATAGAAAAATGGATAATTTTCTGGGGAAAATGAGGTAAAATGAAGGCCCAAGAAAGATAAAAATTGAAAACTTTCTTAAAAAGCGGCTTTAAATTGACCAGAAACTGTGGAATAACATCGTTTAAACGATATTTTAGCATTTAATCCAGTTTGTGGAGTTATTTTAGCCCAAAAAAGCTTAATATTTGACCTACAGACCGGCTGACCCCCAGATCGGCCATACTGTGACAAGACTATACTGACAAGATAAAGACCATACTGATAACAAGATATATAATAACAAGACATAACAACACCATACCATACCATATCAAGACCATACTGACAAACCATACTGTGACATGACAAGACATGGAGCTAAACCCCAGAATGAAATAACAAACGGGAAATTTTCTGGGAAAGATAAAGCAAAACGAAGGCCCTGAATTGATGAGCATCAAAACGTTTTGGCAAAAGTGCTTAAAACGACGAGAAACTGTAGATTTACACCGTTTCATGCTATTTTAAATTTTATACCACTTTTTGAGATACATCCGGTTTAAAAAACTCACCATCAGATCAACTGCCCCCAGGCCATCCATCTTGTGTCTCTATAATCGTGGTAGGTCAAAACTTCTTTCTTTTGATAGTGCTTGGAATTATTAGAAACTGTAAATGAATTTCGTATTCGCGCTTTAATTTCTTTATTTTTCACATTTCTATCAATTTCTTAAGCATTGTAGCTTAACAAAACTCTCCAGCTAATTCTTAGACCAGATTGGCCCCCATTTCGTTAATGTTGGGTGCCGACAGCCGTAGGCACCCTGTACTAAGGGATTTAAGAACTAGATCCTGAAAAGGGTGAAAAGTGAAAAAATTTTGAGGAAAATACCGCAAAATTAGCCTAAAACATTCATACTAGCACTCTGTGACTTGACGTAAAATACCCTGAAAAATGATTCGCTCAATGATATTTTGCAAGAGATCAGCACGTATCACGAGATCAGCACGAGCTACGCCATTCGTTTGTCTTTTCACTGGAAAATAAATGCAAAAAAAATAAAATTCGACAAAAATAGGCGAAAATAAAAATTTTATCGCAAAAGTACTTGAGACCATCCCCAAACCATGAATCTGGATGATTTCAATATTTTTTAAACATTCACATAACTTTTAAGGGTCCTTTAAGCCTTTTACAGGGTAGGCCAAAAAAAGGCTACATTCTAATTCAAAAGGTCATAACTTCAGCTGATGTAAACATGACACGTTAGAACTGGCAACATTAGATAGATACAAGTGTCTTCTTTCGAATATATGGAGAAATTTAAGTTTTCGAATCTGATCTTCGATACCAGCCGATACCAGCTAAGCTATGCGCACCTACAATTCTGCGAGTTCAAGGCAGGAACAATAGCAAATACTTACGCAAAAAGTGATTATTTATATATTGACAAGAATTTCGAAACTACAAAAAGCCCATTGACTTAAGATGAACAACGTTTACTTACCAAGACACGATTCGTCCAACTGAGAACAATTAAAATTGTACTTCCAAAATTCTTCGAAATATTTGTATTTGACTTTCCGTGTTGCCGGATTCAGGCTCGTGAAATACTCATCAAACGCTGAAATTAAAACTCGCTCTCTAAGTGATATTTTTAACATATTTTTGGCAAAGATGAAAAACTTCGGGTCCAATAAGCGCGTCAGAATTATCGACGAACAATAAATAAGTGATAAGTTAAGAAGATTAAAATTACATAGAAGTGTAAATACTTAATATCATATCATCACTCTCTACATTGCAAAGTCCGCAACTAGCACGAAACCCCAGAAAGTTTATCACCCCCCCACGCTAAGGATTCGCATTTTTCAAAAAATTCGCAGGAAATGACTGTCTTTAGGCATTTTAAGCAATTTTGTGGCTCAAAAAGTGACAAATCTCCAGCACTTTGCGCCATAAGCTCATTTTTTAACTCATATTTCGTTCAATTTGCACATATTGCTTTTTAATTTTTTTCAACGTCCTTATATTCCTGAAGAAATCGAGCATTGACAGAAGAAACAAATAGTGTTTTCGACGCGTACCTATCATTTAGGGTCCGAAAAGGGTATTTTATAAAAATTTTTCAGGACTTATCCTCATAATTTCCGTGTTGTGTATGTGCGGATACAATTCAATTCTATAATTACCAAAGTATCATATTTTTGTTATAATTTCATTTTATCTCTTGTTAGGTGATAGGTGATGTAGCGGTGGTACCTCCTGTGAGACCCAAGCACGCAGGCTACAAGCCCATTGTGCTCCGCGGAATAGATTATCATCTCACCGAGTTATACCAGCAGTACCTCTTTAAGAGCCCTGCTGGATGGATACCAGCGGTATCACGTATGTGTCCCGCTGGAAAAATTAGCCGACTGCACGAAGAAAGAACCCACAGTGCGTGGTTTCGAACCTCGTGCCCGCAACTTGTAGTTAGAATTGTTAACCACTAAGCCACGGAGGCTTCATCTCTTGTTAGTAAATTAAAACTTTCCTTTTCAATCGTTATTTTATGAGAGTTGAATTTAGGTAAAAGCTACTGAAGCAAAATAATAGTTTTAAACCCAAGATAATGAAAGAAAACAAACACAGGTAATCTTAAAAAGCCACTAGAATGTTTTATTTTTGTAAAATTCATAAAAATAATTTCAATAAAATTCTGATTCTAATAAAACGTATCACAAACACCTTTGCTTGGTTTCATCATTGGGTGAATCGTAATAGCACCAATTGCGGAATGAGGATGATCTTGTACAGCGCTTCGTTTATTGCCCCAGTTGTCACTTGCGACCCATGCAAAGTACGAATCGTAATTTAACTTGTGCACAGCTTTCAGCATCTGAGCGGGAAACCGGAAATGACTTTTTTACCTCCGATAAACGACTTTTAACATACGTGTAGAACGGATGGTATACCTACGTGTTCTTTGGGGTTTGACCCATCTCGCAGAATGGCTGCTTACCCGACGCAAAATGGCTGTGACCCCTCCAGAATTATCGATTGTTTTGGAATAATTGTAAAAAGTGTGCTTTTTAAGCGTTTTTAACTAATTCTTTCGGATCAAAAGTCTCGAATTTTCGGCGCTTTGCGCCATACACATTTTTTGACTAAACTTTGTTCAATTTTCTTGATTTTTCTTAAAATCTTCTCACATTTTTCTAATATTTTTATGTTCTAGAAAGAACGAGCATTGCCTGAAACGTCTAAAAACAGTGTTTTTGACGTGTACCCGACGTTTTTAGCCCAAAATGCACTTCTTGAAAATTTTCTGGACCTAAAATAAAGTTAGTTCTAAGTGCTACACCTTGCAGCAAACCGGGTTTAAAAACTCAATATTGAGTTACATATTTATGTAGGTGTAAAGTTCGAAGTCAGGGGTGAAACACCAGGCGAAAAAACACGCTTTTCCCCTTTTCTTTTCTGATTGGTCAATATCTCAAATCGGATGTGGAACAGAAGTTTTTCACACACAAACGTACTATGATTCAAATGCTACAAACTGGCCCAACTCGAATTTCTTTACACTCAATGGGAATAAGGTTCAGATTTTTAAAGTTTACAATATGGATGGTGGAAAAATACGTTTTTGTCCCTTTTTTGTTTGCCACTCTGTCCATTTGGAAGTCAGGATAAGTTGAACACAATAAAGGTAAAGCACTTTCCAAGAGGTACATGTCACAGCAAATTGTGTTTTTATACGTCAATATTGAGCTTTTCCGGGAGGTGTAAAGTCAAAAATGGTGGTATTAAGCGTGTTCTTGTCCTATTTTTGTCTACCTACTTCTACGGCTATGAGTCTGGACATGATCACAAGTCTAAAAATATACCAGGGGTCAAACATAATATGTCAGTTGGGCGTGTTTGTTTACACTTGACAATGATGTAAACTTGTTTATACCTAATATTTATTAGTCTTTATATTATTGTGGAGAGTCAATTTTTTTCAGGAAAAATGATCGTAGTATTGGAGTAATATCAAAATGACGAATCCGACTGAAATCTTCTCCACACTCGGTAATTGAGTAAACTTTACACTTTAAATTAACTTTAATTCTAGAGCGTTGCGGAGGCTTAATTTCTTTGAAATGTTTTATGTAATGCCAGAATCACGAATCTGACTGTCACTTCCCTCTACACCCAGTAGTTGTGCAGAAGTTTACACTATATATTTATTGGATCTAGTATACAATTTACCCACCACCGTTTTTTGTGTAGTGTGTAACGTGTAATGTGTTATGTGTAATGTGTATTGCGTAATGTGTCATGTGTAGTGTGTAATGTGTAATGTGTAAAATGTACATATTACACATTATACATTACACATGACACATTACAATACATTATGGATCGGCTAAAAATGCTGGTGGGTAAATTGTATACTAGATCCTATTTATTAATGATGAGTGAAGTTTACACCACAAATTCATTTCACATCCAGAGCGTTGCAAAACGGGAATCCGCAAGGCCAGGATAACGAATCTAACTGTGAGAGTTCTTCACACTCATAGTTGTGTAGAGTTTACACTAAATACTAATTTTAGTTGCAGAGCGTTGCGAAAGCTTAATTTTTTTAAAAATATTCCATGTAACGTTAGGGTTTCGAATCTGAGTGTAAGTGTCTTTACACCAAGTAGTTGCATGAATTGTATGCTGAAAACTTTTGATCTGTTTAGATAAGGTAAGGATGTTTTGTTTGAAAAAGATAATGCTGATGATCAGAACAATATTGTTTTCCGCGTTCTTGGACTGCTGTCATTATTGTGGCACGTTGCCGTATGTGTTTACTGACTGATTTACTCAAATCATGCTAATTAAAAGCCGTATACTAGCGAAGAAAAATGCTCCGATTGAGCAAAAAGGACGAATAAACTTGGAATTACGCATCATTCAGGACATAAAAGGAGGGATTAGGGAAAAGTTACCTGTGAATGCCTATGAAAGTTGTAGGAATCTACTAAAAATCAGACTTCCGCTATAAAACGCTTAAAATAGAAGTATATTCTGCGGCGTCTGAAAAAAGCGTGCCGTTTTTTGATCAGTGATCGACTCTTTTCTAGGGATAAGCTATTCATGTTACATATTTTTACGTCGGAGGTGCAACTCGCTTTTGCAGGCCGCGGAACATACTTCAGTTTTTAGCGTTTATTAGCGAAAGTCTACTTTTAGTAGATTCTTACAACTTCCATAGACATGCGTAGGTAATTTTTCCCTAGTCCCCTCCTTTAATGTCCTTAATGATGCGTAGAACCAAGTATATTCGTCCTTTTTGTTCCATCGGAGCATTTTTATTTGCTATTCATAATTATTTGGGGCTGACTTCCGAATTCCCACGCTTCACATGTAAGCTCGTAGCAATGATAAAAGATGAAGACGGAAAGACAAAAACTAGAATGAAAAATATAAAGCAAGAAATCACACAACGGAGAAAAATAAAAATAGAAATATAAGTAAAAAACTCAAAAAGCAAGCAGTTTTTTCACTCAGGTGGGAGTTGATGTTTGCCCGATTTCAATTTTAGAGATGATTTCTTCAATAAATGAAGTCGTCTGTCAAGTTTTACCACTCATCACGCATCCATAAAACAAATTTGCGAATAAATATTCGGTTTTAAATCAATCACCGGCCAGCCCAGAACTTCCTAGTCTTCCACTCCTTATTGAAATTATCATCAGGATGACTTTTATCGATTGTTTTGCGCGCTAGTTTATAATAAAGACCGTACGTTTTTCCGGAGAAAAGTGAAGTTTTTCTTTGAGGAGGGGAGAATTTGACCCCCATCCACAATTTTCATTTTTACAGAAAACCCAAGAAACATTTTTTTAAACATTTTCAGCGTAATTTTGGCTCCAAAGTATCGCCTTATATTTTGGTAAAATCCAGCACATTTTTCGAAAAAATTTTTACGCTTCCAATTTCTAGGAAGAAATAATTAAAAAAAGGTCGAAAACGATTTTTTCGACATGACTCATCGTTTTTACGCAAAAATCGGCACTTTAGAAAAAAATTTCGGAATTCATTCCATAATTTCTACGACGTACTCCAAGCATGATGAAGACTGATCCTTGTTTGAGCAAAAATCTCAAAAACGACAAATTTCCAATGAGTTAAGATAAAAGCACTTACGGTCTTTTAAGTGAAGTAGATATGATTTTACTTATTTGAATAGATTCTATAAGTTCTTCAACAAAAACAGGTCTTTTTTTGGAGACGATAAAGGTTGATCCCAATTTTTTTAGGAAGTCTATTGAGAAATCTTACAATTTTTAGTCTTATAATCGTTGGATTAATTAACCACTCAATTAATAATGCATTTTTTATTTCATAAGTTTTTCACTGCCATTAAACATACTTTTTTAATATTGTCTTCATTGGCGATTACTATAACGCCTTTGCCCGTTTGATCGTGCAATTTGTCAACCATCGCTAAGTAATCTCTCTCTACGAAATCACGCTTGATTTTTTGGGACGTTGCTATGCAAATATCTGAGAAGATTAATCACTCACGCACTTTTCAATAAGAGCCGTTGCATAAATTTAAGCTTGAAAAAGTAAAATATAAAATTACAATATCATCTTAATAATGTAATCTATAAAATTTTTAATAAATGTCATTCGGCTAGTTCGTATCACTCGAGATTGAGAATAGAAAAAACGATATAAAGATGTAACAAAGATTACAAACCTGTGATGAAAAATTAAGCTACTCCTTCATATCTTTCCGATATCAACTAATTATCAATTCTGTATTTTTTTAAATATTAACTAATACGGCTGCGACAGTACTGTTATTAAGATTGCAAATTAAGTAAATGTCTTATCATTAGCATTTAAAATTAGCCATATTTACATTTGCGCAAATCGAACGCATCGATTTTATATTTTCATAAAAAATTTCAATGTACGATGGAGTACGAAAAATCATATCATTAATTCGTTCCACATGTTTTGATAAAAAGTTGATAAGCTCGATTTCGCCCTTTTGTATATCCGCATCGTATTTAATGTAATTAAGATGAAGATATTTTGGAAAAAAGCAGATTTTTTCGAATGAACAGCTGCTTTAATTAATTTTTCGTGAAATTTTTAGTAACGGCGCTGAAACTAAAACAATGAGCTCTCTTCGATATCTTGCATTTTGACAAGATCATCCATGTAAAAACATAGTATTTATGATCAGTTTAAGGCACACACGATCAGGGCAGAAATTCTGGGGGTTCGAAAGTCTTTAAAGGTCAAAAAAGGCCAAAGGATTAATGCTAGGACAAAAGCACGATGTTTCGAATTTCTCATCAACCATCGGAGTAAAAAAATCGGAAAAATGGACCAGAAAGTGATGCGGAAATACTAGAGCGTCTTATTCAGCCTGGGGCCAATTCATTTCCACTTGGAATTCCAAGTCAATTTATTTATCAATTTTTACTATTCTCAGTTTATTTGCTCCGTCATTTTCCAAGTCCTTGAAATTCCAAGCTCTAAATTCCAAGTCTTGGAAAACCGGCTTTTTCCAAGTAGTGATTTATTTGCAGCTCGGTTTTCCAAGTTCCAAGATTTGAAATTTCCAAGTGTTTTTCCCAAGTAAAAGTGCATTTTTCCAAGAATCGGTTCATTTGCTTCTGAATTTTTTCGACTTGGATTCTAAGTCTTGGAAAATTTACTTGGAAAATAGCATTATTTTTTCCCAGTCGATTTTCAGTTGGAAAAAATTTTCCAAGCGCGTTGAGTCGATCTTATACATATTATTTGGCATTGTAAGTTTGTCGGGACCTTCTAAATGGATGATACATCTGACGATGAGTAAATCGGTATTACAAAAAATTACAAAGGAGAGAATTAATTTTTATTTGCCACCGATGCAGTTTAAAGAACGCTTGAGACTCACGCCATTTCACGCTAGATTACTAATGGAATGAATATCTCCATATTTTAAAACCGCTGGGATACGAAACAGTGATTTGACAATCTATCAGAAAATTTTAATTGGACTTCAAATGCCTGGCCTCTAGTGCATTTTACTACGTCGTCAGCGATACTCATGTTATAATTATTGTTCTTTAGCATGCAAAATAACAAGTTTTTTGTCGATTTATTTTAAGACAACATCAAATAATAATCAATAATTGATCGGTAATGAATAATCAAAAATCAATAATAAAAGTAATAATAATAATAACAATAACAATAAATAATAATAATAATTAATAATATTAATAAATAAATCTTATATTCTTCGAATCTATAGAAATGAACCTGTGACATTTAAAAAACCAAACAAATCATTGCGCGAGTGTAATTATTTTTTAATAATAAGTGAAAAAGGTATATACGTATTTGAATATTATAATTTTTTTCGAAATGAATGCCTTAGATTTTCCCGTTTTGTTTAAAAATCTCGAGTCTGGGAAATAATGAATATTAGCTAAGACGAAGAAAAAGAAAATAGTTCTCGGATACATATTCTCAAAGCGTTTTAAAAAATACGTTAATCCGTTCAAATTTCGGTATTTAAGTTTATAATAAAGCTACTCAACTCATCTGGCAGAAAAAAATTTAAAAACTTTAGTATCCCAACTTCATCAGCACCAGCCAACAGGGCCGTATTAAAGGGCGGCGAGGGAGGGAGGCGGCCGCCCGTCCCTCTGGCGAAAAAATTTTCGAAATGTGACATAATGCATGGAAAGACGAAAAAATCGCATGTCATTGTCGCAAAATCTTCAAATTTTTGGCGCTCCACGCCGGATGTGAAGTATTTATCAGAAACTTCCGTAATGTAGCTTTCCGCAGATCTTGCCAGCATTCGTCACGAAGTTTACTCCACGATTTTCTGAATATTCCGTGAATCCTTGCGATAGCGTTTCTCTTTGCACTTCTTTCACGCCGCTTCTTTGTCTTTTTATTCGTTAATTTCGCAGAAAATGCCCCAAAAATTACGTCTTTCATTCCTCAATTGCCTTCTAAAACGGCGATTTTTTCGCGCGTCTTATCGTTCGGTGGTTTTCAGCACATTTTTAGCGCACTGTTTGCAAACACGATGACATACCACCAAAAATAGCTTTGTCACGGGAGACGCGCGTGTGACACTCCTCATTGCTTTTATCGTAGTTACCTCACGCGCAGCGCATTGTGAACAGATTTATGTTAATTAGACTTGGAAATTCCACGTGCTTGGAAAGAGCAAAAAGACAGACACTTGGAAACTTGGAAAATTTACTTGGAGACTTGGAGAAAAAACGACATTTTTCCAAGTCGAAAAATGCTAAGGACTTGGAATTTTTACTTGAGCAAATGAACTGACACTTGGAAACTTGGAACTTGGGACTTGGATTTCCAAGTGGAAATCAATTGGCCCCTGTAAGGAAGGCGGTTTTTGTGCTAAAAGTTACAACAATGACTGATTTACATAAGTAGCAACTAGCCTGAAGCTGTCTCACCATTTCGGGCACATGTGGGCGTGGGGTCTGGGGGTCTGAACCTCAGAATCTGGAAGGCCCCACAACCGATAGACACTTTTTGGTGCTATACACATTTTTGACTAAATTTTGTTCAATTTACTCGATTTTTCAAATGTTTTGCAAAATTTTTATGTTTTTAAGCTCTAGAAAGAAAGAGCATTGTCTGAAACGTCAAAAAACAGTGTTTTTGACGTGTACCCGTCGTTTTTAGCCCAAAAAAGGCAATTTTTAAAAATTTTTGTGGCCTGACCCCCAGAATTCCCGTAGTGAACATGCATGATTCTGAGTCGTAATCGAGACGCGCGGAAGCCTGAAATCCTAAATATAGAAATGATAAAACCAAATGCGGCAAATAGAGCCAGAGGCGAATATTCAAGTCGATTTTTCGAAATAGTGCCTAGAATCAACTACGAATCGAGATCGAATAAAAATTTTCATGCCTCCTAGCATGCATTGATTTTTCAAAACTGAAAGCTGAATGAAAAACATCTCGATGAATCGAAATTTGTTATTTTTCCTATTCTAGCTGATCCCTAGCGGGAACTAATCATCTGGACTGGCATCCTGAGCTTCTGTAATCATTATGTATTCCATAGCCCCATCCAATAATAACATTTTTCGGACATTTCTTCGTTTTCCGTAATTGTATAATGCCAATATACACAGCTTGATAAGAATCGTTTATGAGATCTTAAGCTCAAATCGATGATTTTTTATGTTTTGTTAGACTCTTTATTATTTTTCGCACTCCCCAGCTAATCTAGAAACTTTCATTTTGAATTAGGTGGGGGCAGCCCAGTTTTAGTCAGTTTTATACTTTTTTGGAGAAACCTCTGGTCTAACTACCATATTTTTCTCAGAAAATGTTTCCTCTTGCCTTCTAGGGACCAGATTACCTTGAAGTCTTCGCGTGTATATGCACACGTAGTAGGTAGAATGTTTGATACGAGCTTGGACTAGAAGATTCGTTAAGCTCATCTCAGGATTTTAACTTTTAATTTTGATTTTTTGAATTTTATGTCTTGATTTCGACAGCCTGTAATTATTTCCTACTTCTCTGACTGGCGTGTTTAGAAAAAGCCTCCATGCCCTGTTCCCCGTAGCTGCCCTCGTCGTAGATGGCCGAAACGTAAGTCCAGCCCAAATGGCGGACTATGTCGGCCATTGCCTCGGCCTGCAAATCGTCGGGAGGCACTACTCGCGAAAAATACGTAAATCTGGTTTTGTCGCTCAATTCGGAAGACGTCGAGGAGTAGCTTATTTGAGGAATCTAAATTATCTTATAAATTATTTAATTATTTATATCATAATCATTATAAGATTTGACATATTTTCTCAATCTTTTTTAACAGTTTTTCGATAATGATTATAATCAAGGTCGTATTTAAGGAGTATTATGAGTAGTCTATTTCCAATTCTCGTACAGAAAATAAATAAAGAATGTCAAATTGTCTAAAACTATAGTTTAACTAATATTCTTTATTATAATTTTTGACCTAATATTAGATTTTATTAAATTTTATCTTCATATACGTACATCGTCATAAATTATGAGTAGGCGGGCAAGGAAACGAAGTGTTCTACAATGCAATTAATGGAGTGGGTAATTAATTAAAACTGAGAATCAATAAGAAGCAAACAACAAAAAATTTTTTTGATCTGCAAACATTAATTATTTGCTGGAATAAACAAGCTTTATTCATATTTTTTCGGAATAATTTTTGACCTCTTTTCTACCAAACAACTTATATAAATCCATTTAATGACTAACAAATGATGAGAGACTTCTAAAAATATTGAAAAATTCTATAAAAATCTTTCTTATTCAGACTTTAGGCATTTATAAAAAAAGTACAGACTGTATGTATATTGCAAAAATAAAAGAAGTGCATTACCTGAAAAAGTCGAAGTACGTTTGCTACCATGGCAGAAACTTGGCTGGACGCAGCTCCTATGACTGCAGGCACTGGTTTTGGCGCATTATTAATAATAGGATTATTATCTGGGCATTTGTAGTGCACGACGTTGTCTTGCGATAATGAGAATTTTATGAATTTTAAGGTTTGTTCCAAACCATGCGTATCCTAGGATAGAATTGTTTCAAAAATTCCAACAAAGTCTTTCGGCTTCAGATTTGAATATTTTGTCTGTTTTATTATGTATTCTAAAATAATGTTATCAAAATTGTATACTACATAATGTAATTTACGTTTCAAACAAACTGATAGGTAAGCAATGAAAACCACATATATTTTAGTTAGACTGTGCATTCATTATATACTTTAAGAAATCTTTTCTTTATTATCTGATTATGCGAATTTATTGTTAAATTGTAACTGATTCGGTCTGTCGCCTTTATTACTATCATACAAAAGAAGTCATAGTCTAATGAAGGGTTTAGCGGCCTTAGATATCCGCAAGGCAAAAGGAAATTTTTTAGGGAAAAAAGGTAAAATTAATGCCAAGGATGAAAGACGGTTAAAATCTTACTGCACAAGTACTTGAAATTGGCCTGAAACTGAAAATTAAGTTAGTTTGTATCTTGTGTATTTCAGCATTTATGTAACTACGACAGTTACACCGTACGAACATTATATCGAACAGTTTACTATCACCATCGCGGAAACAAATCGATTACGACTTTACACCATTATGGCATCCCATAACTAGTCGAGTAACCATCTTAGGTGATGCGCTAGCTCGAGGTTATGCCTTCAGTTCCCATTTTAATCCTGTTTTTCAATTCAAAATTCCATTAGGTACTTGTCCGGTAAATCAGAGTTATGTATGCGTTAAGATCAGTAAATTACTTATATGAATTACCGCTGTAAATATTTGATCTTATGACTTGGCTAAAAGTTAATTCAGTCTTTGTGTAATTTGTTTTGGATGATGATTAGACATCATGTACTGTAATTAATCATGTGTAGTACTTAGTTGGAGCCGAGTTGGCAGTCGCATGCGTTACCGCGTTGGAGCGCTTTTTGATTTATTTTGTTTGAGCCGGCTTGCAGCCGCGCCGTTGTTACTTTAGCGCTATTAAATTGGAAAAATAACCTCCCAGTGATAACATATATCGAGGGAAGGTCGGGCCGCGACGAAGATTAATATTTTATTTTATTCCGACTGAATTTGGAAGGTAAACAATTTTATGTCTTATCTTCAACTTATTTTTGGAAATTCTCTTATCTTTCCACAACCCCAAAAATAGCTAGAATATTATTTATTCTTTTATGATGACTGTCCAGCTTAGAGCTCGCTGTTGTTTGATTCAAGATTTGGAGTGCTACACAAATTAGGAACCAAAATATTTTCGAAAACACTCAGTGGTTAGAAAACAAGTTAAATTATCAACTTGAGATTTGGGTTGAGATAGGTCACTGACCGGAATGCTCGCAAGGTCAGTGACTGACCGTGCGAGCATTCCGGGGTTGGGTAGGTACTCAGAGCTAGGACATAGGGCGTAGCTGCTGAGACTCCCGACGAAAAGCGGTCAGCAACATTAGAACTGAGGGAGTCGAAGCCGTAGGTCATTGAGGGCCGTTGGGTTTAGAGCCGCCCTGCGAGCTTGTAGAACCTGATCAGCGCTAAGAGCAGCGTAGGTACCTGAGTAACTCCCGAAGGCAAATGCAAGTCCGTGCCCGTGTTGATTTAGTAGACACCGGGCACAACCCCTGTATTTACATTTATGCCAATTTTCAGATTATGTCAGCTTCATTGATTATGTGATTTTTCAACATGCACAACAATGGAATTTTCAATGAAGTAAGCTTAAAAAATATATGTTATGCAAAGTTCAAGAAAATGCACACCTGAATCTTTTTGCCCTCTTTTTTGGTGCAATTTTTTGCAAAAAAACATTCAATCAAAAAAATGGCTTCAAGAAAACGGCTCCTATAAATGCAAAATTACTTGTTGCTTGGTTTCGATTTTTAATCTTCATAATTTCACGAAACGATGCGAATTTTACAGCATGATAGCATATTAAGCCTCGATTGGTCTTCTTTGTGTATTTGAAATCAGGGTCACAAAAAAGCCCAAATTGAGTTCGTTTGTTTTATATTGGTTATTGTTCTAAGAAAAAATGTAAAAAAAATTGAGAATGAAAAAACAATTAAAATAAAAACACGGATAATTTCAAGCCTATTACGCGTTGCTTATTTCGTCTCGACCGCTCATTCCAAGGCTTTCTCTGACATTCATAATCGTGCTAAGATTTTATAATTTTACGTCGACTTTTAAGCGCCTGAGGCAGAAGGGCAAAATCATCTTCATTTCACAAGATTCATAAATAATTTCCCGTTTAGGGAAATTCCGTATATCTCCTGTACACTGTAACAAAATGAATGGAAATCGAATCACATAGTCAACGCAAGCACATCTATTTTCCATTCGGTTTTTTCTCAGACGTCGAGCCAGACGCCGAGTTTCGATGCATTTTATTTTCAGCAACGTCGGGCCGACATAAGACTGTATTTAATGAGAGTAAATGTTGACTAAACCTAGTTTTTGGGGCGAGAAAAGGAAGTCGTTGAAAAAAGCCGAAACACGCTTTTACACGATGTACATAAACGCCTGAATTCGGCGAAAAACATTCTTAATAAGCTTCCCTGTAATACTAAAATACCTTGCGACCGTCATATAATTTACATTCTGCTTCAGTAATAATCTAACTAACAGTATCAGCTGTTATTCACCTTTCGTGAGCTTCAAATGAGCGGAAAAGATTAATATTCATAGGTTTGTCTAAAGGAGGCTTAAATGTACGATACTGTCGGCATAAACATGTATCGAGGCTATACACATATTTTATCGAATTGCAAAAGTGCTTAATTTTAATTTGGTACCCTTTGTCCAGTATTGAATTATTTATCCACTAAATTTGAATCTGCTATTTTCGAAAAAAATCAGAGAAGCCAGTATAACTTTTTTAAGATTTAAATTTTAAAAAAATGAATTTTTTCATTAGGCCACAAAACATTGAATATAAAAATATTATAAAAAATGGAAAATAATGCAAGAATAACGTAAAAAATGGTGATATCCCTGCACAGCATGGGGCGCGGGGGAAGTGTAACTAAGAAAAGATTTTAAGTGCCTTTCTGGGCTTAAAAACGATGGACAATTTCGTAAAATTGTCAAAAAAATATATGCAAATTGAACAAAATATGGTCAGAAACGAAAATTTCACACTTTTGAGCCAAAAGATCGCTAAAAACACCCAAAATAACAACTTTTTTCTACCGACTTTTCTGGAAATAAGGAATTCTGGGCAGTGACAAAAGTTTTGAGGGAGCGAAAACCATGCACATATGCAACCCTCGTTTCCGTCTGAGGGTTCTCGCCAGGGGGTGGGGTTTGAAGTCCCGGGACGGGGGTTCCGCAAGTAGGACCCGTCGGGGTTAATGCACCAACCCCGTTTCTTGAAAAATTTCTCCCACTTGAGGGTCTCCGCATGGCCCGGTAACGGGGTAACCTACTATGAATATATTATGTTCATCCAAACACCCGTCAGAATCATGCATCGCAATATCGCCACGTTTTACCTGATTGCAAGTGTCCAAAATGTGGGCGCCCAAAGTAAGACCGGGCAAAAGGGTGCCGTCGCGGTTGATCTCGTCCAAAGCGAACAGCATGGCCTCCAAACGCTGGATACCCTTGTCGGGTTTGATGGGACCGCAATGGCGTCCCTGCGGTGATCCGTCCTCGTGCACCGGGAAAAGACCGCCGAGCACTATATCGCCGGCGAGTCGCATGTCGTCGCGGACGTCGTGCTCCGACGCTTCGACGCCCGGCACGACGGCGGCGTCGTCGCCCGCCGTCGGCGACTCGGCGCTGTCGCCGCCGTCCGGGCGTCGTCGGCCGCCGTCGACGCCGAGGGCGACCGTCGCTGCTAAGGAGGTCCAATCGGCGTTAGCCGCTGCGGATAACCGAAAAATTGCGACCAAAATCGTCGCATAAATCAACAATGCGGGCATCTTAATTTTTAAATTCTACCAAGCTTCTGATTCGAGCGATACGACGACGAACGGTGGCAAAATTAATCCCAGCCTATAATAAAATTAATTCTAACCGATTCTGAAAGTAGCTTTATCAATGGAACTACAATTCCTTTAAGATTTTTTTGTACCAAAAATACAGAAGCGCTCGAATCAATCAACTAATTTGACAGTGATGGATTTTTTATTTTTGCTCCAATTTTTATGTAACTATCCAATTTTTGAATACCGCGTAATAACTTGGGATCTTTCTATAATTTTTCAGGGAGAACGTTGTAAAAAATTTTACAATCATTTTTTAGATTCTAAAAATATTTTTTCAGTCAATCGAAAAAAAATTTTAGCTTAATCCTCAGGGAATCTTTTTTATATGCTCGAAGCTCGGATGAAGAGCCAGCCTTTTTATCACTATCACATCTACTTATCACGCAACACAAACTATCAATTAGCTTGATTAGGTTTTAAAAGCAACGCAACTACGTCATTGTCGTGTCAAGTTTTCGAGAATAAAGACATCTGCGAAATTCCCATTTCAAGTTAAACATTCAGTATCAATTGCTGTATCACCCATTCAAACAACTATTTTTATAAACTTTATTAACTTCGAGGGGTAATTTTGCATTACGCAAATGAAAAACCTTTCAAGCGAACCAAAGTATTTCATTCCTTGCATTTATGTAGACGAAAATTTCAAAAAAGACAGTAATTAGGATTAGAATGCAAAAATTGATGTATTTGAGCAAAAAAGGATTTTATTTTCCTTCGTACAACTTCAAACCAAAGTTGTGACGAGTAGGATTAAGTAAGCGCCGATGGTTAATCTAACCAATGTAAATATTCATCGACGAATCAAATTCGAAGCAAGGAAGCGCGCGATAAGAAGAATAGCAGGCACTTTATGGCGCATCGAGAATGGACCATACATTTACAGTATAAGAATTCTGGGGGAGGCCCAAAAATTTTTTAAAAAATGCCTTCTTGGGCTAAAAACGATGGATACACGTCAAAAACACTGGTTTTCGACGTTTCGGACAATGTTCGTTCTTTCTAGAACATAAAAACGTAATTAAAAAATCCCAAAAAATTTTAAAAAATTGATAAATTGCACCAAATATGGTCAAAAAATGTGTGTATAGCGCGAAGCGCCAAATTTTTGAGATTTTTGAGACAAAAATGGGCTAAAAACGCTTGAAGAGGCACACTTTTTACAACTTTTACCAACTTTTTCCATAAGAATCAATTATTCCGGGGAGGTCGCAGCCATTTTGCGGGAGGGAGGGGGTCAGTTGCCATTCTGGGGGTCAAACCTCCCCAAACCCATCCCCCCAAGAATACGTCTGGAATGAACTAAAAACTTCAGTCAACATTCTGTGGCTATCTAAGAAATTTCAAATGCGGCATTTGATGATGTTTGGAAGATAATTTTACAAATTTTCGCAGAGATGCGACTTGAACGAAAGCACCTGAGAAACGTACTTTATACATGATTGTTTATAATAAAAAATGGAGACTAGACTATAATTAAAGAAATCGTAGGAAATCTGAATCGGACATCGAATAACGTTAAAAAAACGCTACATTAAGCTCACAGTCATTAACAAGCATTTATGCATAAATTTGAGCGACTATGCGATGCAATATAAATATTTTATAAAAATGTTTAAATTGATCAAAAAAAGCCAGACTTTAAGATAAAAATGTTGCGAATTTTGTTTAGCACTTCCCTAGCACACAATTTTTATACGTCATGCCATAAAAATTTGCATTTTTTGTTCCCATTCCTCTAACTGTCGAGTAAAACAGGTCGCGTCATACCTGGCTACATACATTCCAAAAAACAAAGATTGATTAGGCGGTGATGTCGAAATCGAGGAAGAAATGATTAAGCCACAAGCTACGTAATAAAAAACTAACAAACGCGATGACAATCACGCAGCTTGTAAATAATGCAATGAATACATCTGAAGAGAAAATACTCGAAACAACGTGACGGATGGCCTCTTATTCATCCTAAATCGGTGGAAATACTCGTAATCCATCTTCGTCGAAATCTCGGACAAAAAATATAAAAAGTTATTATAGAATTTCAAAAATAATACATAGTGAATAAAAATAATAAAAATAATAAGATATAAGCGATAACTGATAACAATAGTAAAAATTTCCCTTTGTAATGATCTAACATACTCTTATATGTGTATTCACCGAATAGTATAAATAGTTGATAGCTAACTTCTCGAATCAAATTTCGACACAGGGATTCGCGGAAAAATCGAGCCAATCAGGATGCGAGTCAGTTTTTGTGTTATAAAGTATAAAGACAAATTAGCGAGTTAACCTAAACCGCAGAGCAATATGCTAATCAGTAAAAGCGTAACAAATAGAAATGACTAATTGAGTTGCAAAGTCTTAAAAACTTAATTGCGGTTTCTACATGAGAAGAAATACGGCTAATTTTCTACTCTAGGAACAGGTTGAAAAACTATTGACGAAAGTGCGTATGAAACGACAAAAAAATTAGTTATAATACGCAATGACGAACCGATTGAGCGCAATAAATATTCCGTAATTGAACTTCTCGACTAATTAGCATACAAGCTATCTTGCTGAGCGCTCCTGCATAAAATATAAATCATCTGTCGTCTTGCAGCATTAATAGCCGACAATTAGAAAATTCGGTTTCCCTTGACAGAAAGCGTACGCAAGAAATACGAGAAAAAAATCGTACATGACTTTATTGGTAAAAAATTCACCGGTTGCTTAATTGGTGCATACATTTATACAAAACATACTAATTATCCTCCAAAAATTGAATTGTGGGGGCATTCTGGTTTCTGGGGGGTGTGCAAACCCCCGCCCCCTGCCCCCAAGCCCAGGTATGATTATTACATAGAAGAATGCGATCGATTTTAAGCTCTATTCGACATATTATCACTGTAAAATATCGAATTTGAATTACTAATCGGAGAATTGAAAGGTTGTTAATTTAGAAAAGGTTTATGCAAACGGGGTACAATAATTCACAGCTTGGAAATTTCACTAAAACGAGTTTTCATGATTTGGTGTAAGTCCGAATCATGGTACCGGAAGACTCTTAATTGACGAATTTAAACATTAAAATATCCAATAATTTATCAAACGTCACATTTCGATTATTAATCCTAACACTAAATATATAAGATTTTTAAAACTTAAGACCAGATGCGCCCGCCCACAAGTATTTAGGGTATTCAGAACTTTCAGGGTTACGGGAAAAAATCAAAATGCAAAGTAGAGGCGGACAAAAATCAAAAGTTCAGCGAAAGTGCTCGAGATGTTATTCAAAGAATGAAGCTAAACAGTTTTTGCATTATTTTAGCGTTTACACCACTTTTATAAAGCCATTCGAGGTCAATGAAGTTCTCGCAGCTTGCTTTCCTGTGGATTTGCCAGTCACACTGGCCCAAACTGTGTACCAATGGATTGGTACTTACATAAGCAGTAAAGGGTATCTAGCGATTTTTGGAGGAGTTTTAAAGATTCTGGGGTAGTACAGAGCATACATGGGCAGCAACCGAATTCCAAGGGGGATCCGATTGGGCCAAATTGCCAAAAAAACACCAAAAATTCAATCCTAAGATTCAATCGATTTTTGGGGTCTTTCAAATTCTGCGGTTTCCACAACCCCCACACCCATGTGTGGCCCAGACCCTCGAGACTTTCCCTAACGCCCATGGGTGGAAAGGAGGAATAAACGAAACCGTGCAGGTTGGGAGCACGGGCCACAGCTGCGCAGCATGGCTGGCTGACTCGGGAGATAGGATTGGTCTTGGGAATAGAAAGCCTAGAAATTTCATACTTATAGAGCCAAGGCGACCACTAAAATACGGGGTTGATATTCAAGTAGCGAAAAATCTGCCATAATACACGATTTTACGAGAAAGTTTTGTACATATATTTCTATTTTTTCATATCGTGTGCTTTTATTATGAAATGACCTGCCTTAGTATACTAGTCACATTCTTTTTAATAAAGTCCTCGAAATAGAATGAAATAAGTCTATTTCAGTTATAGTATTCGTCTGCATTAACTACCGTCAGATGAAGGAAAAGAATGCGCCCAAAGTGAACAAATTACGCTAGAAGGATCATCTACTCGTAAATCCTTTCGACATGACAAAAAATCGAACATACTTATGTGTTGAAAAAAAGAAAGGCGACGGGTCCTTCGAACGGTTTTCTTCAGAAGAAAAATCTTCTCCATAAGCCATTTCTAACACTCTTCTTTGCTTAACAAGAGCTGATGGTTATGACGATATTATCACCGCCTAATTTACCAGAAAACGACGGAAATTGTTGAAATTGAAACATTTTCGTTAGCGAATCGTTCATTAGCCGCAACTATAGTTAAACGGTTATTCTTTTTCGCGACGAAACGAAATTGCACCTGTCTACGCAGGTGTTAGAAAAATTTTCCTAGATGGAAGATTGTCAGCCGAAATCGAGGAAATCTAGGCGAGAATACTCAACGGAGCCGTAGTCTATTCATCGCGTGCCAGGAAAATGACCCAAAAAGAAATTTAGAGCATTACGCGTTATAAGTGCTCCCGTATAGAAAAAATTGGGCATTACGCAATATTAACGAAATAAGTGTAAAATTAGCTGACAGCTGTCTACCTTAGTTATTTTTTCATCTTCACCTTTCTTGTGTGCCAACGATGATGAAGTATGTGATGGAAAATCTGATATGTATTTATCAAAGCGTCCCCCTTAGGAACATTATGTGTGCGATGTAACTAAGCATGCGTGTTGAGTAGGCATTCAAACAAATTTTCAGCCTAAATTGGACCAAATTCCGATTGGGGATGCAAAACCGCCACATAATCCACAACCGCCACATAGTTCACAACCGCCGCATAGTACAGTACCGCCGCATTGGAAGGCACAACCGCCGCATAATTCACAACCGCAGCAAAGTTCACAACCGCCGCATAATACATAACCGCCGCGTAGTACAGAACCGCCGATCGCTATTACAAATAAATGTGTCTTAGATCAGGCGTAAATACATGTAAAACATATAATTTACGCACAGTTCTCGTTTTATTGAAGAAATTTAAGTAAAAGTCGTTTTTTTTAGGAATAATAAATGGCCGACTAAGTAACAGACCAGTAGGTACGAATTTGTGATTTATGCATAATAGAAACTTATCTCATAGCAAAATGTCTTCGTGTTAATGTAGCCATAATGTACATACCAGTAACGGTTCTATGTATGTACAAATATGGGATGAAAATTAGACCGTTGAATGCCCCAGAAGATTCGATTGAATTACCTTCGCAAAAAATTCCGTTAAATTTTCCTTAAAACCCCTATGAATTTGGGCCTTTGTCTATTTGTTGTACATTCGAGCGCCGAAAATTTGGCACCTTTATGCCAAAAATAAGCTAAAAAGGCACACTTTTTACAATTTCACGAAAAAATCGACAATTCTAGGGATTGCAGCTATATTGCGGGGGTCCGTCATTAGCCATTCTGGAGGGTCATTAATCCCCCAGATCACGTATGCAATGTGTATAGCGATTCATGAATATGAACTATGCGGCGGTTCTGTATTGCGGCGGCTGTAAACTACGTATGCGGGCGGTTATGTATTATGCGGCGGTTGTGGACTACGTGTGCGGTTGTGAATTATGCGGCGTTTGTGCTTTCCAATGCGGCGGTTCTGTACAATGCGGCGGATGTGAACTATGCGGCGGTTGTGCATCCGACCCCAAATTTTTATGCAGCAAAATCATCTTGGAATCGAAAGTAATTGAAAATCACAAACTTTATTTCGTTTGCTCGGCGTGTTTTTCAATGCGCCGATAGAGCACGATTTCAAACGTCGAAAAATTAAGTCTCTATCCCAATTTTCAATTTTTTTATCCTCGAAAAATTTAAGTACCTCAGAAATTTAAGATGACGACGTTATATTGAAAGACGCATTAAAAGTTGCAACAAATGCATGCCTCGTTCTACGACGCTTCAAAAAGACTTTGCAGAATGCTAAATAATAATTTTATCCTCAATGAATTTTCACGAAAACATTCAACAAATTACACTTTTGGGTTTCATTCGCATTCGCTAATATACGAGTACTAACAAATACGAAAAATTTATTACAAAAAATGAAAAGTTAGTACGAAAGAATATAGACAAGAGTGCATTTTTAAAAGAACATTAAGCAATCCGTCTAGTTTTAGAATTGTAACATTCTAATCAAAGCGCTTTTATGATAAGTTCCAACTTTTGACAAATTATTTATTAATATTGGTAAATTTGCAAACGAGAAAAATTATATTTTCTTTAAAAACACGAAGCCATCTGAATTTTCGAGTTTAAAAACATTAAGCCGATTACGTATTAGCATTGTATTTAAACAGGGTGGCCATAAAAAATGCTACAACCGATGTTGCGTCATGACTTGGGCAATAATGCACTCGGAATTTAAAGATGAGATGCACTAGATACATATACAACATTATTAAGCATATAGGTATCTTTGTTTGACAATACATGTAATCAAAAAATTGATTAGCACATTGTTTGAAACCCTAGAGCAGGTAAGCGCCCAAACAGTTGTAAAAACTTCAAGATTTCGTCATAAAAGAGAGCAAATTGATTACAGCATCAATGATAATTTTGGCGTTAAAACAATATCAGAGTAGGATGTAATCAAATCCCGCTAGCGCCCAAACCGTTGGCAGCTGGCCAAATTTTTTTCGCTGCAGTTTGGAAAATGACATTTTCTATGTAATGCAACCGGTCCTAAAGTTTTGCGTTCATATTAGCAGAAGTCAAGACCTATAACATCGGAGTACAAGCCTTTTTTATGGGCCAACCTTTATATCCCGAAAAATTAGCAATAAAAACTTTAACAAAAAACACGACTTATTTGATATTAAATAGTATATATGTAACGGTTTGAAATTTTAGTAGAGGGGTTGGGAGATCCCGGCCGTTTTTAGGCAAGCTTTCGCCGGAAAAGGGGGCGACTTTGAGTTGATGGGCGGGGACTACCAACCAACTATGGGCGGGCGAGATTCCCCATTCCCCTAATACATGTCCGCGAGACAGTAATAAATAGCTTATCGATCTACCGCTTACAAAGCTTTACAATACCAAGCCACATTAGGAACATACTAAAATACATAAATTACTTATATCCTCAAATAGACGATTAGAATAAGTGCACTCTCAGCACGTTAATTAGATCAAATAAAAAGATTATTTAGAAACACTTATTCCATTTGAATCTAGACAGCACGTTAACCTAATTAAATGCAGATAAAAACCGATCTCCTTACCTAAACTAAATTATCCTAAAATGAAGAAGGTTTTCGACCTTGCTTCAAATTATAGAATTATCACCTGACAATGAAATTAGTAGTTTTATTGCACAATTGTTTTCTTAAGCCGATCAGCTTCATAAAAGCTGACCTCTTTAATCCCGACTGACCCCGGGTGGTCTAAGCTGTAATCCATAGACAAAAAGTCATATCCCATCAATACGTGTGCTTGTATCAGCTCTTAGAATTTGCAAATTGAAAGCAAATCATGTAAACCGAAATAAATTCGATGTAATCAATCTTTAGACACAAATAAAACCGCAAAAAGTTTGTTCATTGCATTGAAATTTGTGTAGGGTTGGAGATAAATATCAGCAGGCTAGAAAACTTGTTGTATAGCTACAAAACGAAAGTGCGCGTTTGTTACGTCATACGAGTAAACGCTAGACATCTCTCCTGATGCATTAAAGAAACCAACAAAGCGTAAGATATTTCTAGAAAAAAGTCACCCGCTGAGAAATTATGCAAATTACATCAATGATAATAAAAGTCCCTTCTTAAAAAACTTAGATTAGCTAGTCAGGTGATAGCAACGTAAGCAATTTGATGTCAAAAAATCATCAAGTTTCATATCTGATCTAACGAACGATATCATTATTATTATTACCAATCAGCAGTTTTTCAATCCGAGAATCCATAGGCTTTCTTCGTTGTCAACTAAGTCATTAAAAAAGATGATAAAAAGTAGAGCTAAAAATTTAAAAGAAAAATTTCCCAAGAAAATCATTTAGCCAGTAGGCTTTATATAGAAAAACAAATTGGATATAAGCAATCGTATAATTAGCTAATTGACCTCGATAAATTTATAAAAAAGTTATTTAACGTAGAAAAAGTTTGACTTCAAAATTCAGATGTGTGTCTTTTCGTTCAGCTGCATTTTCATCGGACCAACAGCTGTCGTCAGATCAGGAAAATATGAAAATTAAAATAGTAGCCAAATAAACAAATAAAAAGATACCAGCTTATTTGTTTCCGCCACTTTTAGATTTCCTTATCGTGTCACTAAGACGCTATTTAAGGTGAAATATTTTCCATACACTGCTCATTAATCAGCAATGAAGGATAAAAATTAAGTTTTTAATAAGACACGACAAACGAGATTCACGCATTTAAAAATTTAAAATTTAAATTTGAATAAACTTAAATATTTATTCAATAAATAATTATTCAAATACATTTAAATTTAAAAGCAGCAGTTGATGTAATGATACTAGAGCTTCTATAAAAAATGCATTTCAGATTATATGAATATGGCCAGAGTTAAAAGCGCAGCCTGTTCAGAAGAGCAGCTAGCCGCTTTACGCTTAAGCTTATTTGGAATCACCTGCTGATAATCTGTTACACACGAGCTTGTGCTTTTCAGTCAAGAACTCTCAGCTACAGTATATCGTCAATTTTTTGCAATTATGTACGTCTAATTAATTCATAGTTACCGTAAGCCATCAGGTTACTGTCAATACAAATACTTCAAGAAAAGCGCAAAATATAATTACTCTTGCAATATCGAAGGAACGTGGCTTTTAATGGAACTTCATCCGAAATTACTAGGAATTTCAATATCGAATATGAATGAAGTCTGCTTTTGAAGATTCTTGGCTGTAAACATTTTATGAGGAAAAATTAAGCAAAATTAAGCTGAAAATAAATTAAAATCGATGTTTTCCAGAATAATCGCCTAAAATAGATCATACACTGTGATTCAAAGATTCAATACTATTTTTAGGCTTTTTTTAGATCAACAGATCCCTCCATCCCTCCTTCAGATGGCCCAAGACCAGCCATTCTGTGCTTCTACAGTGAAGCTCGGGTATTGAACATAAATGCACAGCATAACGGTCTGGGGTGGGGCCAAAAATTAAGCTTTTTTGGGCCAAAATGACGTCAAAAAGTAATGTAAAAGCTAAAATAGCGTTATGACCACACATGGGCGTGGGGAAAGGGGTGGGGGTTTGTATCCCCCAGAAATTGAAACCCGCAGATTACTGCAGACCCCAGAATTCTATTTTTAGTAACATTCTTGGCAATTTTACCTATCCTGACCCCCAAGATTTCCTCGCTGCCCACGCATGGTTATAAATATGTTTACAGTTTCTAGTCACTTTCAAGCACTTTTGAAGAAAATTTTTCATTTTCATCGTCTTTTAATGTTCATTTCGCCTCATTTTTCTCAGAAAGTTTTCCATTCTTTCATTCTGGGGTCTCCAACAAACTCCTCTCGTGCATAGTATCGAAATACCAATATCTCTATTTATTCGTAAAAATTTTGGTCGTAAATGCGGTGCTGCGCTACTTAGTCAGCTTACGCGACTGCTAAAAATAAAAAAATCCAAATTCTTCTTCAATGTTTACTGTAGGTCCGGAAAATTCAGTCCACCATTTTCCGACTGAATCAAAGATATTAAGACGAGCAGAGAAAATCAAAGCAGATGTTATTTAACGACCAGTTAGGCACTGAAATCCTATTATCGGCTTAATTTATGATAATTAGATATTGATTATTTTATAGAGCGAAATCACGGCGAGGAACAACAAAGCGAAATTCTACGCTGTGATACGAAATATATGTATCTTTTTAGTTGTTCGCTAACCGTAGTAATCAGGCCGAAAATGTCTCTAAGTAGTCGTATGCTAAAAAAAGATTTATTAGCACGTATTATAGTGATCTTACGCGCTACATTAGCCAGCCTATTCATCAAATTTCGAAAAAATTAAAGCAAGACCATTTTCTTATACACTTAGCGAATAACGTAGTGCGCAAATGACGCACGGATTTGCCGATGAAGTAACCAAATTTGGTGTCGTTTGCTGAAAGAAGCTCGAATCTAGCGTGGCTTGCATGATAATTTCGAGAAATCTATACCAGAAACTCGATTCGTGGTCTAAAGTAGCTTGCTTATGTATACAAAGTTAGTTTTGATCAATAAAGCAAAGAGCTTTATTTTCCATGATCATAGTGAATAAGCGACAGAATGAATAAATTTCGGGAAATCGATTCTAGTAATACGAGCTGCTATTTTTCCAAAAATTATTTTATTGTTCCTTTAATGCTCGTATTTATTTAATTTATTTCAACTTTTTAGTTTGTTTTATAATCTATTTCGTGCACGTCTTCGTCTGAGTTTTATATTACTGGTCGAAACGGAAATCACAAAGGGCAATATTGTAGGCATTCCCCAAATGTGATGAAAAAAATTGCGTAACAAACCGAAATTACAGCAGAGTGAGTGGTTCTAGGTCAAAGTAAAATTACAAGAAATTAGGAATTTCCTTCCCTACTTTCACTATGTTTCAAATAAATGACGATAAAAAATGTGCTGACTGACTATATCAATGAAAAACCTAGCCAAAAAGCCATAATCAAAAACTGCTCGCATTTCCACTTTTTCGTTCCGCTTATACTAAAGAAACAAGTCCAAGTCGTATTTTACTTTACCTCTTTTAGCCCGACAATAAACAGTCATTTTCTGTCAAAAAATTACTTTTTTAAGATGGCACATTTTCGAAATTTATTCAGCAACTTGCATTTCATTAGTTCAGTTTTAAATTCATTTTCAAAAATAGCGAAAAACAAGAAAAACAAAAAATCTGTTAAAACTCTTCACACATAAATCGCTTAATAAATTACCTTACTTCAATTAATAGTTTTTAATTTTTCTCCGATTTTTGAGAAAACTTTTTCAAATCAAAGTTCAATGAATGACACTATTCATCGGTCATCCTTCAGAGCATAAAGTGTAAGTTTTATCTTATTTCATGCTTGCGCTTAGGCATCTTTGAAATAGTAAATTTTCGAGCCAATTTCTAATCCAATAAAATTTAATTTAGACTTATTAATAAATATACTTAATTAGGCTGATTAATTTCCATAATTAGCCTTAAAAATTAAACTATAACGTCACCTCGGCCGTAACTCCTTAAATCAACCAAAAAATGTCTTGAATTTTTGAACAAATTTTGTTCTCTGGTACCTTCATCCGGACAATTCAAGACTGCCTTTCCCATTTTTGATCTACTGCCTGATATTCATAGAACGCGACTGTGTGAAAAATTAGTAATTAATTTATCGAGGACTCGAGGACTCACTCACATGACTCACTGGTCCGAAGCCATAACGAAATTATCCGATTTTGAAATTTAATTTAGGCGCTTATGTGTGACTTTACTCTTCAGAACTCGCGTCTGCGCTATTTTTCGATTTTCGTTAAAACAATTATTTGCACCATTGAGTTATAGACTAAGAAATTCTGTTTAGCTACTATTGTTGTAGTTCAAACATCCATGCTTTTAGAATAATTCCAAAACTCCGGACGACGAAAATAGAATGATTACGTCAGAGACGGAGAAACATTATTAGGCCATTTATTGGGATTTTCGCATCGAAAAGCCTGATGCTGTTTTTGGATATAATGCTGCCTGTTATATCTAAAAATAATCCGATTTATTATCATTTGTTGACCAAAAAGTAGATCTGAGATATAACTAATTTTTTTAAAAAGACTCTTATATCTTTTCTGAAAGTAGGATATAGAATAAGTTAGTACAAGTTTAAATTGAATGATACATAAAAAACTAATGCGCCAACACATGTGGGCGTGGGGATTGAGGGTATGCACCCCCCAGACGGCCGACCAGAAACCATAATCACCCCTTGAATTCAATTTTTGAATTTTTTTGTTTTTTTGCAATTTTTCGATACTAATGGATAGTGCTGGATGAGAAACGTTGAAAAACGGTGTTTTTTCCGCCATACCACAATTTTTAAGACCATTTTTTGACCTTCCCTCAGAATTTTAGTGCTGCCCACCTATGGCTGTGAATAACCAAATATCAAGGAAAATTATAAAAATCATTGATTCTTCGTCCTTCAAGTGTTTTTAAGAAGCTTTGACTGAATGAAGGCTGCTTCACTACGTCTGAGCTTGTGTGTCTTAGATGGTTAGGACCAGACATGCGCGTGGGGGGTTGCGGGCGAGGAACGACCGGGCGCCCGGTCCCGATCGGGCCAAGTAAGCCCGGTCCCAGCCAAAAAAGAGCCAGGATTCGGCCGGGCCTCAACGGCAGAATACGGGAAGCATGTTGAGTTTATTATTTCTTGTGTGTGTGTGTGTGATTATTTTGGAAATCTTCATGAATTAACTTCTCTGCAGCTTTTAATAAGTTTTATCGTGCTTTTATGAAATCAGCGCCAGGCTTATCTTATTTTTCTCTTAGTTGTTTCACATCTGACGTGCTTCAACAATATACTATTTCGCTATTCAAATCCGCAGTCAACATGTGACGTACAAACGCATATCTACACCTACATAGTATAACCTACACTGATAGTTCCTCGACTCCGGTCCTGGTCCTGGCCTCAAGAGCTTAGTTCCGGTCACGGCCAAATTTTGGGCCCAGTCGTTCACTGTTAGGGGTGTACCCTCAGAATAAAAAAATGGAAAAATGTGGGGAAAATGAGACAAAATGAAGGCCAAAACGGATGAAAATTTAAATTTTTAAAAAAGCTTGAAATTGACTAGAACCTGAGTAATAAGCGTAGATTTAATGCTATTTTAGCGCTTAAACCAGTTATTGAAGTGATTTTGCACAAAAAAGCTCAATATTGACCCCCAGACCGGCTACCCCTCCCTCCGATCGGTCGTGCTGTACATCTATGTTCAGGACTTATGTGTAAGCTTCAGCTTGACATATTCAATAATCACTGTTGTCAATCCTTGGTTTTTCAAGTTTATCATAGGTAGCGCGTTAGCGCCTACCTAATATATATTGGTTATCCCTAACACCTGTGCACCCCCTCCCGTACAGCTATAAGCGGGACACATCTGGGAGGTGTGGCTTTTTTTAAAAGATATATAATCAAAAACTAATTTTCAGACTTTTTGTTTACACTCAATACCGAGTGTGTAATGAGCGTGTAAAGTTTTGGCGTAACGTTATAACTTATACAAATCTTTGACGCTTTTTTTAGCCAGCTTGTACACAACTCAGCATAAATGCCTCATACAATTTAATGGCATGGATTTGTAGAAGAAGAAATTTTCCGGATGACCGTTTTACTGTTTTTGAATTTCGCATTAGTTCTTGAATGGGAGTGTAAAGAGTGTGAAAATATGAGGGTGGAAAGACACATTTTGGTCGAGTTTTCGACTTGTTTATGTCTGCCAAGAACTCCGGTTATGAGTCCCAAGAAATTTTTTCGGATATAAATGTACAACGGCTTAAGGGCTACGTTCTGCTTACCAGCAAACTTTTGTGCACTCAATACAGAGTTATTACCAGGGGTTTAAACTTAACACTCTAGTGGTTGATGTAAAATAAAGATTTTGTTTAAAATTTCTCTGCCAACTTCTCCGCATACAAGTCAGGATAAGTTTAATAAAGTTAGAATAAAGCACCTTCTAAGGGCTACATGTGGCAGCAAACCGTGTTTAAAAAAACGAAATATTAAGTTCTTTATGGGGGTGTAAAGTTTGACATCGGGGTGTAAGATGGGCGAAAAACACGTTTTTTCCCTATTTTTATTGGTAAATATCTCGAATATTTTCCGGAACATAAGTTTTGCACGTGCAAACGTAGGTACAACGGTCCGGAGGCTACAAACTGGCTTAAACCGAATTTCTCTACACTCAATGGGAAGTTAGGTTCAGATTCTTAAAGTTTAAAATGTGATGGATGGTGGAAAATACGTCTAAAAATAGCCAGCCTAACCATCTTAGAAAAAATCAGGGCTACTTATTATCTAGTGATCATGCTAGATATACCACGGCCGGTCTAGGGTTCAGTTTGTCTTCAGGGTTAAGCCATATTTATTTACACATGATATTCATTTCATTCACTTCATCCAGAAGGACAAAGCTCGGTAAAACTACAACAAAGTATCACACAAAATTCACTCTTCGTTTCCAGATACCCGGTCTGAGGGTCAGGCCGTCCATAGGAAGGTCAGCTTTTTCTTTAGCATCGGTATAAATGTTTTAAAACCGATAAAACTGCTTAAGTTGACCATTTCTGGTTGATTTTGAGAATTTTTAGATGAAAGTTGATTTTCGTCGGTCTTTTGCCATAATTTTGTGCTATTTTTCCTAGTAAATTGTACCTTTTTTCCTTCTGGAGCATACAAGGGTAAGGTAGAGGTAACCAAGGGGGAGTGAAATCAAGAAATACTCAATTGTGGTCATTGTTTTTCGTACAAGGTCTCTTTATACATTGAACGAGTTATAATGACGATCTCTAGAAGTCAATATACATCCTGTTCGTGTAAATTTTAGGGTCACAGTAGCTCATCATGAACGGTTAACTGGGTTTTTGCTCTTATAAGTGAAGTTTAGCCAATTTATGGACCTCTGGTGATGGAGAATACAAAAATCTATCAAAAGTGGCGCGAAGCGCCGGAAAATTTTAATATTTTTACTGTTTTTAGGTAGAATTTTCGGCCTTTTCTCCTAGGCCCCTGAGTGTTCTGGAGTCTAGTCCCTCATTTTCCCCCACGTGCAGATCTGGGCCTAAAGTCCCGACCCTCTCAAATATTTGGTTGATCAAGACATTGGAAAAAGCTTGTTGAATAAAAGGCAAGCAAACACAAACACACACACACACACAAATTGACGCAGAAAGAGTTGGGTTAGACCCCCGAAAATCATGCTCTTTGCGGTTTTTATATTTTACCCCTCCCAGACCCCGAAATCCGGTCGCTAACCAAGTATGGATGCAAATATAACTTGAATGAGAAAGATGCTTATTAAAGTATTAAGTTAAATTCCATCTGTAAATTACCTGATTCTTAGTGGTTTTTATTATTTCAGGCCGAGTATATAAGCGTACGAAAAATGCATAAATTCCTAATAACCAGGTAGTGACAGAAAAATAGAAAGTCGTGACCTATAAATCCGAAATGCGGACGCGCTGCGTTGTTTATTAGAAAAAAAGGACGTAAGACAGAGAAAGAGGGTTAATTACCTCACCTCACTTAGTTGTCATTCACAGTTTTAAGCATGAAAAAAACACGGGCGCTGATTTCAAAAAATCAGATCAAAACTTTTGCCCAAATTTGTACGGATAATTTTAACACATTGAAGAAAATGTGGGCGGTGTAGCTAATTAAGCCAAGATTTACGCACAACGTGCCAGCTAACCTGTTTACCTCGTTAGCATAAGCAGAAGATGTACGCAATTGTGCTGTAAGACAAGGTTTGCCAAACGAACCAAAGAAGAAATAACGACTTCTACGAAGAATATGATAATATGTTCATATTTTAATATGCATGTGTTCTCGGTCATGCTGCGCTGTAATTAAAGGTATTGTCGATAATGGTAAGAAACGAATATGATTTTCCAAGGATACCTAATGATGAAAGCGATAAAAAAATTGGCTTAGCTCCGTTCACACGCGGACGTGGGGGTTTGGGGGTATGCATCCTCAGAAGGCCGAATACCCCAGAAATCAAAATACCCCCTCCACGAATTCAATTTTTGACATTTTTTATGCCAATGGATAGTGCTCGATGAGAAACATTGAAAATGGTGTTTTTAACCATACCACCATTTATAAGACTATTTTTTGACCTTTGAAAAATCTTGCACCCCCCCTAGAATTTCGGTGCTGCCACCTATGGCTCCGTCTTTAAAACTGCATTTATAACGCATATAGCGATTTTTTTGCAACGAGTTGTGTTCCGATGGGATTGAAATATGTATATTTCTGGAAAACCCAGTAGACTCCGTAGAAAAAAATATGTTATTCGCCCGATAAATTATTCTGGCCTCCTTTTGCTACCACAAAATTTTGGCTTGTCCCAGTAAGTTCTAAGACAAAATTTCACCTAATTCGCCAGAAATGTCAAATTGAAATATTAGTATATCAGTATCGAAACATGGTTTTTCTTCAGTACAATTCCAAAAGTATCTAAATTTTTCAACTTTCGAATGAAACCGAGTTAAAATAGTAATCAGCTATTCAAAAAAATGATAGTCATTGTCAGGGTCGAAGCGTTTCTCAAAAAGACTGAATACGTGTGTAAGCAGAAGAATGGCTGAAACCTAAAAAATAATCCTCACCACCAAAGGTGGGCAGCACCGAAATTCTAAGGGGAGGGCGAAAAATTTTTCGGCGAAAAAACACCATTTTCCGACGTTTCTCATCGAGCACTATCCAATGACATCAAAAAATCGCTAGAAAAGCGAAAAAAATTTCAAAATTTGAATTCTGGGGGTATTTTGATTTTTTTGGGGGTATTTCAACTTCTGGGGGGTGCATACTCCCAAACCCCCACGCCCATGTGTGCCCACCACACATACATAGCCGAAGTTTCGAGGGCCTGGGTTGATGTCAAAACTTCAAAGATCAACGTGGTCCGAAAATTGATGTGCAAAATAAGCCGTTTTTCATAGTTATTTTTGTCAAGCTCTATCTCATAAGCATCAAAAATCGCAAAAAACGAAAGAACTTATTGACACCAGTCTCTGGGGGTCTGTGGACTTTTCTGGTTCTCTGGAGTTCAAACCATAGATGCACACCATGGTAGGTCTGGGAATCATACCAGTACAAGGCTCATCCAGAGAGATTTCTTGACCAAAATTTGCCTGAAAATGGCCAAGACGTAAAATAGAATAAAGACAGCATTAATTGGAAGTTTCTGATCAATTTCAAGCACTTTTACAGAATGGTTATGATTTTTTGTTTTTGACCTCAATTTCGCTTTACTCTTCCCAAGAGATTTTTAATTTTGTCCTATCGGGGATACAGACCCTAAGCTTCCCGACGTGCATGTCTGGCCATACCCCGACACTTGCGCCCACATACAGTCCCCACATAACTCATATGGTTCAGCAGGAACTGCTGGCACTACACGTAGACGTCGAGGGAGGGGGTTGCAATTCCCAGAAGGCCGAATACCCCTCTCCCTCAGAAACCAGAATACCCCCAGAACTCAATTTTGTAAACTTTTTTGTTTTTTTCCGCAATTTTTTGATGTTAATGGATAGTACTCGATGATAAACGTTGAAAAATCGTGTTTTTCGGCATTAACACTATTTTAAAAAAAATTTTGTGACCTTTGAAAAATCTAGCACCCCTCCAGAATTTCGTGCTGCTCACCTATGGCTGGCACCACGTCAATGCCCCAGACATTTGCTCATTCTGTAGATCAACTAAAACAAATCCTGATAACAGTAGTCCATTAAAAAAAGAGGGGCGCTAAATAACTCTTCAATGGATAAAAACGAATTCATCGTGAAATTCGTTATGCGCGTACATTATGGTCATATTAGGCGATATTCGAAGAAAAATGACACGAGAAGGGCTTTTATGTTTATAAATATCCATTTATCAAGCGCGTTACTACAGCTAATTTGAGTTATTGCCGAAAAAACTTATCAAAAAAGGCGTAAACACTTTCCGTTGCCCAAAATCAAAAGCTGAGCTCATTTCTTAATGCTCGCTTATGCTTAAAAGTTGCTCAGCTGCTTGAACTGAGTAGAATCTTACGCAAATATGTACATATGCATATGCTGAAACCTTATAAAGCATTGCACTCGGGACGATATGAATATATGTACATAATATATGTAGAAACGCTTACAAACATTGCTTACTACGCGCGCTCTTCTCGGAAAAATAAGAGTAAAAGCGGCTTCTCGTTAAGCTAATCCGCTAATAAACGCGGGGGAAAAAAGCTTTTTCCTTCCAGGAATAGTTTCAAAAAAAGTGGTCGGGAAAGGGCGAACAACTACTAACAGGGAAAAAAATTGGGCACTGAGTTACTCGAGTGTTCAAAATACGCTGGAGATTCGGGAGAGTCTGGGAAAAGCGGTCCTTAATCGGTCGATATTTTTGGCTCCTAAACGACGAAAAACGAGGAGAGGCGACGAAGGAAGGATAGGCGACGTTTTACGAGCCTAGCTTACGCGCCTAGCTAATCCTCTCGTGGCTAATGTAGCGAATCCCGCGTTACGATTTAGCGACGTTGCAAGAGTTGATAAAAAATGAACTCAAATGTTGAATTTTCGAGTAGGAACTGTAATCTTTTGACGTGTCGACGCTTGGGAGCCATACTTATTCGCCATAGGAATACAAATATATATGTACAGCAGCTGTCGTAACGTCAAGCGCACGGATCGGAAAAGTACGTTAGCTTTTATTAAGTGCAGGAACGGGGTCCAGCTAAAGTATACCTTGTGTATATAAAGTACGCATCCGGAACAAGTATGTAATTCGGCGATTTGTTCGAGCAATTAACCCTCATTCATCTTCACTTTTGACTTATGGCGTAATCGGCGAAAATGTTATTTGACCCAATAAAGTACACCTTGACAAGTGGAAGAAATATCGATGTTATGTCGCGATTGCGAGCCTACAGCGTGGGGCCTAAGCTGCAATAGAAATAAAAATGCAGTGATTTTAACAGCAATATAACAGATGATACTCATGGGCGGATTCGAGGGGGACGGGGGGAAGGGGAGGCGGCCGCCCTTCATTGGCCAAAAATATTTAGCGAGATAAAGAATGTATATTTGTATGATTTGCAATGATTTTTGGCCGTCAGTGATCATAACTACTCAAAGTTTTCTGGCGCTTCGCGACAGATAATGCCTATTAAAATAGAATTTATTCATTTTCTTGGCGGCCCGGAAGTAATGTTTTTGCTCAGAGAATAGGTTTTAAAACGATTTAAAGAGTAGGAACAGCTTTTTCAGCATAGTTTTCTTCTATTTCGTGCATAACTTTTCAAAATTTTTGACGTTCCATGTCAAAACGTTCTTCCGCTTTAATTTCAAAATTTTTTCGGCGCTTCACGCCAGACTTTCCTAAAATCAAAGAAATTTGATCATTTTTTCAAGCGAAATTGCATAAAATTTTAAAAAATTTATCAAAAAATGTTGCGTCAAAAGTGATTTTGAATAAAAGTAGAAAACGCAAAACGTCGAAAAAACGCTACTCTGCACGCGGAGGACAAATTTTTGGACCTATTTTTGACTATTTTTGGAAAAGTTGGGGTACCGTTCCTCTCTTAGAAAATTCTTAGATCCGCCACTGATCCTGATAAAGAAAAATTTCGCAGATAATTAGCCCCTGCTATACCTAGGAGCTTCTTCATTTAAAGCTCCGCCTCATTTTTCAGTTCGTCGATTTTTCGACAGCACAGTCTGTTTATGCGTAAATATGCGTTTCAGTCGACGTAATACCGGCATTTTTATTTTTAAAAAATATTTAGTGATTAAAAAAAAATTCCAAAATCAATTATAGATTAACTGAATTTTCGAGTCCATAAATTTCGAAGTTTTTTCACTTGAACCTTCCAAAGTTCGATTTAATTGAAGTCATGAATCTGTCGAATAGAGTAAAGCAACATCACGTATTGCCCGGAAATCCAGGATTTGAGTAAGTGTGAAACGGTCGGTAAGCCAACTGTTGCGAACCAATAAAAAATGATAAAAAATCCATTTTTTGCCATTTTCTACGAAAATCTATGTCTTAATTAAAATAAAATCACGTTTGATGTAGTATTTCTAAACGTCCGCACTTTAGTTTGAAATAGTGTGTGCGAATGTGTTCTCTTAAAGAATTTCATTAAACGTTTAATACGCAAAGATACTGCACAAAGCGACAAAATTTGAAAATTCAGACTGATTAATGGCTGAGCACAATTTGCTTTATTCATGAACTGTTTGAAAAATAGAAGAACGTCAATTTTTTTTAGCGCATAGTGCCAAGAATTCTCAAAAAAAGCCCAATAAAATTACAAGACACGGCAGTATTTTCTGAAGATTTTGCGAAATTCTGCTAAATAATGGTCAAAAAATACGACCCACACCTCTGTTGTTTGTCTCAGCAACTAAGTTCCATAATCATGCGCCAAAATCAAATGACTCAGAAAAACACAATTTTGCCAAAAAAAGGTAACACTTCCGGAGTGGAGGAATGAAAAAGAGCGTACATTTAAAGGCTAAATTATTTTACATGATTTATTTCGAGTTTTCAAGTTGTGTGCGAGCTTATACAATAAGTATCTGGTCATTTAAGCCAAGATTGCATGCAATTCGATCTTATTCGGTTGATCTAAAAGGTTCACGTATTGAATGTCGGTGGAATTGAAGCCAATAAAACCCATAAAAACGGTTTTCGTCGGATATAAATACGCAAAAGTTAAGGGCAAAAATCAGCTTTTTCTAAAGAATTTATGAAGTTTTTTACGTTGCAAGCTTAGCCGTTTCTACATACGTTTTGCATAGAGTTTCCGTCAGTTATAATGAGCTTAATTAAAATGCAAAGATGAATTAGCCGTAGCGCGGAGGACTGACGAAAGAATTGGACATATTTGTAATAAACAACTGGAGGTTTCGGTAACAATCGTGTTAAAGCCAACTTGATCGTATCAGGTGATTGAATTTTCGATGAAAATGTGGTTTTTCGCATTTGGTCAAAACCTAGCGATAAGCAATTATCGATGTTGCTTATTATCATAATTATATTTCGTCAATAAAGAATGCGCACTCAAATTTTTTTCTGCTTGATCCCCAGGAGAATTTAGCGGTTCGAAATGAACATTGTTCTCAGTTTTTTGCAATTAGGCTGATTTCTAGAAATTTTTATTTTCTACCGTAAAATGACGCATTTTTTGGTGAAGCTGATTTTGCTTTCTCTAGAAAGAAAGGATGAGTAAAATAAGAGAAAAGAATAACAAAGGATAGCGCAAGAAAAGTCTTCTCAACGTGCTTATACGATTACGAGGGTAGAAAATGTGTTTTCTCACGATAAGCTATAGCTTTTCATATAAATTAAGTAAATTGATGATGCATTTATTTTGTAATTTATTTCTTGAAAATAAATTAAATTTCATTAAAAACGCTCGAAAATTACAACAATAGGATTACTTAATTATAATTTTGAATAATTAATCTTAATTTCTGATTGTATTCCACGTCTTTTTGAACAATATCAAAATGTTTCCACCTATTGGTTATGTTCTAAATTTTATTTTCATCTAAGAAATATTGAAAAGGAAAAAAATCGGATAATGACCTAAAATAGTTGAGCGTAGTCTTGCAAGTTAAATGATAAATTGATCTTCATTTTTAGTGTAAGAACAACAGACCTCAACAACTAATTAGCGTGTATAAGATTAACCGTCTTATTTTTCAACCAGTTTTATTAATTTTAATGCGTTTCCACACATTGAACTATGATAAAAGGACGTGCTTAAATGATTGAGAAGCTCTCTACCAACTTAACTGATTTTGAAATTAAAGGAAAATGATAAATAATACTTTACAATAATGACTAAAAGTACAGTAGAAAAGTTTTAGAAATTTGCGCACGAAATTGATTTTCGGGAAATCAATTTCGCTAGAAACTTTGGAAATTCATTCTTTTAAGTGCATAGTTTCTAACAATGAGCAACACATTTGACTACTTTTTACTTAAATATATTAATCTCATTATACAGATAAAAAATGCATGTCCGCCATTACATCATAGGTAGCGCGTCAGCGCGTACTCCTAATATACCCGTACTTGGGTACCCCCAACATATGCGGGCCCCCCCTACAGCAACACTGGGACATTTCTAGGGGGGGGGTGCAGTTTTTTAAAAGATAGATAATAAAAAAATTCGCTGCGGTTGTTTTTTGTTTTTCCTTACACTAAATACTTAGCTTAAATGTGAAAAATTTTTGCGTAGTGTTATAACATACAGGAACTTTTGATGGTTTTTTAGCTAGCGTGTACCGAACTCAATGTGAACGCCTCATGCAATTTAATGGTATAAAATTGTAGAAAATAAAATTCTCCTGATGACAAATTTTTTGTTTTTTTTTAAATTTCACATTAGTTCTAAAAGGGAGTGCAAAGAGTGAAAAACGGGTGTAAAGAGAGATTTCGGTCGCGTTTTTTACTTCTTTCTGTTTGCCAACAACTCCGATTATGGATCCCGAAAAAGTTTTCCTGATAGAAATATACTATGACCACACACGGGCGTGGCGTGTGGGATTAAGAGGTGAGGTGCCTCCCAGAAGTTGAAACCCCCAGATTACTGTAGACCCCAAAATTCAATTTTTAGTAACATTTTCGGCAATTCTACCCATCCTGACCCCCTCCCCAGAATTTTCTTGCTGCCCACGTATGACTATGAACCAATGGCTACTTTCTGCTTACCTGCAAATTTTTTTACACTCAATGGGGAGTTCGATCCAGGGGCTTAAAGTTTACAATCTAGTTTTGGACGTGTTTTTTAAATAATGACACCTAGTTTTGTGATAAGAAAACAGCAAACTGTCTAATCAAATTATCCAAAAAAAATGTAAGTAAATGTGTAGAATTACCCGTCGCCTTCACCACACTGATTATGCTCGTAAACAACCGGAAAATTAAAAAAGTCCCAATTAGTCCGGTGGGCTAGCAGCTATATTTGTTCCCGCGTAATAATTTTCACCTAACGAAAGCGTATTTAATATAATGTTAAACAAAGAATCCGCAAGAATCTGGCCCGAACATCTAATTTGTCAACAAAAAATAGGATCTAATCGATCTAAATTTCGCTTGCTTATCTGAGCATGTACTAGTAGGAGCACCGAAAAAACAACCGAGCCGTTTGAAATCGACATGTTTACTGAATGGATTTCCCGTTATAAGCAATACTGCCTGCTAGCGTTAGCATACTTTGCAATTAGATATAGTAGTGAAAATTAGCATACCGATTTTATCTCAAGAAATTTCGCTCTGCTCTTAACAAAATCAGTGCATCTCACACCTACCTACTATTTTGTTGTTTATTGTTAGCAGATGTTTTGCAATCATAAGTACGCAGCAAAAATTAAAATGATACTTTTTAATTTCAGTCTTGCATTTCAGAAAATTTGTTGGGTTCAAATATAACTCCTCGTTTTCTATCTTACATTCACTTTTATTACTTTTGATTAGATTTAAACACATTATGTATGGAAATCATAACAAAAGAAGCCAATTCGACTAGCAATCTTAGACAAACTGGAAAATCTGATTAAAAAGTATATAATTTTATAATTCTATCAAAATGCTTTTTTAAATTTTTTTATTACATTGATGTCGTTCGCGAAGTAGCTGAATCGCGAACGAATTTTCAATGTTATACAGTGACCAAACCACGCCTTCTTTGAGCATATCATTTGTCAGAATTATGAAGGAATCAATAAACCTTGAAAATCTTTATTTGTTCCAGTTTTTCAATTTTCCGCCATTACAAAAAGTTTCTGAGTCGCTTTATGCACATTATTTTTAGAAAATAGTAGATATCGGTTTTAGCCGAAGAATTTTGATCCTTTTGGATTCAATTCAGTGTTTTTACATAGATTTTCCGTTCGGAAAGCCAGGTTGAGGAGAAACATGGGATCAAAGGTTGAAGAAGACCGACAATTTCAGGTTTACCGAATTTCGTATATCTCATCAACGCTATACTTTGTATATTATCACTTGGCATTTATTTATCGCAGCGCGAATTTATATGCAAAATGCTCTACCTTGCCCATGTATGGCAATAATGTACAATAAAGATATGATTCAGAACTATAGCAATTAAAGAAAAGTGCATACCTAAGTTTATTGCAATTTTATCGTCCTAAAAAAGCGGAAAATTCGGAAAGCTTCGCGTTAGCAAACAACGCAGTCCGTTACATAAATCGAGTATAATGCACAAAAGTATGTACCTGTGCAGTATTGAATCTCGATATGAACTGAATAAAAATAGCTTATTTGAAGAAAGTGAAGAATTTGTAAGCAAACGGTCGAATGTAGAATTTATTCCAATATATGACGTGAAGAAAAACCATATGCACGTTGCGCAGAGGAGCAGAAAATTACCTGATAAAGCTAAACATGCGAATGAGGAGGAACGTAGAGTAAATATGCAATTTATTTTCTGTTTCAGGATGCAGTTAGCTATTATACCTAGAAGCAAGAATATTAATCAAACATGATAATCATCGGCAGTAATTCTTCAAATCCTGATAATTTCAGGAGTGGTGTGGTGAGGTGACCCTAGATGGCAGTAAGTGGTCGATCTGAGGCGGAGTTGGCCAATCCGGGGGATTTCGCGACAGAGCTTTTTTTAAGCTAAAATGGTCTCAAAAACTGTCATACTGCTAAGATAGCGTAAAAATATTTTATTTCCTCATTCCTTATCATTCCAAGCACTTTTGAAGAAAAAGTTTGATATTCCTCGATTTTTGGCCTTCATTTTTGCCTTATTTTTCCCCCAGAAAATTTCCCATTTTTACAATCTAGTAGACCTAGACTTCAAACCTCTCTTCAAGTGCATGCAATAGTGAACAGACATGCATGTAGGCAGGCCCGTGTTCAAGTGGGCGGGGGCCGCCCCCCTCCAAAAATTTAAAAAAAAATTTGTTTCTCCCAAGGGTGCCCCAAAGGGAAGGATGAAAAATTGGCGAAGTGCGTCTAAAACACCGCCAAAGCAGTGTTTTAGTGCACGTTTGAGCTAATGAACTTAAATTTTTCCGGCGCTTCGCAACGAATTTATTGTTTATGCATATTTTTGTCTTCTAAACCCCTAAAGATCGCTCAAATTTGACTTCGACATAGGGAAGCATGTCAATTTTTCTACATCGGCGCTGCGCGCCGGATTCATTGTCCAGCTATATTTTTTGCCTTCTAGCTCACTCAAAACAGCTCAAATTTGAGTTATGACATGAGAAACATGAAGTTTTTCAAGCGCTTCGCGCCCTTTCTATTGTTTATATGTTTTTTTATATTCTAGCCCGCTCAAAACCTTTCAAATTTGAACATGACATGCAGAATCTGTCAAAAAATTTTCGGCGCTACGAATGTTCTAATCAGTAAAGCAAATGATTAAATACAAAGAAAAGAGACAAAAAATAATTTGTCGATCAAGTGATGAGAAATCAGCTTAAATGATAAATTTGCTGTACATTGATATGAAATAAAATAGAAAGTCTCCGAAAATTTTATAATATTTTTTGACAATCGTATAGAACTCGCCGAGATACGCTCGAAGCTGCCTTTATTTCTGCTTATCTCCTTATGGTTCTCGAGATATTTGGCCTAAAATTTTCGCCCCCCCCGAAATAAAATCCTCTAATCGGGCCTGCTTGTAGGTAACTTGCGGCTCTGAAATCTACACAGATCCCCAGAATAAATAAAGGGTACCCTTTGAATATCCATCTCTGCTACGTTAATTGAAAATGTATCCTTATGAAGCCACTCAGACGATAGGCACTAAGAGCAAGGTAAAAAATAATCGAATAACACTACACTCACACAGATTCCCGAAATTATAAAAACATGTTGTTATAAACATAAGCAGGCACGCATCTGTTATCCGTGATTCACTGGATTCTAAGACGACTGAAAACAGTTGTTTATATATAAAAATAAAAAATGGGAATAGGTTTTGAAATTCTTTTTCCTGATGCTTAGAAGAACTGGCATCAAATTTTTGGACAACGACGTTCATGAACCTTTTTTATTTACTTTCATAAAAAATTATCGTCCACTTACTTTTCCTTTTTATATTTATCTTGATTAGATCGTATTTTCTGATAAAGATTATGGTCACTTAGAAAAAAATGGGATGCGATACGGATGGCATTAAGTGCAGATTGTTTCCAGAACAATTAGTTCGGCGAAAAGCTTAATGCGTTTCGTTCGACACATTACTATCAAATTGACTACGATGATTAAGGCATTATAGCTAAGATAGGTTGAGGAAAAGAAAAAGACGCTACAATTCCAATATAAAAAAGGAAACAGTATATGAAAGCCTATATAGATGAAATCCAAAAAATAAAACGTATGAATAGAACGAATATAAATTTGAAAAAAAAATCGGAATCGAGTTAGAGGTCAAAGTCAGTAATACCGAAAAAGTAATAGAAACTAACACCAAATAAAACCAAACGATACTGAAACATTGTGCTAAGAATTTGAGTACTCGTAGAAATACATTCCAGTTGCATAAAAATTCATCCACAATGAGAACAAATTAGGATTGTTGCAAAAAAACTAGCTTGTAAAAAATTTTAAGGCGAAAAAAATCTAGCATACGATGTTGAGAAGAACGGCAATTGCATGCATGAGGATGATACAGAATGAAACATTCCATGAAAAAATAAACATAAAACATGGTGTGTACCTTTGCGTTTGCATGAGCTTCCAGTCGAGTTGACATTTTCGATAGGATCATTCACTCCGAAAGAAACTATCGTTGATCATTGCTGTAATTTGTCATTTTGACAAACGGCTAACGAGCATCAGCGCAAAGTGTCTTCTTACATTTGAAATTATTGACACTGCATGGCACTTCTTGGGTAAAATCATAATCAAAAAAACATAAAATGAGGTTTTTGGGCTTGGAAACCGGGCGGACGCGCGCAAAAAATAATTTTCGTGGGCATTTGCGTTGCTGACCTGTCCTCTGTCAAAACGGATGGCAAAAGTTTATTGAAGAATTTCTACTAAGTCCAATTAGGTCACGTGACAAAAAGGAGTCATTCTGCTAGAAATATTAAATTCGAAAATAAGTTAAAATAAATTCGTATATAAACTTTTAGAAAATGTAATTTTTAAAAGATTATTTGCTGAGATATTCTCGCAACTTACGACGTAGCAAAGCAGGCGTAAAACAGCCAGATTATTTACAAACTTGCCCATGCGATATCCGCATAGGCAACAGACGAATGTTGTTTCTTGTGGACGTAAAATCATCAAAACGTAGAATTTTTTTAATTTCACGAAACCTTAAGCACGGGAAGCAATTTTCAGAATTCGAGGAGCTTGTTTCACATAAGTTGGGAATACATTCAACGGACTTTCGTCGACAGTAAGACGACAGACATAGCTGCACAGCATGGCCGATCCGGAGCGCTGTGGTCAGCTGGTCTACTGAAGTTCAAAATTAACCTTTTTGGGTCAAAATGATCCCAAAAACTGGTGTAAAGGCTAAAATAGCGATAAAACTACGGTATTCCTCAATTTCTGGTCAATTTCAAGCTCTTTCAATGAAAATTTTACATTTTAATCCATTTTTAGCCTTCATTTTGCCTCATTTTATATAGAAAATCTCCCATTTTTCCATTATGGAGAGTGTACCCCTCAAACCCTCTGCAATGTCCATGTCTGGTCGTAATCGTCCGGCTTATTGTCGGTTTTAGTTCGCCAACGTTACACCCAAACTTGGGTGTGACAGACGAAAGCAAAAAAGTGATTCAAACTGAGCGTACAGCAATTCAATTTCGCAAAATAAATTTTCACTTGCCCATAATTTTTTACATACAGCATCAGAACAACAACCATTCCTCCAATTTCAAGCGCTTCTGTAATCGATGTAGTACATACCTCGGTTAAAAATTTTGATCCATGCATAAGGTTTGTAAAATAAAACAATAGATGACAATGATTTCTGGGCCCAGTTGCACCAAACTAGGAGTGTAACAGTTAGGAGTAAAGGTGTAAATTTTGGTTGCACCATCTAGGAGCTAGGAGTCTCCTAAATCAGGAGTGTAGGAGTAACATTAGGAGCAAAGAGGACGTTTTAGGAGTAAGTTTAGGCGTAATTTTTCAGGTGGGTTGCACCACGCTTAGGAGTGTTTTTTAGGAGTGAATTTACTCCTTATCTTTGCACAAAATGTTAGGAGTGTCCGTTCTCTCCTAAAGCTGTCGGTTGTATTGAATTAGTCTTTTTTGACTGCGATGAATAGTACTAGCAGTGATAGTGATGATGAAATTATTGAAAAAATACGCCGAAAAAGAGTCTGCAAGAAGCGTATTAATTTTGATGTTGATAATTTCGAAGAATATTTTTGAATTTCGCGGCAAGCAACGGAACGTGTTTGGTAGATAATTGGACGGTTTTTACAGCCAAAGAGTAACAGCAGGACACTTTCTCTAAAGCAACAGATTTTATCAGCTCTAAGATTCTTAGCTACTAAAATATTTTAGGATATTGTGGTGATGCTCTTGGTTAGCATAAGTCTACTGTTTGTCGGAAAATTCGATCCGTTGTTCAGCTAATTAATGAACATATTTGGCATACAGTCGCAGATTTTCCAAATAGCTTGGCTGAGTTGACTGAAAATGCTCGAAACTTTATGGACATTGCAAAAATCCCGTCTAAGAAACTCCTAGAAACACTCCTAAAATTACTCCTAAAATTACTCCTAGTTAGGAGTCTAGGAGTGAAGAGAGTTTACTCCTAGAAACAATGAAAAAATTACTCCTAGGTTAGGAGTAAGTGGTGCAACCCGATTTAGGAGACTCCTGAGCCAGGAGTAAATTTGCTCCTAACTCCTAACTCCTACACTCCTAGTTTGGTGCAATGGGCCCCTGATGTTAAATTTCCGAGCAAGCACAAAGGTTTCTTTGAAATTACTTATTCATTATACTTATGTATGTATCCATAGGTGGGCGGCACCAAAGTTCTGGAGGGTAGGGGTGCCAGATTTATTCAAAGGTCAGAAAATGGCCTTAAATATGGTGGTATGGCGAATAACACCATTTTTCAACGTTTCTCATCGAGCACTATCCATTGGCATCAAAACTTGCGAAAAAAATTTCAAAAATTGAATTCTGGGGGGTGTTTTGGTTTCTGGGGGGTCGCATATCCACCCTCCCAACCCCAGGTATGTATGTATCTATCAGAACCAAGGGAATAATTATGTACTTACCCTAATCTATAATCATATAATAAAGCGTCGGGGTAGCAACGAAAACTCTAATCGTCAATTCTCTGAAAATTATAATGCGCGTGTATCACTTCTTTAGTTCCATCCAATGCGAAAACGGCGTTACTTCCTGCGAGTTGTTTCCTGGCTAAATTAAAATTTAATGTGAGGAAATTGCATCCTCATCCGTTACTATAACAATAAGGATCGTGCGATTCGCGTGTTAATGAGATTACTTTCTTAGATTCTGATTTGAGTGCAGTTATGCATTTCATTGATTAATTCACCTCATATTGATCGTATGTAGACATGGGCGGATTTAAGGGGGAGGGCGGCCGCTCCCTCCCCCATTGACCCAATATACTTGGCGTGATAAATGAAAAATATGTATTTAGTGATGATTTATGACCATCGATCATCGTATTTTCTCAATTCTTTTCGGCGCTTCGCGCCGGATAATATCTACTTATTTATTACAATTATTCACTCTCTTGGCGGCCTGGAAGCGATTTTCTGTAGTTTTCTCCCATTTTTATCCTGAATTCCCAAAGTTCTCCGCGCCTAAGTGCTTTGATAGGCGCTAATCCAAATGCTTAAACACGGGAAATAAATAAGTAATTCAAGCCTTTAAACACTGTGTCTAAATTATACATATTTTCCGGCGCTTGTAGCAGGTTTAAGCTGAAGTAAAAATAATTTAATCACTTTTTGCTCAAAATTGCTTGAAGTTGTGGAATTTTCCGAAAAATTTTTGCACCATGAATCATTTTTATTGTAATCATATATATATGGCGAATAAAAACGCCACTCTAAACGTGAATAAAGGCATTTCCGACATATTTATTAACTTTTCGAAAAAGTTGGGGCACCACCTCCTTGCGAAAATCCTAGATCCGTCATTGTTTGCGAGTAACTATAGATTTCTCTCAGTTGTTCCACGTATAGTCATGCACGTTACCCAACGAAGTTGACAAAAAAATTAAAAATTCATTGTTGTTACATCAGTTTCTTCGAAGCTTCCTTAGACAATTCCGTGAAAAATCAATGCGATGCATACAAATATGTATTTCATGTCAGTAGGTGTACAAAGAAAAAGTGCTAAAATATAGTAAAATAATAAGAAAAAATAAAATAAAAATACTTAAATAGATGAACAGAAAAAACTTAATTTTAATTCGGTAGGCATCGCTTTTGAATGACAATCATAAGCAGAAAGAAGAATAGAACTTATGCAGTCTCCGTCTTAGAGAGCTATTTTTTGGCTACGCAATACGCTGCAGGTAGGAGAGGAGCCTATTTTTCAGCCTTTTCAAACGCCTTTTCTTTCTAGGATGTAAAACCGTCAGATAAGATAAAACCTACCTAATTGAATTGAACGAAATACCGTAAAACTGACTGCTTTCAACTCAGAAAAATAAAAATAAACTTAACAACTATTGTATTTACTCCAGATAATTATCGATATTCTGAAAAAATCGTAGGAAGTGTGCTTTTTAAACATGTTTAGCTAACTTTTGGCTCAAAAGTGTCAAATTTTCGTGCTCATTATTATGTTCGATTTACTCGAATTTTTCTAATTTTTTGCAATTTTTTGTATTTATGGCCTAGAAAGATCGAGCATTGTCCGAATCGTCAAAAACGGTGGCTTTGGTGTGTATTTATCGTTTTTAACCCGGAAAATACGTTTTTTGAAATTTTTCGAAGCTGACCATCATACATGTACAGCATAGAAATTCTGGAGAGAGGGGGGCCTAAAATTTTTTTAAAAAGTGCCTTTTTGGGGCTAAAAAACGATGGGTATACGAAAAAACACTGTTTTTCAGTTAATGCTCGCTGTTTCTAAATTATAATAAATTGAATACAATATAACAAAAAATGTGCATATAGCGCAAAGCGCCGAAAATTTGAGATTTTTCTGAGCCAAAAATGAGCTAAAACGCCCGAAAAGGCACAATTTTTACAACTTTTATAAAAAATCGATAATTCTGGGGGGTTTGCAGCCATTTTGTGGAGGATCAGTTGCCATTCTGGGGGCTCAACCCGGCCAGAACGCGTATACTGACCACTCACATGCTGCATATGTATAAACGGTAATGATGCTATTTATTGAAGTTAAAAACAAGTTGGCCGGAAGGAGATCATCCGAAGTTTTGAGCCAAAATTGCTTCAAAAAATGGTATAAATGGTAAAATAGCTTTAAAGCTGCATAAATAAGTTTCTAGTCATTTCAAAGCAATTTTGCAGAAAATTTTTGATTTTGACCCACTTTTAGCGTCATTCGCCTCATTTTCCACATAAAATTTGTCATTATATTATTGAAGTTTAGATTTCATATAAGCGTGGGGTCTGGGGGTTTGAACCATGCATGGGCATCTGCCTGTTTCCGGGGAGGGGTCCGATAGGGCCAAATTGCCAAAAATAACACTAAAAATTCAAATTTTGGGGGTCTATCGATTGAGGGGGGCCGCCGTATTCTGGGGCCCATGAATTTGGCTGCTGCCCCTATGGTCTATACCACACAGTCCCCTTCACGTGCATGTCTGCTGTCAACATGGCTGACTTGCCACCATAGGTGGGCAGCAGCAAAGCTCTGAAGGAAGGTGTAAAATTTTTTAGGTCAAAAAATGCCCTAAAAATGGTGGTACGGCGAACAAACACATTTTTTTCAACGTTTCTCATCAAGAACTATCTACTGGCATCAAAAAATTGCGAGAAAAAACAAAAAAATTCAAAAATCGAATTCTGGGAGTTATTTCGGTTACTGGGGGATGCATACTGTAAGTGCGGTGCACATACACGTAAGTCCTATCGAGTGTTTCTGCTCGCAGACGCTTTTTGTGTATAGCCCGTCAGGTTGATGTTTCAACCGTTAGTTATACACAGCGTTCTGCTTTCAGGTAGAGCACCGGCCATCTGCGATTTATTCGGTATGGCGCTGGTCCAGTGGTGGGAATTGCTGCCCACCCGGTGAGACTCTCTACAATGGAGGTCCCACGGAGATCCCCTGCCCGCTATGCGGAGCTCCTCAGGGGAGGGCAGTGTAAGTGCGGTGCACATACACGTAAGTCCTATCGAGTGTTCTCTGCTCGCAGACGCTTTTTGTGTATAACCCGTCAGGTTGATGTTTCAACCGTTGGTTATACACAGCGTTCTGCTTTCAGGTAGAGCACCGGCCATCTACGATTTATTCGGTATGGCGCTGGTCCAGTGGTGGGAATTGCTGCCCACCCGGTGAGACTCTACAATACCACGGAACCCCCACGCCCAGGTATGGTTGCCATGCCACCCTTTTTCATTAGAGCTAAAATAACTTTTCATAAACTCTATCGCTTACATTCGCCAATAAAATGACCGAATCGGTCTGCGCAAAACTAAATCAGCATAGCATTTTAACACTTAACTTTTCGTTGTATAATCATTAATTCGAATAACATGCCATTTACAACCCATTAGACACATACATACGTACATGTACATAAAAACGTATAGCAACTGGTAGAGTCCGTCGAAAAAAATCTCTATCAAATAAATGCAGTCTTCATACTTTATAATTAGTGCGATTTCGATTTGCATAAACAGATTTTTCATTGAACTGAACCCTTTTACGTGGCGTTCCTTGTCCTTGCGGCGCATTCTAATGAAAATTTCGCGATCTATAGGCGCAAGTTGGTTTCACCTTCCGTAAAAAAGAACGAAATGGTACTTTAATTTTTACTGTAGTGTCGGTACAGCTCGAGTCAGTCATAGTTTTTAAATTATTGATTGTATTGAAATTACTGCAAATAGTAAAAAATCAACGCCTGAAAGCCCACATTGTGTTAATGATTTGTCGAACTCTTCGCAGATAGGGTATTCGGAAGAAAGGGCCAATTTTATTTTTTGTTGGAACTCAATGAATATTGGAAAAAGTGAAAAGTTTTTTGGCCACTTAATGGTCGACTGTCTGTGAACATGCTAGCAAAAAATTAGAGTACATACATACGCCACTTTATTGGCGAAATAACGACAGAAACTTCGTTATTTCCTGCATTTGTGCACTTAGAGCAAAGTCAATCAAAGCATTTGCGCGTAGCAAAGATAAATTTTAGAATTTCTGCTAAAAAAATGAAGAAAACTACGAAAATATGGCTTTCAGGTCGCGAGAAAGTGTAAAATGTAATGATTAGTTATGAAAATTTATAATATAATAAATAATCAATTCTAACGGCATATGAATATTTTTGCGAAGTCTTTCAGACGCTCTACTACATACGAGCTTAAGTTCTCTAAATTGATTTATGCCCGACGACTAGGTGACCAATGAAGAATTGATGCGTGTGAGGAGGTATACATGTACCTAGAATGTTAAATTTTTCTGCGCGCGATATTGTTCGCCAAAAGTATATTTTCTGAGATCGAAATTGGACAATTTTTGTCCCAATAAGGAAAATCCGCGCATCAAACGTATATTTTCATATTTTCAAAAATTATATATTTTCAAAATTTAAAAAAAAAAAAACATATTTTCAAAATTAAAAAATAAATAGCCCGTTAAATAGAAAGCGTGCTGTTCAGAGCAATTTTGATTTCGAGATACGCATCGGCTGCGCCTCGAAGCAAAAGACACATTTTAATAAAAAGCTGCTGAAGCGCTAAATAGAATAATTTCTGAATATCGTCAGAAGCAGAGTGCGGCATGCAGTCCACGTGTAAGTGCGGTGCACATACACACTCATCGAACTCATGCGCCGCTATAGCTTTCCCGTCAGCACGTTTCGCTGTTCGGATGTTTTCCCCTCACATCGTTTTCAGTGTAAACATGAATGATTTTGAAGAAAAAACATTAAATTCGAGAAAACTGAAGGGAACTGATCTGTTAAACATGTTTCATCAAACAAAGCATAAAATTTTATGTATGTCTATGTGTAAAAATTTGAACTGCGTTTGATGAGTCAAAGATCAGAGATCAAAAAAGCGCAAAAACTGCATGTTTTCCAATATGGCGGCGTACAAGAGCAGCAATATTGATTTTTCTTAAAACTTGTGTATGGCATGCAAATGAATATTCAGTGCAAAGCGCTTTGTAGGCACATTCCAAAATGCTCTCGAACACGAAATAATATAGAGTAGGTCAAGAGATATAAATTAAAACGTCACTTTTCCAATATGGCTGCCTCCATGTTTAAACTTGTATTGAGCAAATCTTTAGAACGAGAAACTTCTGTTCAAAACAAATTATTGTACAACGAAGCTTGTTCGAAGAGGCAACTATTTTGCTACTTTCGGCATTCTACCTACAATGTGTGAATAATGATAGCAGTAGCAATTTTTCGTCATTTTCTATGCTACAAAAATGTAATATTGTGACATTTTTGAAATTTTTTCACAAAATAGTTGCGCCTAAGTTTTTCTATCAGAAAAAACTTTCCTTTTTTGAAAATAATTAAATGGATCTTGAGATTTGCTCAAAAAACCTAAAAGGTATGAACCACTTTTTCAGGTGTCAACAATCACATACACTTTTATTATGCACTGTAAGCGGATTACTGTATTCTCAGTGCTCAATTTCCATGTATTTAAAAGCTCTTCAAAAACTGATTCGAAAGTGCATTTAATCATTACATATGACTTCCTGGGTCAAGCACACTAGACCATAAAGAGCAAATTTTACACATTTGGTGAAAATGATGTGCCTCAGCTCGTTTCGCTGTTCGAATGGACTATTTATAGCTTTTGCGCCTTTTTTGCGCTTCAACCCGTCGAGATGACGTTTCATCTCCGGATTGGAAATAAGAGTGAGGGGTCCGGCTGGACCTCCAATAATTTATTGACCTCTCACCCCCAAAAATCGAACTCCCCAAGGATTAATCTTACTTTCGGCTCCCATTGACTTCCTCCCGGATATGCCTGCTACTACACATGGGAGTGTAGGGTTGGGGTGTGCGCCCCAGAAGGCCGAATACTCTCAGAATCCAATTTTTGAAATTTTTCGTTTAAAAATTTCTGGGGGGGGGGTGAATTCTCAAGAGGGGGCGATGAAAACCCCCAACCCCATGATCATGTCTGATCCCATCCCAATACGCGCTAAGGTTGCCTTGCCACTATCTGTACATACTCGACTGACAAGACCGTATTTTTATTAAAATTCTGATTTATGCTCAGTCATGTGAAACATGACTGAGCATAAATCTAAAGAAAGAAAATATAGACGAGCCAAGCCATGCGAACCATAGGTGAGCGGCAACAAAGTTCTTAGGGGGAGGGGTGCAAGATTTTTAAAACGTCAAAAAAGGCCTTAAAAGTGGTGGTATGGCGAAAAAACACCATTTTTCAACGTTTCTCATCGAGCACCATCCATTGGCATCGAAAAATTGCGAAAAAAAACCAAAAAGATTTTTAAAAACTTTTCGGTTTTTCGTGGGGGAAATACCCTCAAACCCCCCACGCTCAGAAATGATGCGAACCTGTGGCGCTACTGACTGAGAGCAAGTCATCTTTCTTTTCTTGTATTAAAGCAAATTTCGAATGACTGTCTAAATGTATTTCAGGTCAAGCCTGCATGTCGGTACATATGCATGTACTTACATATGTGGTATTTTTCGGCAAGATGAATTCCTGTCAAAAAGATGAGGATAAAGATAGAAATGGCCTGACGTTTTCTAAAAGATAAAAGATGAAATACAGGATACGTCGAGATAAAGATATGTATCTTTATCCTTATCTTGCTAAAAGATAAGGAAATCTTTTATAATACTAGTAGGGATGTATTTTTTTCCGACTCTTTTTCAATGTGCTTGATCTTACTACCTTTATCCAAATGAATCGAAGAACATTATAGTCAAAAAATGAAGTATATGGCGCAAAACGCCGGAAATTCGTTACGTTTGAGCGAGCAGATAGCGAAAAACGCTTAAAAGAACAACTTTTGTACGAGTTTCTTAAGGAAAATCTCGAAATTTTTCGAAGGGGGGCTGAAAATCATACATAGGCAGCGACCGAATTCTGTGAAGTCTGGTGGCATAAAACTGACAAAAACCTTAAAAAAACATGCCAAAAAATTCAAGTCTTGGGGTCTACCGGATTCTCAGGGAGGAGGGGTTCCAGTACTCGCGCCACGTCTGGTAGAAACCCCCAAAACACCCAAGATTATACGTGCCTACACAAAATTTCAGTGAAAGGCGTGCACGTGCTTAAATTTGTGCGGTACCAAATCAATAAAGGCAACAAGCTGAAAGAATTGCACATGATAAGAACACTTCAAAATGAGAATTTATTTGTCAATTGCGATTCAATGCGTCAGGAGACATAATGACACGTCACGTCTGCATAATTTTACCAAAAATGTAAACAACGAAACCGAACGAAACGCTCGATTAATAATGGGACGAAGTTTAGTACAACGCGAATAGAAAAAATGAAATATTTTTTTGGCAGGATTTGTATCACGGATCAATGGCTGGCCTGCTTACGCAGCAAAATATAAATTTGTTCCTTGATCCAATCCTTATTACGCGGCACGTAAGTGCTGGTCGAACGCTGAAAAACCAAGCAGCTCAAGTCGGCCAATCGATCGATAAATTCGAACAGTTGGCTGACGTCGTAGGTGATCGACGGCGAATTCGGGTTTTGCTTTTTGAGGTGTTCCTCGAAAATTTTGCATATCCCCTCCATGCAATCGTTCACTGCCTCGTAATCCGACCAAGTTCGACTATCGGCGCGGCCAGTCGGCTGCACGAGCAGGATCGTGTGAGACATTTTGGCAAAAATCGATATCGAAATTTACACTTTGCTGCTAAAGCATTTCAATAATTAATTATCCGATGATTGGCAAACAAATGAGCACGTTCTAAGCAAGTATTTAAGTCAGCACGGGGTCCTTCGCATTCTGTGGGTGCAAACCTTCCTCCACACCATACATGCACATGGGGGGTAAGGCGAGGGTTATTACCACACCTGGGCGTGGGGGTTTTGGGGTATGCACCCCCGAGATAAACCAAAATACCCCCCCATAAATCGAAATACCCCCAGAATTCAATTTTTAAATTTTTTTTCGCTTTTTCCCAATTTTTTGATGCCAATAGATAGTGCTCAATGAGAAACGTCCAAAAATGGTGTTCACCACTTTTAGGGCCATTTTTTGACCTTTGAAAAATCTTGCACCCCCAGAATTTTCCGCTGTCCCGATTCTCCGACCGTCCCGATTCTCCGACTTTCCCGATTCCCCGACCGTCCCGATTCTCCGCCTAATGCTAAGAGAGGTTATTTTTAGATTCGCGAAAATCTCGTTTCTCCGACCGTCCCGATTCTCCGCCCGTCCCGATTCTCCGACCATCCCGATTCTCCGACCATCCCGATTCACCGACCGTCTCGATTCTCCGACCGTTTCGATTCTCCGACTTTCCCGATTCTCCGACCGCCCCGATTTCCCGACCGTCCCGCTTCTACGCCTAATTCTAAGAGAGGTTATTTCAAGATTCGCGAAAATCTCGTTTCTCCGACCGTCCCGATTCTCCGACTTTTCCCGATTCTCCGACTACAGATTCAAATATGACAGGTGGCATAAACCACTTGTCAATCAACTGCTGAATAGCGGTTGCACATACATGTAATAAAGGACTTATTTAGAGATTGAATAATTATGTAATTTTACGGATTTTTTCATAATGTATTATTTTTTTCATCCAGTAAAATTGAAAGTAATTTTTTTGTCTGACATTACAATTATTCGTTTCATTTTGACTTTAAAAAGTGAGAATAAACAGAAGTTACATAAAAGTATATCTCCTTGCCTAGCTCAGACTTTTAATATTAATGCAATTATATACCTTTGTATGTCAAACGTCTTGAAAACGACGCTAAATATGTTTGTCTAATTTGCATTTTCCATTTTTTGTTTCTATTTTTATAAATCAGAGCAGAGTTTCATCGTGTGGTCGATTGAATAAGTATATATGTTTGTACATATCCATACGCAAAACACATATATGCATGTTATGTACATGCGTGGGATGCGTTCGTAGGTACTGCATTATAAATCGTGCAATGCAGTCGTAGTCAAAACTTGTCAAATCTTACCATGGTCGGAGAATCGGAGTGGTCGGAGAATCGGGACTGGTGGAGAATCGGGACGGTCGGAGAAACGAAATTCTCGCTAATTAAAAAAAACTCTTTAGCATTAGGCGGAGAATCGGGACGGTCGGAGAATCGGGAAAGACGGAGAATCGGGACGGTCGGAGAATCGGGACGGTCGGAGAATCGGGATGGTCGGACAACGTGACGGTCGGGGTCGGAGAATCGGGACACAATCGAATCTTCTTGTTGCCCACGTATGGATATTACCCCCTCCCCCGCTAAAGGGTCAGCCGGACCGATTTTGAGCTGATGGAAAGTTTTTCCATCATTTCTGTGATCGAAAGCAGTAAATATTCAACAAATAAAATTTCGGACTCTGTACTCAAAAAAGCGCCCAGAATTGATCGATATATGTATTTTTAGTGACTAAAAATGCTTTAAAAAGGCGATGTTACCACGAAAAACGTTTTATAGGCTATTTTGACCATTTCAATCATTTAAACGGAATAAAAATCGTGAATGTTAAATTTATTGTTTTGGATTTCTATAGATTTTACCCCACACCTGCCGATCATGACCTTGAGCACCTATGCTACACATACACGTGTGTGGTCTCTGGACCATACGTGAATAAAAGCCGGTCTTCCCATTGATACGGAATGGTCGATTTTTTGGTTGTCTGTCCTTTAATAAAGTAGTTGTTTGATTGCTTCATCGCTTGCTTAGTGGTTGATTGGTCAATTATTGGTTGTTGATTATTGATTATTGGCTATTTAGTCGGTGGTTGATTGGTTAATTGATAAGTTGATTTTTAAATGTCTTTCGTGTATTTTCATAAATTTATTTGCATTTTTCTGGTTCATTGACTGATTTTAGAGTCATTTTTGTGCATTTCCACCATTTTTTTCGATTTATCCAGCATTTCAAAATTTTCTATTGATACTAGCAGGTCTTCCCATCAGTGTTTTTTTTGTATTCGGCAAAGATTTTTCCCGATGTACAAAGATTTTTCGGGACCGTCTTTGTACATATACAAAGATTTTTGGGAAGACAAAAATTGCACAAAAGATCTGGAATTCGCAGAAATTTTCGGTGCTTCGCGCCGAAATGAGTTATTGTTTGTCCTATATATCTTTAAAATGGAAGAATTTGCATTTAGAGTGGACAAATGTCAAATTTTTCGGCGCTTGGCGCCGTTTTGATACAATTTTCAGTAACTTTTGGCGTCAGAAACCCAGAAATTAGCTAAAACACACTACCAAAAAGTCGAAAAACTCTGTTTTTCCTACACTAAAATCGCTACACTGTACCATATTTTAGTGCCCAAAAATTTGTGTACAAAACATACAAATATTTTTGGAAAGACAAGAACTGTATAAAGGTGTACAATTCCCGAAAATTTTCATCGCTTAACGCCAATATGAGTAATTGTTTGTCCTAGATAGCTTTAAATTGACAGAATTAGCATTTAGAGTGGAAAAATGTCAAATTTTTCGGCGTTTGGCGCCGTTTTGATACAATTTTCAATAATTTTTGGCGTCAGAAACCCAGAAATTAGCTAAAACACACTACCAAAAGTCGAAAAACTCTCGTTTTTCCTACACAAAAAATCGCTACTGTACACTGTTTTTTTGTACGAGCCTCTCTTGTACATGTACAAAGATCCCCGAGAAAAGTCTTTGTACGAGCGAAAATTTTTTTTGTACATATACGTATAGATATGCAATTGAATGTACACATTTTTTACATACTACTAGATTGTTATCCGTGACCCGCTCGCTTCGCAAAAGGTGTAACTTTGTCCTAATTTCAGCTGGTTATATTAGTTCGGCCCGAAACGCCAAAATTTTCATGAGACTTAGGTTGAAATTACACATAAAATTCGACTCAGCAAGTTAAAATGACTTGTGTTACACAATTATAAATAATAAGCGGTTGCAATGTGCTGACTGAATCTCATAATAGACATCAATTTGCTAATGAATTTAATGCAACGCAAAGATAAAAGAGTCGATTTTATCTTCAAACGGCAGAAAACAGTGCACAGTTGATTAATAGTTCTTTTTTCTGTATAAAATCTTTATAAAACAGTGGAAATAGATGTAAAAGATGCTTCAATCTGTACAAAGATGCTTACAGATAGATTTTGGAGTGTTTAATGCCCGCGCCAGGAGCTAAATAGAATGTAATTATGATACTCGGCGGCGAAGCGCCGAAGAATTTTTAGAAATTTTGCTAAAAACATACTCCAAAAACGTTAAAATTACTATTACTTTGCCCCAAAAAGTCTTTGTACATTGTACAAAGATGGCTCCGAAAATCTTTGTATGAGCCTCAAAATCTTTGTCTCGTACAAAAAAAAAACAGCGCTACTTCGTACCATATTATAGTACCCAAGAATTTGTGTACAAAATATACAAATATTTTCGGGGAAGACAAAAACTGTAAGGTGTAAAATTCCCAAAATTTTTCAACGCTTCGCGCCGATATGAGTAATTGTATGTCCTATATATCTTTAAAAAATGGCAGAATTTTTGCATTTAGAGTGGAAAAATGACGAATTTTTTTTCGGCGCTTGGCGCCGTTTTGATACAATTTCCAGTAATTTTTGGCGTCAGAAACCTATAAATTAGCTAAAACACATAACCAAAAGTCGAAAAACTCTGTTTTTCCTACGCTTAAATCGCTACTGTACCATATTATAGTACCCAAAAATTTGTGTACAAAACACCTATACAAATATTTTTGGGAAGACAAAAACTGTAAAAGGCGTAAAATTCCCAAAAATTGTCCAATGCTACGTCGCCGATATGAGCAGGTAATCGTTTGTCCTATATATCTTTAAAATGGCAGAATTAGCATTTAGAATGGAAAAATGTCACGTTTTGAGACAATTTTTAGTAATTTTTGCATCAGAAACCCATAAATTAACTAAAATACACTACCAAAGATCGAAAACCCTGTTTTACCACACTAAAATCGCTACTGTACTATATTATAGTACACAAAAATTTGCATGTACAAATTGCACAGACTTTTGGGGACCGTCTTTGTACATGTACAAACGGACCTTGTGAAAAAAGCACTGCTTCCCATTAATACCGACCCGGTCCCCAATGATACTGGGCTGAGTGAAGTTAAACGGTTTTTACATGCATGGTCTCAACCATAGATGTACAGCATGGCCGATCGGGGGAGGGGGGTTAGTCGGTCTAAGACAGGGGGTCATATCGAGCTCTTTTGGACCGAAGCGACCTCAAAACAGGCAAGAGCGCTAAAATAGCGATAAGACTACGTTTTCACAGATTTTCCAGTCAATTTAAAGCACTTTTAGAGAAAATTCTATATTCTCATATATTTTTCGTCATTTTTCCATTCTGGGATTCCTCAAACCCCTCTCACGTGTACTGTCTGGTCTCGACTGGCTGGACCCCTCATCAGAGTCAAAAAAGAACCTAGAATTAAATTTTAGGGACTTTTTCGGTTTTTCGCCATTTTATTATGCCAATGGATAGAGCTCAATGAAAAACGTCGAAAAATGTGTTTCTCTGTCGCTAAAACTCTTATATGCACACTGTTCAAAGTTCTGCGAGAGGGGCATACATGATCTGGGGGGGTTTCAACTCCCCTTAGAAAAATTTTTACCCCCAGCAAAAATTTTTTCACCCCAGAATTGGCGATTTTTTGAAAGTTTTCTTAAATTATCTAAAAATTTGTAGAAAACATGCTTTTTAAGCGTTTTTAGTTATCTATTTGCTCGACAGTGCAGAATTTTTGGCGCCCCGCGCCATTAGCCCCGCGCCATTATACTCATCTTTTGATTAAATTTTGTCCAATTAGTTCCGAGTTTTTCTAAATTTTTCGAATTTCTTCAAATGTTTTTATGCTCTAGAAAGAAATAGAACATTGTCAGAAACGCTGAAACGATCTTTTTGACGCGTACCTACCATTTATGGACCAATAAAAGGCACGTTATGATTTCACCCCCCCTCCTTCCTCAGAATTGCCCATGCTGTCCTTGTATGGAGAGTAATAAACGATTTTTCATTGAAGGGGTAAATGATCAATTGTTACGGCCCATTATGCCGCTAAACCGATGAGTTTATGTTGATTTTTTAGATTTTTTGTCCTTCTTTACCCCTCCTCATAACCCGTAACAATGCTTTAATCCGTTGCATCTTACTCTACTTGAATATTCGTGATTTATTGTGCATGAAAACGAAATAAACAGAGTTATACTCGAAAAATACCTCAGATTATACTGATAGGCACCGTGTGGTGCCATTTCATAATTCCAACAATAGGTTTTAGTTCGAAAATGGCTTGAGGTGTATGCCTTTCATAAGTCCTAGTAGAGGATGCCTCATACCACCAGTGTGCATGTTTACCAGAACTACTTTTTCAGAACTTTTTTACGTTAAAAAATCTTTTCAATCCCCAAAATTCAGGCGCTGCCTATGTAGGTACGTACGACGCACAGCGGGTGACCAACGCGTAAAGTAAAATAAAACAACGGACAAAACGGGAAAATAGGCTAGAAATCGATCATAAACGATCAATTAGGGCAATTTTCAAGCTATTTTAAAATTTCTATCGACTTTTCAGCCATATTCAGCTCAAAAAGGCTGTCAACATAGCCCCTTCCAAGAACTAGCATGCTACGCTTAAGAACATACCGAAGGCGCTATTTTACCCAACCCAACCATACATGGGCAGCACTCAGTCTGGGGGTCTGGGTGGTGTAAAACCGGCAAACAACCCAAAGATTCACTTCTTGGGCTACCGGATTCTGGAGGGGGATCAAAGCCCCACGTCCACATATGAACCATATCTGCACATAGGGAGGGCTGACAGGGGGGTATTAACCTCCGCTGAAGGGTCTGAAGGGTCCAAAAGCTAAGTGCTGTCGAGCAGTTTGAGCCAAAAATAGTGTATTTTCAAGCAATTTTGAGGCGAAATAGCCAGAAACACGATTAACAGTAGTGAAAATCCCTGATTTTACACCCCTCCCTGAGCCCACAATACTGACTTTACCCTCCCTATCCTGATTTCACCGCTCCCTATCCAACCTGACCTTGTGCATCTATGATATAGAACGCAACTAAATCAAAATACGAGCACATTAAACAGATACGCAGCATGGAACAGGAATCTGCGGTACTACTCGACCAGTTTTTTTCATCAAACACGCTGCTTCGAGTGTAGGAACTGACTTAAGAACAAATTCAGGGAGCTCAAGAGTTGCGAGGAAATTTTTGAATTTATAGAATATCCATATCAATTACAGTTATCCAAGTTTTGAATAAACGATATCAGTTTTCCAGATAAATAGAAATTTTCTGCGTCATGCTACGTACTTATTCCAGGGTGAAGATCATCTTATTAGCAGGAAAATCAATAGAGGCAATCATTTCACTTGGTAAGATGCATTTCTATGTAAGTTAAATCCTATCGCTGTTATGCAATTTTAACTTTAAAAGACGGAAGAAAGCTCATGATGAAATTTTTAAGTCCCAAGTAAAAAGATACACCTATGTTAAGCTCACTATTGATTATATCTCGTAATTGGCAGCACAATCGTGATTTCCGAAAATTCCGTGAAGTTACAAAAAAATCAGTAGTTGAAGAAGCAAAACAGGAACAGAATGGGTGATTTTAGACAGGGCATCAATAACTCTTACCCTATCATGAGCAAACGTGTTCTTGCGGGGCTAGGGATGAGTTTGAGTTGACTCGCCCAGAATGGCGACTGACCTCCGCAAAATGGCAGCGACACCCCACACCCAGAATTGTCAATTTTTTTTTGTGAGAATTGGAAAAAAGTTTGCATTTTTAAGCGTTTTTAGCTCATTTTTGACTCGAATTTCTCATTTTTCGGCGCTTCGAGCCAAACACACATTTTTGTTGACTACATTTTGTTCGATTTTACACGATTTTTAGAATTTTTTTCAAAAATTTATGTTCTCATGTTCTAGAAAGAACGAACATCGCCTGAAACGTAAAAAATTGTTTTTTGACGTGTACCCATCGTTTTTAGCCCCAAAGAGCACCTTTTAAAAATTTTTTGGGCCTGACTCCCCAGAATTCCCATTGTACATGTATGATCATGGGATCTCACTTCCTTCCAAAGCTAATCATCTAATCGACTTTGCGCCCTCTATTCGGCCAGAGTTAATAGACCATACGAATTTCAGCAAAATAAAATAAAAATTTTTCGATTCGGGATACTTATTCTGAGATGAAGTTGAAAAGCAAATACGTCAATAATATTAAATATTAAATTATTAGCATTAATTATTACGTTCAAATTATTATTAAAATTAATAATTCAACAGAATAAACAATGCTACTCAACAGTCGTAACTGTTTCATTAAAATTTTGATTTACTCTCACTATTTTGATAATAAGGCAGATACGCTGCTTTTAAATAATTTAAATTGGATACAAGTCAACAATTTTGCCATAGTAAGAGACCAAATATCAAATGTTGCTTGCGTTTGTATTCGTTAGTATTTTTAAATAGACCAATATGTTTGATTGTCTATATTGATTTTAGAAGAGAACTCGAGATTTATACACGTAGGTACCTAATGATAAATGTTTTAGCCCCAGCCAGGCAAGGATTGCCCCAGGGCATCTAACCCATCATCGCGACTTAGAACATCCTAGTGATGACTGGATTTATCATAAGGCATATTCCCTTAGGACCTAGATAATTAACGACATGCTTGGGCACCTTCAAATGATTTTTGCTATAATTTTTCAAAATTTCTCAAATTTTTTTGCCGATATCAAGATATATAACTTTTCTACGCTTTTCTGAGAAGAAACATAGTAATCTTAAGAGTTTTCTCCTTAAATTCGTCAAAATTTGCGCCGTGTACTTCTCAAAACTACATGAATACACCGAATGGAGCAAAAATAATTGCGTAGCCATACTTTGTCCTAAATTACATTTTATATCACACATTTTTGCTCAGAAATAAAATCTGATGAAATTTTTAGAGTATGAGCGTTTTTTTCACATTTTTATGTTTAGGGAAAGCCTTAGGTGCCTAAAGAAAATGCTAGGTCCGCCAATCTTATAACAGCTTAATTCTGGGGGATGTGACTCTGGACCGAAAAACTAAATCACACTCCGTTTTTTAACAATGGCAAATGAAACACATAAAAAGGCTACGCTATAAGTTTACGGCCAGCAAAGAATAAGCAGGAGTCAAAATCAGAAGAACACGTGGGGGTTGGGGGTCTAGACTCCTCGAATGCAAAAATCGAAATTTTTGTCGGGAAAATGAGGCAAAATGAATGTAAAAAGGATAAAAATTGAAAATTTGCTCCGAAAGTGCTTATAATTGGCCAGAAACTGTGTAGTAACGTAGTTAGTGCTATTTTAGCGTTTATACCAGTTTTTGAGGTCATTTTGCCCCCAAAAGCTTCAATCATGATCCCTCGCAGCCCGGCTGACCTCCATCATGCGATGCATCTAAGGTCAGAAGTAAACTGTTTCAGGAAATCGAAGACGGCTAAATTTCAGCCGAAGAATTCTACTGAGCTGAGATGGCCGTAAAATTCAGGAAACTATAAGAGCCCAAAAATTATCTTATCGAGCACTTCCGACCGATTTCAAGCAATTATCCGAAAAAATCGATTACGACCAGTCTAGCTTGACAATAGTGCTCTTATTTTCCTCAGAAAAAATTTCTCAGGGATATTTTAGGCCAAAAAGTAACCCCACATCGCACTTCGCCATATTTATGCAGGCACGTATCTTTGGGGAGAATGGGGGGGCTTTGGACCCCCCAAAATTCATAAAAATCGGAAAAATAGGACTTTTTAAACGTTATTTTGTGCCATTTTTAGCCTTTTTTGGGCTTAGTCCCCCAGAAATTGGTGTCGGTCCCCCCCCAAAATAGGACGGCCAGCTACGTGCCTGTATTTAAGACGCAAAAAAGTTGAAAAAATCAATTTCGTTTCAGTATTCTGAGATACACGTTACGCACAAGATGCGATAAAAAGCCTTTATTAGACAGGGCGAAATTCGAATTGCGAGTTTAAAGAGTTTTTAAAAAGAGAAAATCACAAAATCTAACGCTCGGAATAACAACGCAAAGTATGTCGAGCAACACGAAACAAAAAAAAAGGACTGCATGAAAAAAATGAGCGAGACATATACGAAAATTGCCAAAAATGAATCGTCTAAAAGCATAGAGTACAATACGTATAGGTAAGTTGACCGATGTGACGTCACGACAAAAAAATTCGTTCTTTTGACACCTTGCCAACGATAAGCGCATCCTCTCTAATCCCCAAAAACTTTGGATTCGACTTTCCTTTTCAAAATTTTCGTAAGTAAATGGACCTTTTTCTGGAATTCGAAGTATTCCGGACTCTCAACAGGGTTGCCAGATTAGGGTAGGCTTTCCCCCATTTTGGGGTTTTTTGGGATCCTTGGAATTTTTCGAGTGGTTTTAGCTCACGAGGGATTTCATGGGGGTTTTTCGAAATTTTTGAGGTTTTTTTGGGGGTTTTAAATCTATTTCGCTCATGCAAGTATTAAATTTTAGTGAGTTTAGAGGCAGCAATCAATTACTGTAAGTTTTTGTCAAGAGAAGCCGACAGCACAGCCGTGCGTGCCCAGCTCAGCTGACCTCTTTTATTTCGTGGACCTTGGTTTTCAGCCCTATGATCACGGTAGAATTTATTTCAATTCTTCTAAAATATCGTGTTAATGAACAGTCGACATCACACATGGCGTGCGGGGGGGGGTTTAGGGAGTATGCACACCCCCCCGAAGTTGAAATACCCCCTCCCCCCCTAGAATTCAGATTTTGAAATTTTTTTGCCTTTATAGCGATTTTTTGATGCCATTGGATAGTGCTCGATGAGAAACGTCGAAAAGATAGTGTTTTTTCGCCGTACGACCACTTTCAAGACCATTTTTTGACCTTTGAAAAAATTTTTTCACCCCCCCCCAGAATTTCGTGCTGCCCACCTATGGTCGCCATCGATTCGACTAATTTTATTTGAAAGAATAGCGAACCTTAAGTACCTACACAAAGGTGAGTGTTGTTACAATAATATCAGAAATCTAGGGAAAATTTTGGATTTCTGTGGATGAATCTATGGATGCTGAAAACTTAGACCTGGCAACACTGACTCTCAATAAGAGATTACGCATGCGCTTGATATGCGGACAGGAATCTACAGAATATACGAGTATTTGTTTTCTAATGTGAAAAATCAATCGAAGGGCAGATGAAAGTATTTTAGAGTAAATCGCCTAAATTCTAAGGGGGGAGTCTGCGGGGGTCCAAAATTTTCAATGGTTGAAAAAAGCCAAAAAATTCATTTCAACCCTAATAGGCGCATGACTAGAATTTAAAAAAAAACAACCGCAGACCTCCAAATTAAATTTTTTCTAAACATTTCCTCGTTTTCTCCGGATATTTTTTAATGCCAGTAGACGGAACCTGATGAGAGACAATCGAAAAATAATTATTTATAGCTCCTACTAAATATTTTTAGTCCTATTTCGATCCTTAAAACTTTTTCAGATATTCTAGTACAGTCCAGCCAGACCCCGAATTGTGGTCCTGCCCGTGTGTTCTTTTGACCAACAGAGGACGTAGGAAAAACTCGCGGTTGGGTACGATCAGGCACGTAGCTGGCCGTCCTATTTTGGGGGGACCAACACCAATTTCAATTTCTGGGGGAACTAAGCAAAAAGCCAAAAATAGCCCAAAATAACGTTTAAACGTTAAGAAGTCCTATTTTCCCGATTTTTCTGAATTTGTGAGGAGGGGTCCGAACCCCCTCCATTCCCCCAGAGATACGTGCCTGGGTACGATTTCATAACAGCGTATTATTAACTAACATTCTTTGTCCTTATCTCATTGTTTCGGTTGTTTTCTTTTGATCAAAAATTCAACATCCTGATTCTCTAGTATTGTATTTCGGTAAAAAGGTCTAAAGACTCGAATTTTCAAAATACGATCCAATAAAAAATTAGACTGAATTCCAGGTTTTAAATCCCATTTCAGAATTCTTAAGCAAAAATAAAAGATACTAATTGTTCATTCAAAACGCTGGTAGGTAGGTACATATTTACTACTTAAAAACGACGAGTATTAAAAAAAATCAAGAGACGCTAGGTTCAAAAGATGAGACGCAATGGCGCGAAATTTCGCGAGTTTAAATAAAATCGCTTAGTCGAGTTCGCCGATCCGGTACAGTAAACTTCAAGCTACAGTACGCTTCGAAGTAGGAAAAAAATGGTGCCATACATGCAACGGTTCGAAATTTCTCTTTGGGGCATACAAGAAAATTTTGGGGGATCAGGATGCGTAGAATTGCCAAAAATATTACTAAAAATAAAATTCTGGGGTCTACAGTAATCTGGAGTGGGTTTCAAATTCTGGGGGGTATGGGGTATAAACCCCCATCCTTCACGTCCATGTGTGGTTGAGGGTCCCCAGCCGTATTTTCAGGGGGGGCGGAGTAAATGACTTTCAATTTTTTAACAAAAACGACCAAAAAATATCTAAAAATTGCCAAAAAGGCATTTTTGCAAAAATAGAGGAGTCTAAAATTTTCCGACTTATAGGGGATGGGGACATCCAACCTTGAGTGAGGATCCCACCAAACCCCTGTTACATATATGAGAATGGTACCGTTTAAAGTCGATAGGCGGAAAAAACGGATATACACAAGTGAGCAGTCGATGTTCATATTAAAAAAAATAAAGACCATACACGTAGTGGCTCTATAATTCTTTCACTAAAGTAAACAATCAACTTTCGAAAAGCTGTAGGTAACTGAGTAATCTTCTAGTTTTGATCAAAAATGGTGAAAAATGGATGAAGTACACGAAGAGACAAATTTTGCCGAAAGCCGACTGAATCGGATCACGCTTTTTTGTATTCGGCAAAGATTTTTTCCGATGTACAACGACTTTTCAGAACCGTCTTTGTACATGTACAAAGATTTTTGGGAAGACAAAAACTGCAAAAAAGGTTTAAAATTCGTAAAAATTGTCGGCGCTTCGCGCCGAAATGAGTTTTTGTGTGTTCTATATAGTGTTTTTTTTGTACAAGGTCCGTTTGTACATGTACAAACGGACCTGGTACAAAAAAACACTGAATCGGGTGTCAAAATTCCAGCTTTTTGGGGGTACGAAGACGGCCGAATTTGTGTGGAGTACGTATATATATGGTACAGCACGCGATTTTTGTGTGTTCGGCAACAGAGTTGTTCCGATCTTTGGTTACGTCTTTGTAGCAATGTACAAAGGTTTCTGAGGAAGACAAAAATTGCAAAAAAGGTCTATAATCGTCGAAAAATTTCGGCGCGACGCGCCGAAATGAGTAATTGTAGCGTTTTATACCTCTTCAAAATGCAATTTCTGAAATTATAAAGATATATAGAACACACAATTGCTAAAACACTTCGAGCGGAGCGCCGAAGAACTCTGTTTGCGATATTTCGAATCGCTGTTGTGCCATGTTCTTGTCTTCCAAAAAATCTTTGTACATGTACAAAGACGATCCCCAAACGTCTTTGTACATAGCGAAAAATCTTTGCCGATTACAAAAAAAACCGTGGTTCTATACATCTTTATAATGTCAGAATTCGCATTTTGAACGGAAAAATGTCAAATTTTTTGGTTGAGACGATTATCAGTGATTTTTGCCGTCAGAAACCCAGAAATTAGCTAAATTGCACTACCAAAGGTCGAAAAACCCTCTTTAACCACACACAAATCGCTACTATACCATATCATAGTACACAAAAATTTGCATGTAGAAAAGTGCAGACTTTTGGGGACCATCTTTGTACATGTACAAACGGACCTTGTACAAAAAAAACACTGAATCGGGTGTCGAAATTCCAGTTTTTTTGGGGAAGAAGACGGCCGAATTCGGGTGGAGATATATATGCATAAACGGACTCGAAAGTTCGGCTAGGGGATCATAAGGCTATTATCAGAGGAAGGTGCGTGAAATTCAATTTTAGGTCAAAATGGCAAAAAAGCCTAAAAATGTGTTTTTGCCCAAAAGTGTAGCGAGGCTGCAGAATCTCGACTCGCTGACGGCCGGCTTTGGTGGGGGTCCTCATCATACATGTACAGTGTAGGAATTCTGGGGGTCAGGTCCACAAAATTTTTAAAAAGTGTCTTTTTTAGCTAGAAAACGTCGGGCACACGTCAAAAATACTATTTTTAGACGTTTCGGACAATGCTCCTTCTTTCTAGATTATAAGAACATAAAAAATTTGAAAAACATCAACAAAGTTGAACAAAGTATAGTCAAAAAATGTGTACACGCCGACAATCGCCGAAAATCTGGAGTTTTTGAGCCAAAAATGAGCTAAAAACGCATAAAAAAGCACTTTTCATAATTTTTCTAAAAAAATTATCAATTCTGGAATCCCCCAAAAAACACGTATGGTCCTCATCCAAGTTACATGTATTGAAGGGGATACGGTACAAACTCACGCTGGAGGGTCCAAAAGTTAAAGATGCTTTCGCATTGGGCCCGAATCGATATTTTCGATTTTCAAGCGATTTCAGACATAAAAATGCAATTTAGGTAAAAATACAGAATTTTAATTCTCCCTGACCGCATATTCACGAGTTTGTATGTACCTCTCCGTGAAGTACTACAGCGGATACGTATTACACATGTGACAGGGTCCAATCGCCAAAAGTCGGTCGTCTCTCCATCCCCCAAAATTATAAATATTTTACTCCCATATTTGCCAAAAATTTATATTTTTTGGCAATTTTTTCAAAAAATTGAAGATCATTCACCCCCCAGTAGCCCACTACCCCTGAAATTTCAACCCATTACGTACACATCTGACGCGATTTCTAGCCCTAATTACGGGTAATTCGCTCCATACATGGGCAGCAACCAAATTCTGGGGGTCCGATGGGACAAAATAGCCAAAAATAACACAAAAAATTCAATTCTACGAGGGGTCTATCGATTTGTACGCGGGTGGGTCCACCGGATTCTCGGAAGGAATCCAGCCTAACCACCATACGTGGGCAGCATCAAAATTCTGGGGGGGGCGTGCAAGATTTTTCAAAGATCAAAAAATGGTCTTAAAAATGGTGGTATGGCGAAAAAACACCATTTTTCAACGTTTCTCATCGAGCACTATCCATTGACATAAAAAAATTGCGAAAAAACAAAAAAATTCAAAAATTGAACTCTGGGAGGGGGTATTTTGGTTTCTGGGGTGTATTTTGGTTTCTCGGGGGAGGGGGGGGTGCATACCCCCGACCCCCCAAACGCCCGGTTGTGCTTACCACCCCTAGGCCCAAATGTGATCCCCGTCCCTCTTACACGTACCGCTTATCTACAAAATACGCTAACGAGACGGATAAAAACGGCCGCGGAAGGGGCGACCGCGCCAAGCGACGCGAAAGCCGCGCGGCGGGCCGCCGCGCAGCGGCGGTCCTCCGCGCCAGCCGTGCGGCGAATCGAACAGCATCGGCGTCGCGCGTCGATACGCGGCCGGAATCGCTTTAGAGTCGTTGTTGGTTCGCGATTGCGATCTCCTTGATCGCGATCGCGATCTCCTCGATCGCGATATCGACCTTCGCGAACGCGTTCGCGAACCGTCCACCGGCTTCGATTCGTACGCTCGCGATCGCGAATCCGATCGCGATGACGTCACTTGGCTTTCGTCCAAATTCGATCGCGACGAACCGGCGTACGATCGTTTTGACGTTTCACGCTGTTGTTTTCTGGTGGCCAGCGTTTTCTTCAACTTTTCCGTCATTCGGTCGGCGAACTGAACGGGCCTAATAATTAATTAATTATCATAACAATTATATCTTAAATTAATTACCGAATTAATTAATTAATTAATTATACCTAATAACGGGCCGCCCGACGTCGTCCGCGTTCGACGCCGCATCGGCGACGTCGTCAACCATGGTCGAATCGGCCGGCGGATCGTCGTCGTTGGCCGCGGACGATTGGGCGGCAACGGCTACAGTAATCAAATTAGATAACGCGATGTACGGCTGCGTACGAGAAAAGGATGAAAACGGTGTTTTTTGAACTAGCTTCTTTGCATAGAACCAAGGAAGCGTTTTTGTACCAGCAAAGTGAAAAACTTACGGCCCTCTCGATTTCAGGCGAAAACTTGCGTTTTTTCGGGCCATTTTAGGTGTTCTTTGGCCATTTAGACTAAAAATCGCACCATTTAACCCCTTATAAATGAGCATTGGGGGTAAAGGAGGCATTATTCCCCCTGAACTTTAAAAACTGATAGCTATTTAAGCGCTCAGGCCAAAAATGCATTTGCAATGTATGCGTGCATATAGGATTAAGGGGATACCCCTGAAGAGTTAGCCAGACATGTACTGTCCAGCGATTTTGAGTGAGGACAAAAAGCAGTAATAATGTCAAATAACTTTGTGTGCTTTTTAGTCGAAAAACGCTAAACATTGATAAATTTCCTTATTTGTCGGTGTTAAGAGCGATACAATGCAGTCAAAATCTGACTAAAAATGCCTTTAAAATGCGGTATTACCATAAAAAAGCGTTTTACAGGCTATTTCGACCATTTTGGTCGCTTCAATAGCAAAACAACTCGTGTTTACTAAATTCACTAATTTGGATTTTAGGGATTTAACCCCCCTATTCCTCCCGCCGACCCTGTTCTGTTGCAAATATAGTGTCTGAACCTCCCTTCCCGACGCCCACATATGTTTCACGCCTGCCCCCCGAATTAGCGATTTTCCAAAAAATGTGTAGAAAAGGTGATGTTTTCCCCTTATCTAGCTAGTGCTTGTTTCTCAACAGCTGTCAAATTTTCGACGAGCGTCATTACTCAACTTTTGACTGTAATTTGTTTAATTCGTTCACATGTCTTCAAATTTTTTCGACAAAAAATTTTAATGTTTTTATGCCCGAAAAGATCGAGCATCGCCAGAAACGCCGAAGAACGAAATCTTATTCATCATTTTTGGGCCGAAAAATGAACTTTCAGATTTCACCCCCAACCCAAAATTTCGATTCGTTACTTGTCTGCACCTTGTCATGCCCGGAAGTGGTTACTATATTATAAATAATTATAATTGTGAATGTCCTTCTCATATTAGGCTACTCTGCGTGTCTATTTGCGCGTCTGTGAACCCTTTATCATAGGTAGCGCGTTAGCGCGTACCTATAATATACTTAAGTAACCCTAACACCTGTGCACCCCCTTAAAGCAACACTGAGGCACTTCTGTATTGTGCGGTTATGCCGCCATTTTTTATGTTTATACACTTCTACCCGGTGTGCAAAGAGCGTGTATAGTTTTACTGTAACGTTATAAACATATATATTTTTAAAATTTTGGCGGGGCTCATGACTTTTCTAGCTCAGTTTTGCATTCTGTTTAGCCTGGTTTTCTTTAAATGTAGACAATTAATTAAGCTAGAAGGCACTTTTTTATTTTTTAAAAAGTGACTTATTCGTAGAGTGGCAGTATAAATAGTGTAAGGAATCTGAGAATGAGAAAACACATTTTAGCCTATTTTTTGTCTGTCAACAACTCCAATTTATGAGTGCAGGAAAATTTTTCTTAGCAGAAATGCACTACAGCTTGAGGGCTACTTTCGACTTACCAGCGAACTTTTGTACATTCAATACAGTTAGATCTAGGGGTTTAAACTTTAAATTTTAGTGGATGGTGTAAAAACAATTTTGGTCTCAGATTTCTCCACCAACTTTTCCGGTTAAAAGTTAGGATAAATTGGATAGAATAGAAAATAAAGTACGTTTTAAGTGCTACAGTCCAGCAAACCGTGCTTAAGAAACTCAACATTGAGTTACTTATGGAGATGTTAAATTTGAAATCAGGGGTGTAACAGGGCGAAAAACACATTTTCTCCTTTTTTTATTGTTCAATATCTCAAATATTTCGCGGAACAGAAATTTTCCACACACAAACGTACAACGATTTAAACGCTACAGACTCTCCCAAACAGTGCTTTTTTTTGTACAAGGTCCGTTTGTACATGTACAAAGATGGTCCCTAGCACACATTCCCATAGGGGAGGGGGTGAGGGGGGTATTACCCCATCTCAGGGTCCGAGGGATTTGAATCACTGTCGGATGATTTTGAGCTATCAAACATTTTCTACGTGATTTTTGGGTACAAAAGCAACGAAGGTATTAAATTTTCGCGCTTCGCGCCGACTAGTACATTTCTGTATTGTTTACTCATAAGATACCTCGCATGAATTTAAAATGATTTGTATAGTCAAAATTTTCGATGAATTTTCGTATTTTTAACTTATAAGAGTGACGAAACTAGTCAGAATGGGACAAAAAGTAGTTAAAAATGCAGTTATTCATATTGAAACATGCTATATATGATGTTTTAGCAATTTTTGATATTTGGCCTGCAAAAAGGCTAGACTCTAAATTAAGTGCTCCTAAATTTTGGGTTTCACCCCCTGAACTTTCGACCTTGGGAAACTATGGTCCCTAGAAGTCTTTGTACATTTCGTACACACAAATTTGTGGGTACTATAATATGGTACAGTAGCGATTTTAGTGTGGCAAAAAACAGTTGTTCGACCTTTGGTTACGTACTTTAGCAATTTCTAGGTTTCTGAGGGCAAAAATCAACGATAATCGTCTCAAAACGGCGCGAAGCTCCGAAAATTTGGCATTTTTCCTTTCAAAATGCAATTTCTGAAATTATAAAGATATATAGAACACACAATTGCTCATTTCAGCGCGGAGCGCCGAGAATTTTTGCGAATTTCGAACCTTTTTTAGAGTTTTTGCCTCCGAAAAATCTTTTTACATGTACAAAGACGGTCCCTAAGTCTTTGTACATCGCGAAAAGTCTTTGCCGAATACAAAAAATAACCGTGTTCCCAAACCGAATTTCTTTACACTCAATATGAAATAAGGTATAGATTTTTGAAGTTTACAATAAGATGGTGGAAAAATACGTGTTTGTCCATTTTTTTGTTCGCCACTTTCTTCGTTCAGACATCGGTATGATTCGAACAGAATCGTCACAGCAAGTTGCCTTTGTTTGCATCAATATCTAGCTTTTCTGGGAGGTGTAATGTCAAAAATCGGGAGTGTTAAACGTGTTTCTGTCTTGTTTTTTTCTGCCGAATTCACCGGATATGAGTCAGAACATGATCACAAGTCTAAAAAATGCACCAAGGGTCAAACTTCATACGGGCGCGATTGTTTACGCTCAACAGTGGGGTAAAGTGATTCACACCTAATATTTATTTGTCTTCAGACCATTGTGAAGACTTAATATTTTCATAAATGTTGGTCGTAATATAAAAGTAATATCAGAATTACGAATCCGACTAAAATCTTCTTGTACACACGGTGATTGTGTAAGGTATACACTTAAAATTAACTTTACTTCTATAAACCTGCGAAAGCTTAATTTATTTTCAAAATGTTTTAGGTAACGTCAGAATTACGAATATATTCTGTAAACACACTAGTAGTGTAAAGTTTGCAATATTCATTTAGTGTTCATGTGAAAAGTTTATATTACAAATTTATTTTACTTCCAGAGCATTGCAAAACGTGAATTCTTTCAAAAATATGTTCCGTAAGGTCAGAATTACAAATCTGACCGTATGCTTCCATTGCACCCAGCAGTTGTGTAAAGTTTAAACTGAAAATAAAGTTTACTTGCAGTGCGTTGCAGAAGCTGAATTTCTCTTAAATGTTCCATGTAAAGTCAGGATTACGAATCGGAGTGTAAGTGTTCTTTACAACCAATAGTTGCGTAAAGTTTATGCTGAAAACCTTTGATGCATAAATAAGGTAAGGTTGTCTTGTTTTAAAGAGATAGTGTCTGATGTTCAAAACAATATTGTTTTCCGCATTCTTGGACTGTTGTCATTATTGTGGCATGTTACCATATGTGCTTACAGACTGATTTACTCAAATCGTGCTAATTAAAAGTATTAGCACTAGCAAAGAAAAATGCTCCGATGGAACAAAAAAGACGAATATACTTGGGGTTACGGATTATTAAGGATGTAAAAGGAGGAGACTATTGATAGAAACCTAACTGCAATTGTATTTAAAGGTGTTTTATTTTGTTATCATGAGCATTATAGCAAGCAAACCTGGCGCCAATGGGTTAATGCACACAATCGTTGCGGGCATGCAAGTGTGCTTACATGTAGTCTGATTCACGTAAGCTTATGCGTTTCCTACTACTTTAAACCAACAATTTCTTTGATTGTCTTGAACGCATCGATGTTTGCTATTTTATTCAATTGGCTTACAAAGTCGCCCTTAATTTATTCCGTCTACTTTCCCACAGATATTGCAATTTGCAATCGTTTTTTGGTTCAATCGTTTATTTCAATCTGCAGGCTGTCGAATATACCTAGATTTTTTGCGTTGCTTAGAGAAAGTCTAATTTTTAACAGATTTTGTGACTTTAGGCGTTTACATATAGGTAGCTTTTCCTTTTCCCCTCCTTTTACATCCTTAATAATCCATTATCCAAAGTATATTCGTCTTGTTTGTTCCATCGGAGCATTTTTCTTTGCTAGTAACAATAATGCCTTTGATCAATAATATAGGGACTAAGCATACATGTAATGGCTCGAAATTTGGAGGGGGTGGGTCCCGGCCATTTTTAGGTGGTGTAGGGTAAATGTTTTTGAATTTTTTGAATTGAATTTTTTTTCAAAAAATCGAGTGAGGGGTCAAAACTTTTGTGGCTTTGGGAGGATGGGGGGACGTCCGAGTTCGAGTGGGGTTCCCCCATCCCACCAGTTACATGTATGGTAGGGCTGACTGTGTGTTCGTTATAGTCACCAGCTCAGACTGAGTTGTCATATGCGAATCGTGCAGCTACTTTTATTGTCGCACATACTCGCATGCATGGGCGTAGGTAGGGGGCGGGGGGCAGCCGCTCCCCCTTAGCCCAAAAATAATTTTGGAAAGATAAGGAAATGCATGAAAATTTGCATCATGTTATCGAAAATTCTCAAAATTTTCGGCGCTTCGCGCCGTAGAATCATCATTTTCTTTAATTTAGGCCCAAGCGCGGCCAAGAAAAAAATGTCATTTTCTATAGCTTATTAGGAGAAAATGAAATTGTTTCGAAAAGTTTGAATTTTATGAGCTTAACGGATAGAGCATGTTCGCAAACGTCAGAAAGTGCACTTTATTTGGCGCCCCTGCGAACATATCCCTAAATATAGGGTCACCAACTTTGGACCGCCGCCCCCCCCTTAAAAAATTCTGCCTACGCCCCTGCTCGCACATATAAAAGCGGTTCTGATGGGTATACAACCCCAGCAGCATTTCTGGCTCATCAGCAGTTTTACCTGACTGAGCAAGGACCAGCTCCTTCAGATGTTAGGTCTCTTCATTATATGCGTTAAATCCCCCTTGTTTCAACAGGCGCATCTGATTTGAATAGAATACTATAGTAGCGTAGTGTATCGTGTTATACCTGACAACAACCCCTCTACGTGCATACACGCAGTGGCATATCTACGATTTTCCTAAGTGGCGGTGCTACCCGAACTTTTTCAACAACAGTCGAAAACAGGTCCAAAAATTTACCCTTCAAGAACAAAATAGCGTTTATTCGGCGTTTTACGTAGTCTACTTTTATTTAAAATCGCTTTCAACGCAAAATTTTTCCAAAAAATTTTTTAAAATTTTCGGCAATTTTGCGCGAAAAAATTATTAAATTTCTTTGACTTTAGTTGAAGTCGGGCGCGAAGCGCCTAAAAATTTGTGAATTAAGGCGGGAGGACATTAAGAAGCTGAAATTGCTGCTCGATTTCTCGTATATATGCAGCATTTGCGCGAAACATCGGAAATTTGTAATAATTAAGCTTGAAAATAGAAGAAAACTACGCTGAAATAACTGATCCTGCCGTTGAAATGGTTTAAAACCTATTCCTTTAATAAAAATGTTACTTCCAAGCCGCCGAGAAAGCAAATAATGCCATTAATAAGTATTATCCGACGCGAAGCGCCGCAAAAATTTGAGAAATAATGAATACTGAGGGCCAAAAATCAGCGCAAATTGCGTATCCATTCTTCATCTCGCCAACTATTTTAGACCAATTTGGGGGAGGGCGGCCAACCCCCCAGGCACGTAGCTGGCCGTCCCGTTTTGGGGGGCAACATCAACTTTGGGGGATTAAGCCCAAAAAGGCCAAAAATAGCACAAATTAACGTTTAAAAAGTGCTATTTTTCCAGTTTTTCTGAATTTTGGGGGGTCGGACCCGCATTTCCCCCACAGCTACGTCTGCCCCCCGCCCCCTTAAATCCGCCCCTGCATACACTGTATTCACACTCGCATACCATCAGTCGCGGTGTGGCCCACAGATTGGGCGGTGGGCGGGGCGTCCGGCCCGTAGGGCACCGGTCCGACGGCCAGAATGTCGGGCGGACAATCGGCCGGCTTAGACATGTCCAGCACGATGCGGCTATTTTCGAAAATTGGCGCGTTGCCAACCAAGTCAGCCATCGCCGCGTTGTCCAGCCGGTCGTCCTTCGGCTTCAGGCGAAACGGCTGGATTTTGCCCGAAACGCTCGGAACGCCGAGCGTTTTTTGGGCGGCGAATAAGAGGCGCGTCGGCGGAAAAACGGCCGCCGCCGATGCTGCCGCCGCGGCGGGCGGCGGCGGCGCCACCGGACGAAAATTCGGGTTTTTCGGTTGATTGATTAGGTTTAAGGCCGCCAAATGCGTCGCCTTTTCCAACTCGTAATACTTTTGATAGAACGAATTTTGATCGACGTATTGCTGCGATGCGACAAAATTTGACTTTCGGTAATTTGGTAATAAACAACGTAAAAAATACACAATAAATTATTCAACTACAAAATTTTGCTTGTGGACCAAAGTTTTTGTATTCGGCAAAGATTTTTCCCGATGTACTCGGGATCGTGTTTGTACATGTATAAAATTTTTTGGGTAAACAAAAATTGCAAAAAAGGTCTAAAATTCGCAAAATTTTCGGCGCTTCGCGCAGAAATGAGTAATTGTACCTATCTTTATAATGGCAGAAATTGCATTTCAAAAAGAAAAATATCAAATTTTTCGGCGCTTCGCGCCGTTTTTTTTTTTATGTACTTTTTTGATTTTTAGCGATTTTTGCGCTTGGAGACCCAGAAATTAGCTAAAATACCCTACCAAAGGTCGAAAAACCCTGTTTTACCACACTGAATCGCTACTGTACCATATTATAGTACACAAAAATTTGCATGTACAAAATCTACAAAGACTTTTGAGGACCATCTTTGTACATGTACAAACGGACCTTGTACAAAAAAACACTGTTGCGGACCATAATTTTAGGCTCAAAATGTTAGCCTCCCCAGCCACCTTTGAACATTGCCGAGTTTCGCTAGCCAAATTTGAATTCTCATTCTATTCGGCATTCAGTTTTTATACCCATTTCATACACCTCCTATTCGTTTTCATTCGTATCAACAAATGGACATTTTTTTCTCGCGAATATTTGAGCGGAGATAGTCGGGGCCATGCCGAATGGAAGAAAAAATTGGACTCACCCTATACGCCATTAAGATCTGGCATTTAGGGAGTAATTAATTTTACCCGCAAAGCCAATTTTGAATAAAAACCAATAATTTATTAAATTTAATGAAAATAAATACATAGTAAATGATATATGAGACAAGACAAATAAATCCAAGAAATTAGACGATTTCTTTTGAAGTCCAAATAAGGCGATATACCCGCCGTTGAATGGTTCGCAACCGTAAATCACACAGGAACACTGGGGGTATAGGAGTACCCCCGCCCTACCAGGACCTTTGAGAAACATACCCCTTAGGACCGAAACCTATTGTTCGAACCATGACAAAGCGTCAAATGAGGTCCAACAATATAATTTCATTTACATACGTATTTTTGGAGCAGTAGGCAGGCACGTAGCTGTGGGGGGAATAGTGGGGTCCGGACCCCCAAAATTCAGGAAAATCGGAAAAATATGACTTTTTAAATGTTATTTTGTGCTATTTTTGGCCTTTTTGGGCTAAGTCATCCCCCCAAATTGGTGTTGGTCCTCCCAAAATAGGACGACCAGCTACGTGCCTGGCAGTAGACTGTTCAATTCATTCATCGAGACAGTTTTCTTTCAATATTTCGTACATATCCGAAGCTAGAGGTCATTCAATCAGTGTATTTTTTTGTACAAGGTCCGTTTGTACATGTACAAAGATGGTCTCTAAAAGTCTTTGTACATTTCGTATACACAAATTTTTGGGTACTATAATATGGTACAGTATCGATTTTAGTGTGGCAGAAACAGAGTTGTTCGACCTTTGGTTACGTATTTTAGCAATTTCTGGGTTTCTGAGGGCAAAAATCAGTAATAATCGTCTCAAAACGGCGCGAAGCGCCAAAAAATTTGGCATTTTTCCTTTCAGAATGCAATTTCTGAAAATATAAAGATATATAGAACACACAATCGCTCATTTCGGCGCGGAGCGCCGAGAATTTTTGCGAATTTCGAACCTTTTTTGCAGTTTTTGTCTTCCAAAAAATCTTTGTACATGTACAAAGACGGTCCCCAAAAGTCTTTGTACGTCGCGAAAAATCACTGCCGAATACAAAAAAACCGTGCATTCAATCGCTATTATTGTTATTGTTTTCATGTAGATTTGACCAAAAATATTCAAGAAGAAAAAATACGACGAATCGTGTATCAAAATTTGATGTTAAATAGGCAAAAAATTGCTCATTTACACACCCCAGGGGAGCTAGATTTACCCCCCGCCCCCCCCCCCAGAACTTTGTGCATGTATGCCTTAGAAGCAAAAGGTCAAGATGTCCTAGGCGGAATTAATTCCAGAACATGTGGCCAAGAAGAAATAAAATCCGAGATTTGCGCGATAGTAAAATGCGATTATTAGGTATTTTAGGTCAAAATTGCTTTAAAATACACTATTTTGGGCCAAAATGACTAGACAAGACCCTCCAGTGGGCAAGGGGGTAATACTCCCACTCACTGTTTTTTTGACGAGACGAAGATTTTGAGCCTCGCAAAAAGATTCCATATTTGTACAATGTACAAAGACTTTTTGGGGAAACGTAGTAGTAATTTCATCGCTTTTTTGAGTATTTTTCTGCAAAATTTCAAAAACTTTTTGATGATTCGCACCGAATATCGTAATCACAATCAATTTAGCTCCAAGCGCGGGCATTAGACGCTCCAAAATCTATCTATTTGATTTATCTTTGTGTAAAATCAAACATCTTTTACATATATCTACTGTTTTATATAGATTATACGCAGAAAATAAGAACTATTTGACTACTTTGCACTGTTTTCCGCCGTTTGAAGATAAAATTGACTTTCTTATCTTTGTGTTGAATTGAATTCATAAGCGAATTGATTTTTATTATGAGATTCAGTCAGCATATTGCAATTGCTGTATTATTTGTAATTGTGTAAGATAAGTTATTTCAGCTTTCTGAGTCGATTTTTATGTGCAAATTCAACAAAAACTCATAAAATTTTGCGCTTCGCGCCGAACTAGTGAAATCAGCTGAATTTAGGACAAATTAATATTTATTGTGAAGCTGCGGGTCATGAATAACAGACTAGTAGTGTGTAAAAATATGCAAGTTCAATAGTGTATCTATTTATAACATATATGCACAGTTCTTGTCACGGAAATTGCAAACGCAGCGCTGCTGTATTTACTACGATTGACCAGCTACAGTAGAACGTAAGCGCTTTTACCGTAGCCACGCGTGTTCAGCCGTAGAAAGATTGCGTTCGGCGTTAGTAGATCGCAGCTAGCATATTGCGTTATTTGTCACACAAACGGTAAAAAGAATTTTTCAATCTGCTTTGATTTTTTGCATGTGTGCGCAGTGATCGTACGGGGACCCCGACCCGACCCCGACCCTGAAAAACCCCGGCCTAAACCCCAACCCTGACCCCCGACCGGGGGCAAGATTTTTCAAGTCGGGGTTGAACCTTTTTTCGGGGGTGAAATATAACATCTAATTTTTTGGTACACAGGAGAATGGTATAAATAGCAAATAAATTCGGGACAAGGATGATTCATTCACGAGCATAATGAATATGTTAAACTCGACACTCGCGATATTTCATAAAATGTATTCCTAGTCGTCATCATACATTCCCATAGGGAAGGTGAGGGGTATTACCAACACCTAAGGGTCCGAGACTTGAATCATTGTCGGACGATTTTGAGCTATCAAACATTTTCTGCATGATTTTTGGGTATAAAAGCAGCTAAGATACTAAAATTTTTTCGGCGCTTCGCACCGACTAATACATTTCTGTTTTGTTTACATAAAAAATACATAGAATGAACTTAAAATGATCCGAAAAATCAAAATTTTCGATAAATTCTTACATTTTTTACTTACAAGAGTAACGAAACTAGTCAGAATGGTACAAAAAGTAGTTAAAAATGCAGTTTTTTCACATTAAAACATGCTATATAGGACGTTTTAGCCATTTTTCATATTTGACCTGCAAAAAAGGCTAGACTCTAAATTTAGTGACCCAAAATTTTGGGATTTCACCCCCTGAACTTCCGACCTTGGGATACTATGGTCGCCATGTTGTTAACACGTACATACATGTTCGCATATTTATCAATATAAAGTGCGTCAAAATTACTGATACATGGAATCATAGGCGTAGCCAGGGGGCTTTGGGGGCACATGCCCCCCACCGAAAATTTTCAAAAATTATGTTGGTTTTTCTGGCGCAATGTGTCCAGAACATTGAGTTCAAAAAGGCACAAACGTCAAAATTTTCCGGCGCAAGCGCCGAGTCATTGTTATACAGATACAATGAATTTAAAAGCTTGAATCTGTTAAAATAATCCAGCACTTTGCATCACTTTAGTGATTTAATGCACTATGAGTTCATTGAATGAAACTGCACTTGCTTGTTGAGCATAATAGTAAAAAAGCGAAAATGTTTGCGTACCAATTTGTCTATTCTCTGTTTTGTTTATCTTTCTTTACAAGGACACATAACTCTATTTGAAATGAAAAGAAAGGCCATAATTTTCTTGTGTTTTTGCGCATGTTCTGTTCTCTGAACTAGTTAATAAGAAGGCCACAAATGGGCCTGAAAGCGATAAGAACAAAATTCTCATTGATACATCTTTTAATGACTTATTGGTTGCGACCCGTTGCTGCGCTATATATTTAGCAGAGGTCGAAAAACGCATTTCAGCTCAGAAGTTTGGCGCAGTGTAGGAGTTCATCAATTTTAAGTTTTTTGGGCTTAATTCAGAACCGAGATTTTGCCGATTTTACGAAAATTTTAACGTTACTAATTAAAAATTAGAATGCTTTTTTACAAAATTTTCGGGGTTCTTCTCTGGACCTCGCTGGGGGCGCTTGAGCGCGCCAACCTAGACCCCCAGCCGTACAATCTTGTTCTACATGTGCAAAGAGATTTTTAGGAGGACAGAAAAGGTAAAAGGATTAGGAATTTTTAAAATTTCCGGCGCTTCGCCTTGCAATTAGTTTATCTGTTCTGTATGATTTAAGCGGTATAAATTGAGTTTAAAGCGTAAAAATGTCAAATCTTTCCTGCGCATAGCACCGCCGATTACTGTCTTTCTTTTTGTAAAGCTCCAGCATTGCGTTTAAAAGCCTGAATCAGTCAAAATATCTTCATACTAAGTTGATAATTCGTAGTTTTCCTGTTCTGCTGTGTCAAACTATTAGTATTCACAGAGCTACAACATGTTAAGGGTGGTAAAGAATGACTGAATTTCTTGGTGCTCTGCCCCACTTATGATTTCCGAAGTGTTTGTCAATAAAAAGGTCGTCAATTCTATAAGAAAATGGTGAAAATTTCGAAAATTTTCGGCGCTCCGAGCAATTGGCTCCTCTGCAATCAGCGCGCTATAGAATATATATAGTTTAGAAAAAACTGTGGAAGAATACGAAAAAGCGAGAGCGATTAGTGATTAATAAAATGTTGAACATAATTAGCTTTATTAGTATGCTCTATAAACAAGTGAAGGTATCATTTTTATCCTTTTTAAATTGGTATGTAATCATGCAATGTTAATTGTTAATCTTCAACCCCGACCCCGAAAACCGGGGTTTTTCATCCCCGACCCCGACCCCGATCGGGGGTGAAAATCTGACCCCGTACAATCACTGTGTGTGCGTCTCAAAAGTGTGTGCATGCTGCAGGTCCAGTCCGAGAAAAAAGATAAAAATAGATTGGAATTTTCGTGCATATCATTATTATTCTCATTTCCTCCATTGGAATCTCATCTGAGAGATAATGGGCATAAAAATGGAAGAAAATAGTGTTTCCTATGTGCGATCAATTGCATATTGCTCTGCCGCAGAAGAGCATTTTAAAAATTAATTTCAGGCTGAGAACGTTTGGCGTTTTAAAACAAATTCATCGCCAATGAAGAGCAAAAGATCTGAAAATCATATAGACCCAGGGAACGCGAGCGAAATCTTTGTGAGCTTGTGTATTGAAATATCAGGAGGTAAAAATTTGTTGTTGTTTTCAAACCTTGCCTTTATTACATTTTTTAGGTGTATGTCCGCTGAATAGAATAAATACAAAATGGTAGATACGCATATATAAGAACTTTAATTGAACAAGAAAAATTGCAGAGAAAGCTGGCTGATCAGAATAAAATTTGCGCGAAATGATAGAACGGGCAATATTTTTTTGAACTATATGCTTGCCTGAGGAGACAGACACTATGTGATGTATTACACTTCTGAACTGAATATATTATTGATGTACATATCATAAATAAATGAAAAAAGCGAAGATACAAAATATTTTTGAAAGCGGATAATGAGGAACTTTTTATCAATTTTGTAGTTTAAAGGCATAATGATATTTATTATTTAGTTTATTTCATGTAACAAAAATTTTAAATATGCAGCACCTAAATTCCAGGAGGTCAGAATAAGGTAAATCGCCAAAAATATGTATAACTAAAAATAGAATTCTGGGGTCTACAGTCAGTAATTTGGAGGGGTATGTATTTCAACTTCTAATGTCACAGCCCCCCATGGCCATTTGTGGCCAGAAGGGAGGAGCATCAACAGTGTTTTTAATACAATATTATTTAGGTTTCCTCCCCCCAGAATCCCCATACTGTGCTGGTATGACATATGATTAATTTTATTATTCTTTTCAGAACTATAAAGGAATCGAATAGAGATTTATCATTAATTAATTGATTCATTCATTTTAAAATTAATTTTAAATATCAATTTTCAAATTCCTGTTTAGTCGTATTCCATGTCAATTCTCCTCTAATATTACGAATTGTATCATTATGTAAATATTAATATGAAATTATGTAATAAAAGTATAATTATTTTATCCAATCACTTCAGACGCTTATTTAGTTCAATTTTTTCAACAAAATAGATTTTCGTTCTTCCATGCCTGTGTCAAAAGAACGGCCAGCTTGGCTATTTTTATCTTTCCGATTTACGCTGGCGTGCTCGTATTACTCTCCAATTGGTTAAAGAAAAAGACACGCATACTGTATGTTTGTATTAATACGCATTAAGAAGGTCATCTCATTCTACTATCCGCGATCCACTAAGGATGATGTACAATTAATTTGCAAAACTATTTTTCATCCGTATTTCACTATTTTGTTAAATTTTCGATCTAGCTTAGAGCTTACAGTCACTATTTATTCTCTCTTCCCGATTTCCCAATGTAATAGTGAAAGATATGGTTTGTAGAAGAATGAAAATACCTTTTTTAAAAACCTTTCCCTCCAAAAGATAAGAGCAATTTGCTTTGATTTTATTTCTAATTTTGATTTAGTCAAAAGGATGCGCTTTTTAAAATCATATAAATAATGGCAAAAGAAATTTTTGGGCCTATATGATTTTTGAATCTTTTGCTCTTCATTAGCTATGAATTCGTTTTAAAACGCAGAAAGCTCTCAGCCTGAAATTAATTTTAAAATGCTCTTTTGCGGCGGAGCAATATGCAATTGATCGCACACAGGAAATACTATTTTCTTTCATTTTTATGCCCATTATCTCTTAGATAAGATTCCAATGGAGGAAACGAGAATTATAATGATATGCACGAAAATTCCAATCTATTTTTACCTTTTTTCTCTTACTAAACCTGCAGCATGCACGCACTTTTGAGACGCACGCAAGCAAAAAATCAAAGCAGATTGAGAATTTTTTCCCGTTTGTGTGACAAATAACGCAATATGCTAGCTGCAAACTACTAACGCCGAACGCAATCATTCTATGGCCGAACACGCATGGCTACGGTAGAAGCGCTTACGTTCTACTGTAGTTGGTCAACCGTAGTAGATCACAGCGGCGCTGCGTTCGCAATTTCCGTGACAAGAACTGTATGTACAAAAAAATTTTCGCTCGTACAAAGACTTTTCCGGAGATCTTTGTACATATACAAAGAGGCTCATCGTACCAAAAAAACAGTATTCTCTCTAACACCATTATATGTGCATATAAGTTTACAACAACGAGTTCCTTGTTAAGAAACAAAACTTACATAAATTACACATACATATCCTCATTACGTAATCGTAAGCCTGCATGTACAAGTAACGTCTCAAATTTTGATTGTGTCCCAACAGCCCCACCATCCCAACAGCCCCACCCGTCCCAACAGCCCCACCGAATAATCCCAACAGCCCCACCAATAATCCCAACAGCCCCACCAATCCCAACATCCCAACAGCCCCACCGTCTTAACAGCCCCACCAATAGTCCCAACAGCCCCACCAGTCCCAAGAGCCCCACCAATCCCAGCAGTTCCACCGTTCCAGCAGTCCGACCGTTCCAACAGTCGCACTGTCCCAACCACACATAAGCGTGGAGGAGGGGATGTTTAGAGTTAAACCTAGTGATCGACCGGAGATCCGGCTCCGGCTCCGGCCTCCAGCAAATCCGGCCATTTTTTCCACTCCGGTGCTCCGGCCGGAGGACATCCAAAAATCGGCCGGAGGCCGGAGAATTTTTTCGTTTTTTGCATAGTGACCGAACGTACTAATTGCTGACATTATGCTTATTAAATTTAGTCAGAGCACAATAATAGCAGAAAAAGGAAATAACACCAAATAAAGTGTCTATCACCACCACAATCGTAAAATATTTATTCTTAGGAAATGAACGAAAATGAAAATAAAACAAAAATTGTGAAAATCGCTGCAGTAAATTCCTGTTAACACTGGAAGTCATAGGGTAGCATAAGATGCAGTCTGGCCTGCACTGCACATGCTATACTGATTTTCCAGATAATGTTACTGTCCATTCTGTACGTCATATTCGCGGTTCACTGAACATAATATAGTATGTAACGTACCTATGTATATACGGTCACACACAATCATGCTTTAACATCAAATATTGCCTATTGACGCTTTATTTAGGGCAGGCTAAGGAGACGACAGCTTTTTTCTTAATAAAAGCATTGAATAAAATTTTGTTGAATGTAGTCTATTTTACCAGTTGCGGATCTAGAATTTTCCTAAGGGGGGCGGTATTCCTACTTTTCCAAAAACAGCCGAAATAGGTCCAAAAATTTGCCCTCAAAGCGCGACATAGCTTCACATAAAATCACCTTTGACGCAATATTTTTTCTTAAAATTTTAAAATTTTAGACAATTTTGTGTGAAAAAAATCATTAAATTTCTTTGACTTCAACAAAAACCTGACGCGAAGCGCCGGAAAATTTGTGAAATTAAAGCGATAGATGTCAAGAAACATGATTTATTGCTTGATGCGAATTTTAGACCTTTTTAGCAGTTTTTGTCTTCCCGAAAATCTTTGTAGATGTACAAAGACGGCCCCGAAAAGTCTTTGTACATCGGGAAAAATCTTTCCCGAACATAAAAAAACCGTGCTTCTAGGTCGTCAAAAAAGTAAATAAATGCCATTAACAGGTATCATCCGGCGCGTAGCGCAGGAAAAATTTGAGAAATTATGGTCACTGACGGCCAGAAATCATTGCAAATTGCATATCCATTCTTTAGGATTCTCCTGAGGGAGGGCGGTATCCCAACTTTTCTTAAAACAGTCAAAAAAGGTACAAAAATTTGCCCTTAACGCGCGAAATAGCGTTTTTTTGGTGTTCTACATTGTATACTTTCACATAAAATCACGTTTAATGCAATATTTTTCTAAAAATTTTGAAATTTTCGACAATTTTGTGCGAGAAAATCATTAAATTTCTTTGACTTTATAAAAATCTGGCGCGAAGCGCCGGAAAACTTGTGAAATCAAGGCGGATAGACGTCTAAAAGCAGTCAGTGTTTTTTGTACAAGGTCCGTTTGTACATGTGCAAAGATCGTCCCCAAAAGTCTTTGTACATTTTGCACATACAAATTTGTAGGTACTATTATATGGTACAGTAGCGATTTTAGTGTGGTAAAAACAGAGTTGTTCGAATTTTGGTAGTGTGTTTTAGGTAATTTCTGGGTCTCTTAGGGCAAAAATCACTAAGAATCGTAAAACGGCGCGAAACGCCGAAAAATTTGACATTTTTCCTTTTGAAATGCAATTTCTGTCATTATAAAGATATATAGAACACACAATCACTCATTTCGGCGCGAAGCGCCGAAAATATTTTTCGAATTACAGACCTTTTTTGCAATTTCTGTCTTCCCAAAAATCTTTGTACATGTACAAAGACAGTCCCAAAAAATCTTTGTACATCGGGAAAAATTTTTGCCGAATACGAAAAAATCGTGTCTAGAAGCATGATTTACTGCTAGATTTCTTGTATTTATAGCATTTGATGCGAAACATCGAAATTTTTAATCGAAAATAGAAGAAAACTATGCAAAAATAGCTGTTTCTGCTGTAAAAATTGTTTTGAAACCTACATGAACAGATAATGGCTTCCAGGTCGCCAAGAAAGGAAATAAATCTCATTAATAGGTACATATCATCCGACGCATAGCGCCAGAAAAATTTTGAGAAATTATGGTCACTGACGGCCAAAAATCATTGCAAATTGCATATCCATTCTTTATCTCGCCAAATATTTTTGGCCAAGCTGGGGGGCGGCCACCTCCGCCCTCCCCTTAAATCCGCCCCTGCATTCTTTATCTCGCCAAATATTTTTGGCCAATGGGGGGCGGCCGCCCCCCCTCGCCGTCCCCCTTAAATCCGCCCCTGTATTTCATATAGCTAACTAGCTGATATGCAGTTAAGATGCATGTGCACTATGGTCTAGGTCTTTGTCACAAAGATGTCCTATCTATCCGCACGTGTAAAATTATATTTCTCCGGCTCCGGCCTCCGGCTCCGGCTCCGGCCGGAGCAACATGGTTCAATCCGGCTCCGGCCGGATCTCCGGCTCCGGCCATTTTGGCCGCTCCGGTCGATCACTAGTAAACCCCCCAACCCGAAATTCTGGAAATCCCCCAAATTATGGTAGACCCCAGAATTCTATTTTAAGCACATTTCTCGGTCATAATCATAGATGCACAGCACGACCGGTCAGGAGAAGGAGTTTTGAGCCAAAAAATGACCTCAAAACTGGTATGAATGTTAAAATAGCGTAAAAACTACGCTAATCCACATTTTCTGGCTATTTGGTAGCAGATTAGCGTGAAAGGTTTGATTTTCATTTAACCTTTTAGTGACCAACGTTCCCAATCGGGAACACATTTTCAAAATTTTCTTGCAAAACAACTACTCATCTAATTTGAATAAGACTTGTTTTGAATGAGAAACAAGATGTTTGCCTATCCTGTGAGAGCAATTTCAAAACTTAATTATGAGTATGTGCTATGCTATACTGTCTTAAGTTAGACAAAAATAGCGAAAGTTTGTCATGTTTAGAAATTTGCATATTGTCAATCGACATAACAAATTTTTGAGCCAAATGTCATGCAGTCATGTTTGCAGAGGTTTTCTGATCATTTTGGTATGTAATTCAATTCTATTTAGTTGGTCATCAAAAGTTTTGATTAAATTTATATTGATGTTCCCGTTTGGGAACGTTGGCTCCTAGGAGTGCAAAAATATTTAATTCCTGGAAAGAGAACAAAATCTATGGGGCGGCATATGTAACCTCGGCTATGCTCTTTAGTGACCTCGCATGCATTCCTTCTATTTTCTAGAGCTCCACAAGCATTCTGGTATGACTCCTATGCACATATTCAAAATATTAAATGCAGGTTTATGGGATTCTTTACTTGATTCTATGTGTTACGATTACACAACAATGTAGCTCTTGATTTCATTCGGTTTTTAGGCAAAAATTTAAGTGTTTCTGTAAATAATTTTAGGTGCTTTTGCAGACATTACCTGCTCTACCTTACTTTGCTTTATTCTTTTTACTATAACTTACAGAGCCATGAGTCATTAGAGGCTTAGAGACAAATTTTCTTGAATTCAAGCACAATATCATGTGTTTTTTATCTGTAGAACTTGAACTGTACTTTATCAAACTTTATATAACTACTGATTTCTAACATTTTTTAATAGCTTAGAAGCATGCTAGCAACATAACTAAACTTTGAGTGTAAGTTTATTGGACTTTCGATAACAACTGCGGATAGGTAAATGTCCGAGTGAGTAAACACATGATATGACTTATTTTAATTCACTGTAAAATTCAACTTTTTGAAAATTGAATGAAATTGAAAAATTGTCTATATTACACCCTGACTTCCTGTTATTTCCCGAATCTTGATTCATGGCTTCTAATTTTTAGTATACCGAAATACGTCCATGCAGTGTAAATAGCTCTGAGATCACGGGCATTAGTTCAACAGCGTAGAAATGAGAAAACCAATAAATTTTGAAAAATCCAGAAAAAACGAAAATACAGATCACAGCTCAATAATAGTTTTCTACTCATCTTAGCTAGACATTATTTCATCTTATCTAGAAAGCAAGCAAATCTAACAAAAAACAAATATAAAGTTACGGTGTCTACTGAAAGTTTCTTGGTTTTCTGAGGTTTGAGGTTCCCATAAGGCTTCAAATACTCAAAACCACACCCTTGTAGGCTCTCTATTTGAAAATTCGACAGTTTAGATTACTTGTGTTATCAATGTTTTTAGCAGGTCGCTTTAATCTTATATGTTTTGCAAAACATAACTGAACATGAAATCTGGCAAAAATGTTCCCCAAGAAGCCAACGTTCCCAAATGGGAACATATGAACAACATGATACAGAGGAGAGCTTTTGCTCTGGTTTTTGCACACAGTCTTACATTTTACAGATTTGAAACATATTAAGATTGCATTGCTGTAGCACATCTGCATCATAGAGCGGACTCTAAAAGGTTAATTCTAACACTTATCTTTCCTTTTTTCACCAGAACATTTTTCATTTTTTTCTGGCAGTCTAGACTAGACCATAATGAGCAGGAATCTAATCTTGCGAGATGACTCGAATGAGGCAAAACCCCGGATTGAGCAAAAATGCTGAAGCTTCAATTCCGGCGGGTCTACCAGTTTCTCAGGTAGAGTTATTCTGAAAATGTAAACCTGCACGCTCGTGTATGGTCCTGATGAAATATACGAAGTCGAAAAATAGTCAAAAAACATCTTTCATAAAAAATTAATATTGCCTGATTTTATTAAATAAAGTAAAATGTACTTAAGGTAATACTTAAACAATATGTGAAAATGTTGAATAACACATGACGGATTATATAAGTACATCGTTTTTCACATTATTTAATCGCCATGTAGAAGAGAACGCAAATCGATCTAGAAATCATTGTGACGAGCTTAGAAAAAAATGCAGACGCAGCAGGATCTTAGAAAAATTTATAAAACAGTAAAAAAAACGGATTCATTCACACATGCAATGGGTAAGCGAGGGGCATACCTGGGTGTGCGAGGGGGTATGTACCCTCCAGCGGGCGAAATAGCTATTATGAAAATTAAAATACCCAACAATTTTTTGAAATTTTATTTGTTTTTTTTTACGATTTTTTAATGCCAACGGATAGAGCTCGACGACACACATTGAAAAACGGTAGGGCTGTTAGAACGGTGGGGCTGTTGGGATCATTGGTGGGGCTGTTGGGACTGGAGGGGCTGTTGAGATGTTGAGACATCACCCAAATTTTTACGTAGGAGTAGTCGGCCACGGTCTTCTATTTTTGGTTAAAATGACAAAAATTACTTATAAGTTGACTTAAAAGGCAAATTTTTGCCTCGAAGTCAGTGGGTAAAAAATTAAAAAGAATAGATGGGGCGGTTTCGTTTGACTTGAGGTACCCCTGTCACCAGGCATGTAGCTTGCCGTCCTATTTTGGGGGACCAACACCAAGTTTGGGGGGACTAAGCCCAAAAAGGCCAAAAATAGCACAAAATAACATTTAAAGAGTCAGATTTTTCCGATTTTCCCTAATTTTGGGGAGGAGTCCGAACCCCCCCCCGTTCCCCCTCCAGAGATACGTGCCTGCCTGTCACACGTTTACATCTGCTCATCAATCATCGTACTTGATATCTCTGGTGATGTCGGTGACTTTTGAAATGTTCCTCGGCGCAAGCCGCATCACCGGCAAATTCGTCGCACAATGAACAATAAAAAGCCATGCAGCCATAGAGAAATTCGACACCTGATTGGTTGAGGCAATAGATAAGCATACCCACTTCATGATCGAAGAAAAACAGAATAATTGTCATAAGTCTTTTTGGGGGGCTTAGAAAAAATAGCTCCTCAACGCCCAGAATTGTCATTTTTCCGAAAAAAAGTGAAAAGCGTTGTTTTTAGAGCATATTTAGCTAACTTGTAACTAAAAAAATTAAATTTTCGGCTCACGCCATATACTCATTCTTTGAATATATTTTGTTCAATTTATTCAAATGTTTTCAAATTTTTGTAGCCAAAAAGGCACTTTTTAAGAATTTTCCGAGCTTCACCCCCAGAATCTCAATGCTATGTATGTATGCTACTGATCATACACGAGCGTGGTAAAAATTTTGGCGGGATAAGATTGAACTACATAATAGGGCAGTCATTCTAACCCTAATCACTGACTAAATTATGTACTAAGTACGCGTTTTCTAACATAATCAATATTCATTTATTATTTTTTACAGTTTAGCGACTCCAAAGCAGGTTAAAGCATATTTTACTGAGGAAATCGGCGATAAACTTCGTTTTACTAATTTTATACTAATTTTTTACTAATTTTATGAATCGCTTTCAATGCAGGTAACTTGAATCTCGAAGTTTTGCATTTTCTCAATATCTATGTGCGCATATTGTCCTGTAATATAACTTCTATTGGCTAACATGATCAAATAACAAAGCTATGCAAAAGCATGCTAATAACTGTCAAGCGTGGTACGAGCAAACATATTTTAATTATTTCTTAAAACATATGTATGTTACGTATGTATGTACATACAGCACGCCATTCCCACTACCTAATTTACAACTTATTACTCAACTTCATACATTTAACCGAAGGTTTGGGCGGTGGGGGAGGGGATTCCTCCCGAAGTCGAATGTCCCCCCATCCCCCGAGGTCAAAAAATGTTTAACCCCCCATTTTTGGAAAAAGCTGCATTTTTTGGCCATTTTTACGTATTTTTTGGCATTTTTGGCCAAAAATTGGAAGTAATTTTCCCTCCCCCTGTAAAAATGGCCGGTAACCCCTAACCAAAATTTCGAGCCATCACATGTATGCTCCACTTCGCATTTTTAATACCGAGATATGTACTATGTAAATGCAAAATAATTCAAAGCACTCCGATGTTATTAAAACCCCAAGTTCAAGACATAGGCTACAAAAAGATTTCAAACTGCGTGTTTATAACACGGGCGTTTATAACCAGACATGAACAGCATGGGAATTTTGAGGATTAAAATTTTAAAGCGCCTTTTCGGGTCCAAAAATGGTAGATATGCGTCAAAAACATCGTTTTTAAGCGTTTTGACGATATTCTATTTTTGTAGAGCATGAAAACGTAAAAGAATTCGAAAAAAATCGACGAAATCGGACAAATTATAGTAAAAAAAGAGTCCAAAAACGCCTTAAAGAGTACCTTTGCTACGAATTTTCCGGAAGCTTTTGAAAAACCGCGATTCTGGCCGGGTTGAAAAATTTTCAGGGGCGGAAACTCTTTTGGAAGGAAGAGTCTAACCCCCAGATTATCTATGCTAATAACCATAAATGCACAGCATGGAATTCTGGGAGGGGAGTGAAATTATAAAGTGCCTTTTTTGGGTACAACAATGGTAGGTACGCGTCAAAAACTTCGTTTCCCGGCGTTTCTGACGATGCTCTTTCTTTCTAGAGCATAACAACTTGGCAAAATTCGAAAAAAAATCAAAAAAGTCGAAACACATTGAACAAAATATAGTCAAAACATGAGTATAATGGCGCGAAGCGGCGAGAATAGGGCACTTCTGAGCAGATAGATAGCTAGAAACGCTTGAAAAGCATCTGTTCTTTAAATTTTTAGAAAATCTTTGGCAACTTTAAAAAAATCGCAATTCTGAGGGGTAGGGGTGAAAAGTTTTTTGCAGCGGGTTTAAATTTTTCTGAGGGTGTGAAACTCCCTCCCGCAGATCATGTATGTTTATAACCATATATATATATATATATATATATATATATATATATATATATATATATATATATATATATATATATATATATATATATATATATATATATATATATATATATATATATATATATATATATATATATATATATATATATATATGTGTGTGGATGCAGAGCAAAGTCGGTTTGGGGATATTAGTTAGAGAAAAAACTTGTATAAGTGCTAAAACAGCATGAAAACTATGTTTTATACTAACTACTTAATCTCAGACACCTTTGCGGAAACTTTCCATTTTTACCCATTTTTAGCCTTCCTTTGCCTTATTTTTAATAAGAAAGATGCACAATTTTTTTCGTTCTGTCAGACCCCAACGCCCAAGTGCATGTCTGCTGAAAGCGGTAGAATGCTACATATGTATATAAGTATACATGTAACGGCTCGAAATTTTTGTGACGGGGTCCCCGGCCATTTTTTTCGGGAATGACCTCCAAGTTTTAGCCAAAAAACGCCCAAAAACGGCCGAAAAATTCGATTTTTTTCCAAAAAATGGTCTAAAATTTTTTTGGCGTCGAGGGGATGGGAAGACGACCGACTTTGGGTGGGGGATCCCCCACCCCTCTTACATTTATGTAGGTAAGCGTGAATTATCACTGCACAATTGCTTACCTTTAATAGGAAGAACCTGCGTTGACGGACCGGGGCGAGGCTGACGTTTTCCGGGTCCATGCAGCCACGGTCTTTCGACATTGGCCTAAACATTATGCAAATACTCAACTGGAAAATATTAAATAGTTGATTTTGAGACATTTTATGCAGATTCTGAAAAAAAATCATTATTTTTTGGGGGGGGGGGCGATTATAAAACGTCCATTTTCGATGAATACTGTAATTTTGTAATTATTGTAATTTTGTATACATATACTGTAATTTCATTCAGTAGTTTTGCTCAACATTTCGGGTTTAGCTATTCTCCTCACTAATTCCGCATTATCGAATGCGGATACGCATACCATCGTATATTGCGCACAATCAAATGAGCAGTTAGAAAGACGAAAGAATAATCGACATCCAAGTTGTTACAAAATTGCAAGTAAAGGAAATACTGTAGACTTCTGAGAAATTCATCAACTTTACCTGATTCGCTACCACAAAAATGTTGTATTGAGGCTTTTAAGCTTTAAGAGTAGAAAAAACGTTCTTGTTTCAAAACTTTCTAGTCGAGCCGCAGTTATTCAAAATAATCGTTGCTCAACATGCGGAACAACAGTCAACGTAAACAACAAGGCAAATGATTTTTAGTTACAAAATAGTGAAACAAACTAATTTTTCAGTATATGTAAATAATCAGACGTATGTAACAATCAGACGTCACGAATATGAAACCCAAGTACGTACTTTTGTACACTACTTTAACAGACATTTACTTTCGCAAAAATTTCTTGGCATTTTGCCAAATATCTAAGACTAATTGCATTGCTCTTTTGAACAATAAGAGGATTATTGAGGGAAAACGACTAATGCTGACCGATTTGTGTTTATTGGAATGGACGTGATCGAACATTTCGTACAATGTCGAACAAACAACGTTGCAAGTTTTGCACCAATGACATCCGGCGTCGTAGTACAAAAAGCGGTCTTCGCCCGGCACTGAAACAGCATCTTCGTCCGGCGATTCGATGTTTGCAATCGGATTGCCAATGCTTGCCAGCGTCGGTGCTTGTTGCTTCGATTCAACCTACGGTCAGCGAAATTAAATCTACCTTTTATTTTTAATTTTGAGAATTTTCACAATTTTTTAAATTTTACTTTATTTTTTATAATTTTCGCTTATTTAAATTATTTAGATGCTTTAAATTTCGAATTTTTTATATTTCATATTCCGAATTCTGTTTCTTAAATCAAATCAGGGGAGGTTAGATACATCAGCTTACACGTAACTTCATATATCATACTTCAATCTGCAGCCCGAAATTCAATTTTCAAAATATTTTTTAAAAATAATGATTTATTATTTTGAAATAATCTTATTTTAAAATACTTGACCGCATGCATAATTAACACTCAAGATCAACCGTCCCTTTAAAACACTATGATCTAGGGGTGGGGGTATAACCCCCTCCCTCAGAAAAGTTGTTAAACCACCAGAAATTTTTTAACCCTCCCAATTCTCGATTTTTCAAAAGTTTCTGAAAATGCTAAGAACAGGAGCGGTTTTAAGCATTTTTAGCCTCTCATACTTATTTGCTCAGAAGTGTCAAAGTTTTGGCGCTTCGCGTCATATATTCATATTTTGACCATATTTTGTTCAACTTGTCGACTTTTTGTTGTTTTTTTAATCGAATTTTGTTTGTTTTTATGCTCTATAAAGGTAGAGGATCGTCAAAAACGCCGAAAACCATGTTTTCAACGCGTGCCCACCATTTTTAGGCCCAAAAAGGCACTTTAAAATCCCCCTCTCAGAATTTACATGCTGTGTATGTATGATGATGAAAAATGCTGATGATGAAAATAATAAAATAACCAATAAAAATGGTGACCGTTTCAGTATACCAACACGCAAGCCCGTATCCAGGATTCGGCCATAGGGGGGAACCCAACATAAATCGGTCTATATCTCGGGAAATTCGTCAGGATAGCTCACAAAAATCGCATTTTTCGACGTTTTTCGACATGCACTATCCTTTAAGATCGTAAAATTCAGATTTTTCGAAAGCAAATTGTTCTCACTCGAAATTTTATAAAAAGGGTCGTTTTTTGGTCGCGCATGAGCCAAAGTTATGTGAAATACTTCATATCAGACGTAAAATTGAATATTTTACGTCAAAGATAGGCAATTGTATCCATCTTTCGGTGCATTATCTTATGAACTTTCAAAATTTTTTTCGACCGTGTGGGGGAGGGCGGCCGACCTCCCCCCGCCTTCCCCTTCAATAAGGCCCTGCCAACACGTACCGATAGCTACAGTCAGCTAGTCAAAACTCATGCTACAGTATACTAAACACTAAAGCCCTGTTCACACGAATGCAATCATCTGCAACCTGAAACCTGCAACTTGAAATTAGGTCGAAGACGTCTAGGTTTCCGTGATTGCAGCCGTTCACACGGAAAAAATCTAAATCGTGCAACCAAATGCTGCAATCAGGGGCAACTACCGCTTGGAACCTGCTAAAATTATGTAGAATGAATTCTAAGGCTCTAACTGTATTTTAAACAACATATTATCCCTTGATGATGAATTGAAATCGAGGCTGAGACGCAAATTTGGAGAAATTATGTTCGTAGACAAGAAATGACTAAATTTCGCACCTCGAATCGTCATTTTCTCAACAAAGTTCCTGACTTCACAACCGTCATTCTTCATTGCTAACGATGGATTATTTACATGTTCCTTCTGGCCTTCCTATTTTGGGAGGGACCAACACCAATCTTTTGAGGGGGACTAATCCCAAAAAGGCCATAGCACAAAATAACGCTTAAAAAGTCCTATTTTTCCGATTTTTCTGAATTTTGGGGGGTCCGAACCCCCCCCCATTCCCCCAGAGATATGTGCCTGATTTTACATTAAGTAGCGTGCACATGACATGTGTATAATACGCACTGCGCGCGTCCACGTGCGCAAAAAGCGCGCGTTCACGTGCGCAAAAAGCGAGCGTCGTCCTCATTGATATGCGTTCCCTGCGAGCAAAACGCGAATATTTATGAGAATTGCGCTTGGTTGCAGACATAAAAAAATGAACTCGATCCATTTCGTCCGCTGCGATGCCTTGCAACCAAAACGTCCGGTTGCACGCACTTGCAATGCCGTTCGCACGGGTGCAATCCGTTGCAAACGGTGCAAGTCAGACGGCCATGTCTGGGGTTCAGGTTGCAAGTTGCAGGTGATTGCACTCGTGTACAGCGGGCTTAACGCTCGCTACAGTACACCAACACGAAACGTTCGCTACAGTACCCTGGTTCGAAGCGCCTGCTACAGTATGCTGACCTGACCGCTAAGTATTTCTAAAGTGCACCAGCCATGAATACATGATACAGAGTTATGCAATTCAGGTTACTTGCTACAGTAACCTAATCCAAAACGCCTGCTACAGTAAGCCAACCGAAACCCTCGCCATAGAGCACCAGCCAAAAACGATTACTACAGTAAGCTAGCCTACAACGCTTGCTACAGTAAGCCGCCCACGCTTACCCACTGGTCGAGTGAACTGGGCGACGACAATCCTGCCGCTTTCGCCGCCGTCGCTGCCAACTCGCGTTCGGGCGACGCGGGCGGCGGAGGCGGCGACGCGACCGTCGTCGCCGCGTCGCGTTCGTCCTTCGACTTTGTCTTCTTTTTGATTTTTTTCGCGCTTTTGCCTTCTTGTTTTTTGCGATTGCGCCTCAAGGACTTCAAAGTCAATGACGCGTTTTTTGACTTTGACTTTTTGTCGGCGGCGCGATGTCGACGCTTCTTTTTCATCGACGGCGGCGGCGACGCTGACGAAGTCGTTGACGACGACCTATGCAAAGAAGCTAACTTCAATACCACGGGTTTTAAAAATACAAGACACAGAATGAATAGATAGACTTTCAAAAGTCGAAAACAAATTTATAAAAAGAATTTTTTAATATCAAAAAATCGAAAAAAATCCCAATAATGCACATGCACACTAGGGTTGGGGTTTAGGGGATATACCCCCTACGGGACTTTTGAGAAGTAAACGCCCCTTAGGCCATTGTGAAGCAAAACCTATTGCTCGAACCATGAAAAAGCGTCCAATGACGTCTAATCATAAATGTAAGACCCCCCTAAAGTTGGATGTCCCCCATCCTCCAAGAGACGGAAAATTTTTGACCCCCCCCCCATTTGGAAAAAATTTTTTTGGCCGTTTTCGCCCAAAAATTTGAGGTCATTACACTAATAGTTTGATGTCCGGTGCATATACATACTAATTTTTCGAGCATTAGACTGTCCAATTCACTCATCCAGACATTTTTCTTCCATTATGTCGTATATACTTGATGTTGCGGGTCATTCAATCCCCCTTATTTTTATTGTTTTCTGCAAAATCAACCATAAATATTCATAAAGAATAAAATACAACATATTAGGTATCAAAATTTGACATTTAATAGGCAAGAAAATTACTCATTCACCCCAGTGTTTTTTTGTATTCGGCAAAGATATTTCCCGATGTACAAAGAATTTTAGGGACCGTCTTTGTACATGTACAAAGATTTTTGGGAAGACAAAACCTGCAAAAAAGGTTTAAAATTCGCAAGAATTTTCGGCGCTTCGCGCCGGAATGAGTAATTTAGTGTTCTACATATCTTTATAATGTCAGAAATTGCATTTGAAAGGAAAAATGTCAAATTTTTCGGGACTTCGCGCCGTTTTGAGACGATTATTATTGATTTTTACCCTCAAAAGGTCAGAAATTAGCTAAATGCACTACCAAAGGTCGAACAACTCTGTTTTTGCAACACTAAAATCGCTACTTAACCATATTATAGTACCCAAAAATTTGTGTGTATAAAATGTACAAAGACTTTTAGAAACCATCTTTGTACATGTACAAACGGACCTTGTACAAAAGAAAACTTATTCACCCTCCTCCCCATGGCAATTAGATTCCCCCTCCCAAAACTTTTGACCGTGTGCAAGTATGCTAATAACTTTCAGCCATTCTCATAGCCGCAAAAATCATATCGGTGTAAAGTTATCCTTTTCATTATTTTTCTATTATTTTACACTCCAAACAAATTGAAAAAGTCTAGTAAGTAATTTAAATTCCTTTCAAGGTTAAGAACGATAATCCAAAATTAGTAAACAGGATATGCGGCCCTAATTTAGCGGTAAATTCAGATTCCTGTGGGACTAAGTACTTAAATATACGCACACAGTGGTCTGATCAATGTCAATTAAGATAAGAACAAGTTTAAATTTTTCGAATTGATAGAGCCGTTTACCGGAAAAATCAGGAAAACGATCAAATTTATTAAAAAAACCCATTTTATTTCGTTTACAATTTAGTGCTACAAATTTCATGACCTATTTATTTTTAAAATCAAACATTTATCAAGAGGTTTAAATTTGACAAAAAGGACCGAGAAAAGTGCTGCAGCAGGTTGGTCCGAAAGAGTCAAAAATTACGATTAAAAGTATAGCATGTTCCAAATGAATCTAAGACGATAAATATACAAATATGTATGTATGTACATATCTACGTAGATAGTTACATACATAGAAGCCAGAATAGATAGAGAAATCAATAAAAATCAACAGTTAAGGTCCATTTGGGATGAAAATCGGATAAGTTCCAGTCTGCGAATCTCAATTTAAAACAGTCGCCTTGACCGTTTTAATTGAAGCATTGTAGTGTAAACTGAGATAAAGTAGGATAAACAAGATACATGAGATGAAGTAAGACACATATATGAAAATAAAGTGTTATTAAAGGCAATGCATTGTATCCTTAAATTAGAGCAATATTTTGGGTATACTTTTTAAATAATTTCCCACACGTTTTTCATTTACATATTTTTTCCCATAGAAAAGGCCCATTTTGAGCAATCATTCCCTTTTAAACTTAGTAAAGTATTTACTGATGAAAAATATTTCTCCGAGTCAATAAATATTTTAAAAAAATTAATGTAAAAAATTTATAGATTCTCAATTTTTACTCATGTTTTGCCTCATTAAGCCTCAAACAGCTGAGAAGTTATTTAGATCTTAGTCTTCAAGCCATATATACATGTAACAGTGGGGTTTTAAGGATCCAAAGTCAGAAATCCCACCATTCCCCTAAAGTCAGAAAATTTTTGACCCCCACCCCAAGTTTTGGAAAAGTTGCGTTTTTTGGCTATTTTTACGTGTTTTTTGGCCATTTTTGACGAAAAATGAAGATCATCTATCCCCCTAAAATGGCAGGAAAACCCCTACCCGAAATTTCCAGCCGTTACATATCTGCTTAAAGCATATTGTCTGCATAAATATGTACTTTATCAATTTTTATTAGAAATTTCGAAATGCCATTGTTTCTAATTTCCTTATTTTTAAATAAGCAAGACATACATCAAATAGCAGATATTCAATATTTCGATAAATCAGCTACTTCTAAAATCTGACATATGTATCTTGTCTACCCAGCTACTTCAACAAATGAAGTGATAGGGATGAATAGTTGCCTAAACATACATTTTACACTGTTGCGTAAACAGACAAAAAGTACGAAATAGACCGCGCATATCAAGGTAAACAATGTAGTATGTATGTACCTACACACGCATTCTGTATCGCTTGTAAAGGTCACTGTAAACTGTGTAAAATAATACATAGTAAAAATCAGTGTAAACTGCATAAAACAGTAAAATGTGAAAACCAGTGTAAACTGTATAAAACAAACAATGTAAAGACCGGTTTAAACTATACAAAATAGAACAATGTAAAGAACAGTGTAAACTTTTAAAAATGACTAGCGTAAACTCCTTAACAAAAGTACAGTGTAAACTAACGTCGAACGCCGACGACGTTTGACGTCGCGACTTCGGCTGCGCGACGCCGACGACCGATCGCGGCGCCGCCGTCTCGAACGACGACGGTCGCTCGACGTCGACGAATACGACGACGACGTCGATCGCGAGCGACGCCGACGACGACGTTTCACAGGCGGCGCCGACGCCTTGCTCGGCTCAACTTTTTTGTCAGTCGTGGTGGAAATTTCATGGGTAGTACTGTAAAGCATACTTTGATCAAAAAATTTAAAAAATTAAATAAAAATTTTCAAAAAATGAAATTTTCTATCAGCTTAAAAATAAGTTCGCATTTTGAATTTTAAACTATTCATTTGAATATTTTGCAAGAGTTCGCCGCTAACTTTAGCAATCCATAATGTTGGTTTACATGGATTACTTGTATTTCCTAACAATTTTTATTTTATTATTCATTATTTATTAATAAATTATTATGGTAAAGCGCATTATTTAATATTGAAACGCATAATAATCGTACATACTCGTACTTTTATAATTTTTGTTTATTTTGATTTAACATTCCACCAGAAGTTGAGATTTTCTGGATTTTTTCATGGTAAAAACCTTCATCGATGAACGATTTAACTCGGACTTTAAAAAAACCAGTAGCTATCATCATACATGATCTTGGGGGGTTTGGGGATTTCATCCCCTTCCGCAAAAATTTTTTCACCCCCCCCCAGTGATCGGACCGAGGCCTCGGCCTCGGCAAGCCTCGGCGTTTTTGGAGCCTCGGCCTCGGCGCCGAGGGCGAAGCTGAAAAGTGCCGAGGCGCCGAGGGTTAAAATCAAATTTGAATAAGTTTAATATATCCGTTGAATATTAAATAATTAGAATGCATCTGCAGCACACAGGCTATTTTTTACCTATAGACTCTTCTTGTGGTTTTAGTCGCGTACCCAGTTACACCAAGTTATATACAGCAAAGTGCCAATTTATTATTCATGCTCGCTACATGGATCGGAAATACGCATTCTCAAAGGGGGGGGTGAGGGAGGGTTATTACCGCCCTCTCAGGGTACAAGACTCAAGTCACTGTCAGACGATTTTTGGTGAAAACTTTTTGAATATTTTTGAACTTAATTTTTACTATGGCAAAGTGCAGCTAACTATTAGAATTTCCCGAAGTGATACAGTATTTTTGAATGTAAGCAAGAGTAAATAGACAAACTATCACTATAAAACATGCATGTAACAGCTCAAAATTTTCGGAAGGGGCTCCTCGGCATACATGTAACAGCTAGAAATTTCGGGTAGGGGTCCCTGGCCATTTTTAGAAGGAGGGGGATTAGCGACTATAATTCTATGTCAAAAATGGCAAAAGCACCTAAAAATAGCCAACAAAGCGCAAATTTTCGCCAAAAATGGGGAGGGTGGGTCAAAATTTTCTGACGATGGAGGAAAGGGTGAGGGGAGGACGTCCAACCCTGGGTGGGTGAGGAATTCCCCAAAGCCCCCTGTTACACGTATGCTTTTTGGCCATTTTTATGGGAGAGGGTATTTTCACGAATTTTCGGCCGAAAATTGCAAAAACGCACCTAAAAATGGCCAATAAATGCAGGTTTTGCCAAAAATCAATTTCGGCTCATGCATTTTTCGGAGCCATTTTCATACAATGTTAAAATACTTTCTTGGACAAAGTGATATTAATTATATCGTTTTTCAGTATTTTTCTAGGAAATTTCAAAAAATTTTCGGCGCTTCGCGCAAAATATCGCTAATATACTGTATTTAGATTGAAGCAGGGGCATTAAACACTCAAAAATCAATTTTTGTGTATCTAGGCATCTTTATACAGATTTGAATATCTTTTGTATCGATTTATACTGTTTTTAAAAGTTTTATGCAAAATAAGTACTATTTAATAACTTTGCACTTTTTTGCCGTTCAAAGATAAAATTGACTAATTTATCCTGATGTTGCATTGGATTTCTAAGCACAGTAGTGCTTATTACAAGATTTAATTGGCATATTACAATATCTGTAATATTTCTGATTTTGTAGTACAAGTTGTTTTAGCTTTCTCAGTCGAGTTTTATGTGTAAATTTCATCAAAAGCTCAAAAAATTTCGGTCAGGCCGAATTATCACATTAGGGCCGCGGTTTTTTGTATTCGGCAAAGATTTTTCATAATGTACAGAGACTTTTCAGGACTGTCTTTGTACACGCACAAACATTTTTTGGAGAGACGAAAACTGTGAAAAGCTGTAAAATTCCCGGAAATTTTCGGCGCATCAGTAATTGTCTGTCCTTTATATGTTTAAAATAGTAGAATTTGCATTTAGAATGGAAAAATGTCAAATACTCAGAAACCCAGGAATTAGCTAAGATACACTACCAAAGGTCGAAAAACCCTGTTTTACCACACTAATTCGCTACTGTATCATACTATAATAGTACACAAAAATTTGCATGCACAAAATGTTCAAAGACTTTTGGATACCATCTTTGTACATGTAAAAAGGTATCTTGCACAAAAAAACACTGTTTAGGATTGCATGCCGGATGCAGGTCACACACTGGCAGTATGAAAAAATGTGTATGTTTAAAAATATATTCATGTAAAATATCTACAAAAATTTGTTCGCTCATACAAAGACAGTACTTAATTTACTGGTCCCCCATTTTGGGATTTCACCCTTCCCTCAACTCTGGACCTTGGGAAACTATGATCGGAAAGTACAGTGCAGTTTCCGTCATATTACTCACAACACCAGAATTGGATGACTGAAAAAGCGTGTTTAAGCATGCATAAAAGCGAGCACAACAATGGCTACAGTTCTGTCTTAGCTTATTTCAATTGTTCGTTTATTTCTCTGACACTGTATTCTTATTTATAGTAATAAAAGTTTTTGAGTGCTTCTTCAGCCACATTTTTCATTAACTTTTCCAAGTCTTCAACGGCAGCTTGTTAAATTAAGTATGCTTTCATGCTGCTGACTTATTTCAATAAATCCTTCACACATTTAATCTACTATTATTGAAAATAAGAATGAATTGTTTGACATTCGATAAAGTGTTTAATATTACGATTATTCTCTAGCTCATGTGCATAAAAAATATTCTAAGAGTACTATTTATGGGTATAGGTATATAAGCTTGACCCTCGGCATTACCCTCGGCCTCGGCTCGATTCGGCCTCGGCCGAGGCAAAGATTTTAAGTCGCCTCGGCCTCGGCCGAGGCCGAGGATCCAAAAGTACCCTCGGTCCGATCACTGCCCCCTTAGAATTGGCGATTTTTTGAAAGTTCCCAAAAATTTTCTAAAAATTTGTAGAAAAGATGTTTTTAAGCGTTTTTAGCTATCTATTTGCTCAAAAACACACATGGGCAATGCCCCATATCGGTCCATCACCAGGATGGGCCGAAAAAAAGTTGGACGGGGCGAAGGGGTAACCTGGACGGGGCTATGTTTTGTACAGGGAGAAAATTTTTGGAGATAATTTAAGGAAATGCTAGATACACTATAGCATGATCAGTTTGCAAAACATGCACAGGAACCATCTTATTACACTAATCTACACCTTTTTCATGGATGAACCCACCTTTTTTCAGTAACTGACCCACTGATTAAGCTGAACGACCCACCTTTTTCAGGCACGGACCCACCTTTTTTCAGGGACAGTAGTGATCGACCGGAGCGGCCAAAATGGCCGGAGCCGGAGATCCGGCCGGAGCCGGATTGAACCATGTTGCTCCGGCCGGAGCCGGAGGCCGGAGAAATATAATTTTATACGTGCGGATAGATAGGACATCTTTGTGACCAAGACCTAGACTACAGTGATCGTCATGAAAGATGATGCACTATCATCCTCAGAATTATAATAGATGATGCGTCGTGAGCGCTGCGTTTCGTCTATCATGCGCTATCATCTCTTTTTTATTATTATGCGCTATTAATCTGTATCATTCCGTTACTCTGGTGATGCGGACGGCGCAATTTTGCTATTAATAGCGCCAACAAGAAGGAAGCGCGCACGTGAATGTCGTTCTATATTTAGGCGAGTTGCTCTGTATTGCGTACCTTTCTGCAAAATTCTTCGTTGTCTGTCGCCGGCTGGCAAAAATATTGATTTTAATGTCGGCTTGCCTAATTATAGAACGACATTCACGTGCGCGCTTCTTTCTTGTTGGCGCTATTAATAGCAAAATTGCGCCGTCTGCATCGCCAGATTAAAGGAATGATACAGATTAATAGCGTATAATAATAAAAAAGAGATGATAGCGCATGATAGACGAAACGCAGCGCTCGCGACGCATCATCTATTATAATTCTGAGGATGATAGTGCGTCATCTTTCATGACGATCACTGTATAGTTCACATGCATCTTAACTGCATATCAGCTAGTTAGTTATACGAAATACAGGGGCGGATTTAAGGGGGATGGCGGGGGCGGCCACAGGTGGGCAATGCCGCGCCACCCGCGCCACCGGTGGCGCCAGAAGGCACTTTGGTACCTTCAGATCCCCAGCTGGGTGGTGCCAGAAAAACAGTTTTTGATTGGGGCGGGGTAGAATTTTTTGACCCAAAAATAAAAAAGTGAGAAAATGATACAACCAGCCAAAGCCAACCAACCAACCAACTAACCGGCCAACCAACCAGCCAACTAGCCAACCAAACAACCAACCAACCGGCCAAACAACCAACCAACTAGCCAATTAATCAACCAAGTAACCAACCAACTAACCGGCTAACTAACCAGCCACCTAGCCAACCAAACAACCAACCAATGACCTACCCAACCAAACAACTAACTATCTGGCCAAACAAACAACCAACCAACCCCAAGAAAAGGGACCCCGGTACCTTCAGAACCAAAATCCATTGCCCAGGTATGGGAACGGCCGCCCCCAATTGGCCAAAAATAGTTGGCGAGATAAAGAATGCAGGGGCGGATTTGAGGTGAGGGCGGGGGTGGCAGCCCCCAGCTTGGCCAAAAATATTTGATGAGATAAAGAATGGATATGCAATTTGCAATGATTTTTGGACGTCAGTGACCATAATTTCTCAAAATTTTTCTGGTGCTATGCGTCGGATGATATGTATGCAGCTATTAATGAGATTTATTTACTTTCTTGGCGACCTGGAAGCCATTATCTGTTCATGAAGGTTTTAAAACAATTTTTACAGCAGAAACTGCTATTTTTGCATAGTTTTCTTCTATTTTCGATTAAAAATTTCGATGTTTTGCATCAAATGCTATAAATACAAGAAATCTAGCAGTAAATCATGCTTCTAGACACGATTTTTTTCGTATTCGGCAAAAATTTTTCCCGATGTACAAAGATTTTTTGGGACCGTCTTTGTACATGTACAAAGATTTTTGGGAAGAAAAACATTTTCGGCGCTTCGCGCCGAAATGAGTGATTGTGCGTTCTATATATCTCTATAATGGCAGAAATTGCATTTCAAAAGGAAAAATGTCAAATTTTTCGGAGCTTCGCGCCGTTTTACGATTCTTAGTGATTTTTGCCCTAAGAGACCTAAGAAATTACCTGAAACACACACTACCAAAATTCGAACAACTCTGTTTTTACCACACTAAAATCGCTTCTGTACTATATAATAGTACCTAAAAATTTGTGTGTGCAAAATGTACAAAGACTTTTGGGGACGATCTTTGTACATGTACAAACGGAACTTGTACAAAAAACACTGACTGCTTCTAGACGTCTATCCGCCTTGATTTCACGAGTTTTCCGGCGCTTCGCGCCAGATTTTTATAGAGTCAAAGAAAGTTAATGATTTTCTCGCACAAAATTGTCGAAAATTTCAAAATTTTTAGAAAAAATATTGCATTAAAAGTGATTTTTTGTGAAAAGTACACAATGTAGAACACCGAAAAAACGCTATTTCGCGCGTTAAGGGCAAATTTTTGTACCTATTTTTGACTGTTTTAGGAAAAGTTGGGATACCGCCCCCTTAGGAAAATCCTAAAGAATGGATATGCAATTTGCAATAATTTCTGGCCGTCAGTGACCATAATTTCTCAAATTTTTCCGGCGCTACGCGCCGGATGATACCTATTAATGACATTTACTTACTTTTTTGGCGACCTAGAAGCACGGTTTTTTATGTTTGACAAAGATTTTTCCTGATGTACAAAGATTTCGGGGCCGTCTTTGTACATGTACAAAGATTTTTGGGAAGATATAAACTGCTGAAAAGGTCTGAAATTCGCATCAAGCAATAAATCATGTTTCTTGACATCTATCCGCTTTAATTTCACAGATTTTCCGGCGCTTCGCGTCAGGTTTTTGTTGAAGTCAGAAATTTAATGATTTTTTCACACAAAATTGTCTAAAATTTTAAAAGTTTAAGAAAAAATGTTGCGTCAAAAGTGATTTTATGCGAAAGTATACAATGTAAAACACTGAAAAAACGTTATGTCGCGCTTTGAGGGCAAATTTTTGGACCTATCTTTGGCAGTTTTTGGAAAAGTAGGGATACCGCCCCCCTTAGGAAAATTGTAGATCCGCAACTGGTAAAATAGACTGCATTCAACAAAATTTTATTCCATGCTTTTATTAAGAAAAAAGGTGTCGTCTCCTTAGCCTGCCCAAAATAAAGCGTCAATAGGCAATGTTTGATGTTAAAGCATGATTGTGTGTGACCTTATATACATAGGTACGTTACATACTATATTATGTTCAGTGAACCGCTAATATGACGAACAGAATGGACAGCAACATTATCTGGAAAATCAGTATAGCATGTGCAGTGCAGGCCAGACTGCATCTTCTGCTACCCTATGACTTCCAGTGTTAACTGGAATTTACTGTAGCGATTTTCACAATTTTTGTTTCATTTTCATTTTCGTTTTTTTCCTAAAAATAAATATTTTACGATTGTGATGGTGATAGACACTTTATTTGGTGGTATTTCCTTTTTATGCTATCATATTGTGGTCTGACTAAATTTGATAAGCATAATGTCAGCAATTAGTACGTTCGGTCACTATGCAAAAAACGAAAAATTCTCCGGTCTCCGGCCGATTTTCGGATGTCCTCCGGCCGGAGCACCGGAGTGGAAAAAATGGCCGGATTTGCCGGAGGCCGGAGCCGGATCTCCGGTCGATCACTAGACAGACCCACCTTTTTCAGGGTCTACGGACCCACCCAACCTTTTGGCTGGAAGTTAGACGGGGCGAACCGTCAGCCATTGCCCAGGTATGCTCAAAAATGCCAAATTTTTATGACGCTTCTGTGCCATTATACTCATGTTTTGACTATATTTCGTTCAATTTGTTCCGACTTTTTGATTTTGTTCGAAATTTTTTTTGTTTTTATGCTCTAAACAGATAGAGCATCGTCAGAAACGCCGAAAAACGATGTTTTTGACGCGTACCTACCATTTTTGGACCCAAAGCGCACTTTATAATTTCAAGCCCCCCCCAGAATTCACACGCTGTGCATGTATGGCTACACCATAATAGTATAAATATTCATATTATCATAATGCATTACTCCGCAGAAGCGGGAATCGACGACGGCTTGGAAATCTTTTCGCTAGCTAACGTCGCAGTTGGTTGAGGCGATTGCGACTTAGGGCGCGGCCCGTCAAAAAATATTTTTTCGGCAGATTTTACTATGTCCTCAGCACTACAATTCATAGATGGTTCCTCGAGTAGCGAATTTTCGACTACTCCCTTACTAACTTCGACTTGGCAAGTAGCCAGTTGATTCTTTTTCGGGTAAAGCAGGCTTAATATTGCTGATATGCTTCTGAAGCTTCTAAAAAAATTTAAAAGTTCCACGTTGTTTCGGGCGAGAAAATAGTGCAGAGCGTGGACCTAAGTGACACGGATTCGTTTTTTCGCAAAAAATGGCCCTAAGGGCGTCAAAAATTTTCGACAGTTATCACGATACATGATCTTGGGCATACACGTAACGGGGGTGGGGGAACCCCCATCCGGATTTCGTCGTCCCCCATCCTCCGAGCCAGAAAATTTGTGACCCCCATTTTGGAAAAAAATGAATTTTTTAGCCGTTTCAAAGTATTTTTAGCCGTTTTTGGCAAAAATTGGAGGTCTTTTACCCCCTCCCTAAAAATGGCCGGAGGCTTCCACCCCGAATTTCGGGTCGTTGCATGGATGATCTTGTGGGTTTAGGGATTTCTCACCCCCTCCCTCCGTGCAGATGGGTTTTCATCCCACCAGAAATTTTTTTCACCCCGCAGAATTCGAGATTTTTCAACGATTCGTAGAAAAGGTGCTGTTCTACGCGTTTTTGGCCGTCCACTTGCTCGAAAGTATCAAGTTTTCAGCGCTTCAAGCCAAATGCTAATGATTTGTTGAACTAAGTTCCGATCTATTCATTTTTAAAACAAGAAAAAATATTATTTTTTTATTTTTTTAATTTTTCGACATGTTTTTTAAAATTTTTTGTTTTTGACGCGTATAAACGGCTTTTGAGCCCGAAAAGGGCAATTTTTTGGTTTCACGCCCCCCCGCCCCAGAATTCCCGCGCCAAGTGTCCGGCTACAGTAAGACCTACGTACCTCAGCCTGATTCTCGACCACCTTCAGCTGACCCTTCCAAATCGTCGACTTTCGCTTGCGTCGTTTCACTTTTCGAAAGTAGTCTTTTGGATGTAGGTTTCTAGCTCTTTCTGAAGGCGACAATTTTCTTCCATAAGGGTCAAATCTTCGCCCTCGAGGGCGTTTTTGCGCTGAGCCTTACGACACATCAATCCGTGCTGTTTTTTTAGCGAGCTTAGTTCGTCGATCAATTTTTTGATCTGACCTTCGCTCTGGGCTTGACTCGAAGTCAACGACTCAATCTACGGAGCACGTTATATATTTGTGCCATAAATGTAACGATGGGGGATTCTTAATTCAAAGTCGGTCGTACCCCCCCCCCCAGATCAGAAAATTTTTGAACCCCTCCCCATTTTTGGCGAAATTTGCGTTTTTTGGTCATTCCTCCCGAAATGTCCGTCCATTACGCGTATGCCTTGTGCTATACTCGCGGTGTGATACGGGGATGCAATATTCGCCTCCCAAAGTCGGCCGCCCCTATGTCCCCCGAAATTTATATATTTTTTATGCCCCTGTGCCGATTTTCGGTAGATACGTATGAGTGGTTTTCAGGGTATTTTACTAATTATTAATAAAAACAAAAGGCCATTTAAAACGATCTGGAAAATGTGTGATTATTCATATTCGAGGCCTTCTTTGTAAAACGTAAAAAAGACTTTTTAGGGCAAAAATGTAGTAATTTTAACGATTTTTCGCGCATTTTCAGCAAAAAATCGGAGAAAAAGCATTCGTCTACTCACCCAATCACCTGACCTAGCACTTCATAATCAAGCTTTGAACAAACTAGAGCATTTCTAGAAAATACACATCTAATCAATCAAGTTTTTCTTAAATTTGCACAGGGAATAAAAATTGCAGATGTGGCAACTTGGCACTATTTTCTGTTGTATGAAAATTAAATTAGCTTCAGCGCAATAACGTTAATTACCGAATACACAGCAACCATACGTGATCTGTGCAGGGGTTTTACCCGCTTGCAAAAAAATATCAACTTCGCGGAAATTGCTAATTCTCGATTTTTCAGAAAATCGCAGAAAACGTCCTGAATTAAGCATTTTTAGCGATCCTACAAAACAAAAAAGCAAAAATTACAGCTATTTTTGACCACACGCGACTGCAGTTTATTAAGCGTTGCTTGAAATGAGTTTTTGACACGTATCCATGGTTTTGAGCCCAAAAAGGCACTTCAGAAACATCTGTTGTTCCAGAATTCCCATGCTGTGCATATAAGGCAGCAAATCATTTTTGATTCCGCAAACACAAATTGTATTTCAGTTTCCTGAATAGAATTTTATTCGTAAGCTTAGCTAAAAAGTATGAAAACTTAGGCGTGGCGTCGAACTATACACGCAGTATGTAATTAGGTTAATTCGGGATGAAGTGACATTGGTTAAAAAAACACGTGTGCAGTCAATTACAGACTTGTATTCCATCAAAAATGAGTAACGGGTGATCATACATGTAGCAGGGGGATGGGGTCCCCACCCAAAGTCGACCAAAGTCGGACGTCCCCTTCCTCCCCCAAAGCCAGAAAATGTTTGATCCCCCCGAGTTTTGGAAAAAATCGAATTTTTTGGCCGTTGTCAAGCGCATTTTGCACGTTTTTGGCCAAAAATTGAAGGTCATTTACCCCTCCCCTAAAAATGGCCAAGACGCCCCCCCCAATTTCAGGACGTAACATGTATGGTGGTGACGAAAATTTGAGACAAAGTTTGTCCCTTTCTATTAAGTGAAGTTATTAACAAATCCAAGTGGGTAATTAAGACTTGACATGTTGCGAGTATATATGAGAAGTTGGTTTACTCTTTCGTTTAATTCGATTGAGGCTAATCAATATGACATTATTAGCCTTATGGAAGCGTTGTATAAATTCTGTTTTTCCGTAAATTAGGACAACAACGAATCCTTTATTGTCAAAGATTTTATGACTTAATCGGTTCTCGGAGCAACTTTCTATCGCATCATAAGACCTTGGTAGATGTCAAATATGCTCCATAAAGTATTGAGTTCAAGGTTTTGAAAAAATTCGAGAAAGCATTCACCGATTTTTCCGAAATAGCTATGAGCCAAATTTTATTTACAAATTTAGAAATTTTTTAAAGACAGATCAGTACGTTCTATCCAAAAACACCATTCTAATATCAGTCGTGCCTTCTGGTCCATTCTGACATCGTCTCATTATGCTTAAGAAGTCATCACTCACTTATGTACACAAAAACGGTACCGATTTTGACGAGAGGGATGATAGCCCCTTCGTGTGCCTGAATCACCCAATTTATAACTTTCAGCCAATTTTGAAAAGACTAGTGTACTAACATGGTCCCCAAAAAGTCTTTGTAAATTTTGTACACACAAATTTTTGGGTACTATAATATGCTACAGTAGCGATTTTAGTGTCAGTGAAAACAGAGTTGTTCGATTTTTGGTAGTGTATTTTAGCTAACTTCTGGGTCTCTAAGGGCAAAAATCACTAAGAAAGGTCTTAAAACGGCGCGAAGCGCCGAGAAATTTGACATTTTCTCTTTTGAAATGCACTTCCCGCCATTATAAAGATATATAGAACACAATTACTCATTTCGGCGCGAAGCGCCAAAAATTTTTGCGAATTCCAGACCTTTTTTGCTATTTTTGTGTTCTAAAAAATCTTTGTACATGCACAAAAGACGGTCCCGAAAAGTCTTTGTACATCGGGTAAAATCTTTGCAGTATACGAAAAAACACTGGAATTTTATGTTAATGGATAGAGCATGTCGAGAAACTCCGAAAAATGCGTTCTTTACGACCTATTCCCACGAGCTTCTCGAGATATAGGCGAATTTATCAATTTATGTTGGGTTCGCACCAGTGATCGGACCGAGGCCTCGGCCTCGGCCTCGGCCTCGGCAAGCCTCGGCGTTTTTTGGAGCTCGGCCTCGGCGCCGAGGGCGAAGCTGAAAAGTGCCGAGGCGCCGAGGGTTAAAATCAAATTTGAATAAGTTTAATATATCCGTTAAATATTAACTATTTATAATGCATCTGCAGTACACAGGCTGTTTCTTACCTATTGGCTTTTCTTATGGTTTTAGGCGCGTACCCAGTTACACCAAGTTACATACAGCAAAGTGCCAATTGATATTCATATGATGACTAAGTTTTATTTCTCATGCTCGCTACATGGATCGGAAAGTACAGTGCAGCGAAAATAATTGTAATATTAAACACTTTATCTAATTAAAATAAATGTTTATATGTTTATTGTTGTTAGCCAGATTTCAGATTTTAATCTGATGAAGCAGATAATTCATCATCAAAATCTAGATCATCTAAATCAGAGTTAGCCTCATCCATTTCGCCTTGTTGTGCTATCGCGTCATCGTCGTCGTCATCGTTTATCAGATTCTTTAAAGTCACACTATTATAACCAACTGCTTTGAGAAAATGCTTTACAAAAAGGAATTTTGAACATTTGTCTGTCATTCATTCACCACAGCTTTTCTATTCTTTCACCGCATTGTCATGAATTATTTTTATTTTAGAGGTTTTGTGTATCAGTATCACTGATTAAGTATCCTACCGACCTTCCTGCATAGCATATAGTTCCTATTTTAACCCTAACGTAGAGCTCAGGCTCGTATACAGGGGGATTGGGGGAAAGTGCCCCTTTCGAAATGAAATGTGAGAATAATCGCGAAAGACTTTTCGCGCTTCGCGTTGAATTTCACATTGATAGTTTGTACAACCAAAAGCGTCTTTTCGCTACATGGATCGGAAAGTACAGTCGCTACATGCAGAGGCGGATTTAAGGGGGCGGCCGCTCCTCATTGGCCTAAATATTTGGCGAGATAACGAATGGATATGCAATTTGCAATGATTTTTAGCCGTCAGTGACCATAATTTCTCAAATTTTTCCGGCGCTTATGACATTTATTTACTTTCTTGGCGACCTGGGCCCGGTTTCACCATAAGTTTACGACTCCTAAGAGTCCAACGAGTTCCGTTTTACGGGAAAATCGGGTTTCACCATCTTTTTACGGGTTACGAATTACGACTACGAGTTACGAGTAACGAGCAACAGGTTAAGAGTTCGTATTACGAGGGTTTCATCAGGGTTTCCGTAGGACTCATAAAAACTCATTTTTTACGAGTACTTTTTGGACCTTTTTACGAGTACTCGTAATAAAATGTATATCTTTTCTGTTGCGTATGACATTCTTCGTTAGTCATTGTCTCTGTTTTAAACAGCATAATTACGTAATTAATTGCAGATTTTATGCCGCTCGATAGAAAAACATAGAAAGTGTTAAGAAATGTTTGGGATTCAGTCAACAAGAATTAATAAGCTTCTCAGAAAATTTATAACTTTAAATAAAAATGAAAATAATAATATTAGTAATAATAGTAATGGCGAAAATAACAATAATAATAATAATTATAATTATAATAATACTAATAATAAGAATATTACTAATACTAATAATAATAATTATTGTTATTATACTAATAATAATAATAATTATTATGATAATAATAATAATAATAATAATTATTATTATTATTATTATTATTATTATTACTATTATAAATTATAAACGAAATCAATTAAATCAGATTCAGAGACGTTATGAAGCTAAAAGTATATCAAAGCGTATTATTTCAATTTTCAAATTTAAGAAATCATTCTTAGTTGTCATTAATACGTACATAAAATATGCAGTCGGCTCTTTTCCGATGGAAGTGCGATGTTATCCTAATTTTCAGAAATCTAATCAAAAATGTCTGATTTCCACAATTCATGAAAAAATGTCTAAGTGATTGTAATATTTTTCATAAAAAAGCTGTGAACATTACTGACAAGGGCTAAAGAATTAAATTTCGAATTACTACTCGAGAATGCAGCTTGAGAATCGAATTTTATGGGATTTCTCTAGAACATTTTTTGAAAAATATATTATTTTTTAATGCTAATCTTCTTACCCTTTACATGTGCTGCCAGTATATGTATTATGTAGGTGTGTGCACGAAAGTGAAACAAATTGAGAAAAAACAAATCAGAAAACTATTAAACGCACTAGTCTGCCACTTCTTTACGAGTCCTATGGACCTCTTTTTGATCCGTGATAATATTACAAAATTTACGAATCTTTTCACTCGTAACATTCGATCGTAATATCTGGTGAAACTGCCCAGTCGTTATTCGTGAAAAAACACTCGTAAAAAGTACTCGTAGAACTCGTAACTCGTAGCCCGTGGCTCGTGAATCTCAGTTTTTGGTGAAACGGAAATTTGTAGCACTCGTAGCCCGTACTCGTGAAACCGTCACCCGTAACTCGTAACTCGTAGCTTTGTGGTGAAACCGGGCCCTGGAAGCCCTTTTCTGTTCATGTAGGTTTCAAAACAATTTTAACAGCAGAGACAGCTATTTTTGCATAGTTTTCTTCTATTTTCAAAAAAAAATTTCAATATTTCGCATCAAATGCTATAAATACAGGAAATCAAGCAGTAAATCATGCTTCTAGACGTCTGTCCGCCTTAATTTTCCAAATTTTTCGGCGCTTCGCGCCAGATTTTTGTTAAAGTCTTAGAAATTTAAGGATTTTTTCGCTCAAAATTGTCGAAAATTCTAAAATTTTAAGAAAAATATGACTCCAAAAGTGATTTTATGTAAAAGTATACAATGTAAAACACCGAAAAATGCTATTTCGCGCGTTAAGGGCAAAATTTTGGACCTGTTTTTGACTTTTTTGGAAAAGTTTGTAAACCGCCCCCCTCCCGCTACTTGATGGATCAGACAGTACAGTAATTCTCGCATTCGTCTGCTACCATAAAACGTTCAAAAACTCTTTTCTGTAAAGCACAATCTCAAAGTAGTTGGTTATAATAGTGTTACTTTAATGAATCTGATAAAGGCTGATGACGACGATAACGCGATAGCACAACAAGGCGAAATTGGTGAGGCTACATAACTTTGATTCAGATGATCTAGATTTTTATGATGAATTATCTGCTTCACCAGATTGAAATAAAAATTCTGGCTAACACCAATAAACATTTGTTTTAGTTCGATAAAGTGTGAAATATTACGATTATTCTCTAGCTCATGTACATACAAAATATTCTAAGAGTACTATTTATGGGTATAGGTATATAAGCTTGACCCTCGGCATTACCCTCGGCCTCGGCCTCGGCCTCGGCCTCGGCCGAGGCAAGGATTTTAAGTCGCCTCGGCCTCGGCCGAGGCCGAGGGTCCAAAAAGTACCCTCGGTCCGATCACTGGTTCGCACCCCCCCCCTTGGCCGGATCCTGGATACAGGCCTGATGCTAAATATACATAGACTTTAAACCATTTTTGAACTTAAATTTAGTATAAAGCGGTTTGGTATGTTGTTTAATACGCAATGCAGTACAAGAAAAAATATGTCATAACGCTCTTTTGTTGAAATTTGAATTTGTATTTAACTTGCTTGATAAGCTGCATGGAAGCAGCTCAAGCAAACATACATATTTTACTGTTAAGAAACGAGCTGAATTTACTTCTTGGTCAATTCTAACTTCCCTTTTCGTCGCTCCTTCCAGCTGAACCGCTGAACAAACAAAATAAATTATATGAACTTGCCTTCTGTACATGTACTTACGCCACCCACTCAAATGTAATGCAATTTAATTAATAATAAAAATGTACCTGCATGCATACGAGTATAGCATAAATGGACAATGTATAAATATACTCGTACTAGCAAATAAAAATGCTCCAATGGAACAGAAAGGACGAATATACTTCAAATTACGCATCATTAAGGACATAAAAGGAAAGGATTAGGGGAAAATTAGCTATGCATGCCAGGTGAAAGTTGTACGAATCTACTAAAAACTAGGCTTCTCCTAAAAAATGCAAAAATCGACGTATGTTTTGCGGCCTGAAGAAGAGAGTTGCACCTCCAACGTAAAAATAAATATGCAGCATGAATAGTTTATTCCTAGAAAAGAAGCGATCACTAGTCAAAAAACGACATAATGTGCATTCTTAGGCTAGCACAGCACGCATTGCTATGGAGCAGCAATTAACAAGATGGTGCGCTTGTCATAACTAGATTTATGAAGCCATTGACGATTGACTAAATATTGGTTATATATTGAAAGAGAAATTTGATGTTGATAATAAAGTAAACCGGTTACTAAAACACATCAAACCTTTCTCATAATCTCTTTTTCTGAGTCAGTAAAGCATACAAGAGCATGGGGCCAGGTGCAGTACGGGTCATTACTTCCCCTGAGCTTTGAAAAACTGATAGATAAACAGCCATTTTAGTCAAAAAAACATTGCTATATAGCCTTTTTTGGCTCAGGAAATTGGCTAAATAGCCTTTTTGGACTCAGTGAAGTAGCTATATAGTCTATTATCGAGCCCAGAAATGCAATTTAGTTGTCTTTTCTGTGTTTTCTCGACTCAAAAAAGAGCTAAATAGCTATGTTTAGTCCAAAAAGGCTATATAGCCATGTTTTCTGAGCACAAGGGGCTGTAGAACCGTTTTTACGAAACACTTAGCTATCTACCGATTTTTAGTTTTCACCCCCCCCCTGAAAGTTTGACCTTGCGCACCTATGCAGTGAGCGATGTTTTGAGAAGGACGCTTTTTTCAGAAGTCGCAGAATATATTTCGATTTTTCGCGTGTTTTAGCGGAAGCCTAATTTTTAATATATTCTTACAACTTTCACAGGCATACATAGGTACTTTATGTTCTGACTCATAACCGGAGAAGTTGGCAGAAAAAAACAGGACAGAAACAAATTTAACATGCCTTGACTTTTGACATTACATGCTCCCGAAAAAGCTCAATATTTATGTAAATAAACACAATTTGCTGTGACGTGTACCAAAGTACTTTATTTTTATTCTGTCCGAGTTATCCCGACGTCTAAACGAAGAGAGTGGAGAACAAAAAATGGACAAAAACGTATTTTTCCACCATCCACCTTATTGTAAATTTTAAAAATCTGAATCCTAACTCCCCATTGAGTGTAAAGAAATTCGGTTTGGGCCAGATTGTGGTCTTTAAATAATCGTAGTACGTTTGTGTATGGGAAATGTCTGTTCCGCAAAATCATTTGAGATATTGAACAATCAAAAAAAGGAAAGAAAACATGTTTTTTCGCCCAATGTTACACCCCTGATTTTGAGCTTTACACCTCCAGAAATAACTCAACATTGATTTTTTATAGTTTGTTCGACGTACTTGACGTACTTTATTTTTATTCTATTTAAATTGTCCCAACTTATAACCGGAGAAGTTGGTGGAGAAATCTGAGACAAAAGCCTGTTTTTCACACTATGCATTAGGTTGTAAAGTTTAAACCGTTATATCTAACTCCGTATTCAGAGTAAAAAAAGTTTGCTGGTAAACCGAAAGTAGCCCTCGAGTCGTAGTACATTTCTATCACAAAAAAATTCTTGGGACTCTTAAGCATAGGTGCACAACTTCAGGGTCGGCAGGGGTTGTGAAATCCTGAAAATCCAAAATAGTAAATTTAATATCACATTTTTAAAGCATTTTTAGTCCATTCTGACTGCATCACATTTAAACACTAAGAAACGCAAAAATTCATCAATTTTGAGCGCTTTTTGAGTAAAAAATACATAAGAATACTAATTCGGCGGAAAGCGCCGGAAAACTTTTGACATTTTTACTGCTTTTGACCTCAAAAATCATGCAAAAAACGTCCCATCAGCTCAAAATCACTAATCATTCAGGGGTAATACTCCCTCATTCCCTCTATGTGCATGTGTGCTCTTAATCCAGAGTTGTTGGCAGAAAAAAGTGGTCAAAATGTGTTTTCCACCCTCAGATTCTTTACACTCTTTCCACTGCCCCTGCCGATAAAAACCACTTTGCAAAAAAGTGCCATCGAGCTTACACAATTTTCCATATTTAAAAACCCCAGACTAAACAGAATGTAAATCTGAGTTACAATACTTCAATGACCAACCAAATTTTTGAAAACCTGTAAGTTATAACGTTGCAGTAAAACTTCACACGCTCGTATGGGGGTAGTCGCTTTTCAGAGGGTTCCAAGTATGTTATAGGTGCGCCCTAAGGCCTTATCTATGATTTGGAAAATTTCGAGAAGGGAAACTTATATATAATAATTTACAATAAAAGTAAGGACATGGTATGATACGGTCAATATAAGACTAGACCATAAACCGGTACCATAAATCCAGGGGCTAATTTAAGGGGGTAAGGGGAAGCGGCCGCCCTCTATTATTGTCCCAAAATAGTTGACAAGATAAAGAAAGGATACGTAATTCGCATGGCCATCAGCGACTGTAATGTCTCAAATTTTTCCGGATACCTATTAATGACATTTATTTACTTTCTTGGCAACCTGGAAGCCATTTTTCGCTCATAAAATAGGTATCAAAACAATTTCAACAGCAGAAACAGCTATTTCACCATAATTTTCTTCAATTTTCAAGCATAACTTTTAGGAATTTCCGACAAATACAAAAAATCGAGCATTAAATCAAGCTACTAAAAGTTCTTTCGCCTAAATTTTACAAATTTTCCGCTAAAGTCAAATAAATTTAATGATTTTTTCGCATAAAATTGGCAAAAAATTTCAAAACTTTCAATCAAAAGTGATTTCGAATAAAAACAGACAATGTAAAACGTCGAAAAACGCTATGTATTTATGTAGCACGTGATAAGCAAATTTTGGACTATTTTCGACTGTTTTTGGAAAAGCGAAATATCGCTCCCCATAGGAAAATCCTAGATCGGCCACTGGATAAATCTAATAAAAACAAAACCAATATGAAATGTAAATACAAAACCCAATATGGTCGATGGATCAAGGGACCATAAGAGAGGCCTAAAAGTAATTATAAGAGAACAAGTCGTCTTTTGCAATGAAAAGTGCAAGTAATTTTCTGTTTCACGACGTAAAACCGACCTAGGGCTTAAATATCAGAATAGCGCAAAATTCCCATGATTAGACATGTACAATATTAAGCACTTTAAAGATTTGCGTACCATAGGTGCGCAAGGTCAAACTTTCAGAGGGGTTAAAACCTAAAATTGCTAGATAGCTACATATGTGCTACGTAAAAACGGCTCGGAAAAACGGCTCTATAGTCCTTTTGGGGTCAGAAAATCAGCTGTATAGCCTTTTTGGTCTCAGAAGACTAGCTATGTATATAGCATTTTTAGATTCACAAGCATGGCTATATAGCCTTTTTGGACTAAAAATAGCTATTAATCCCTTTTTGGAGTCGAGAAAATAGCAATACATATATCCTTTTGAAACTCAGAAAAGCCAACTAAATAGCATTTCTGAGCTCAGAATAGACTATATAGCTAGTTTTCTGAGCCCAAAAAGGCTATACAGCAATGATTTTTCGGCCAAAATCGCTGTATAGCTACCAGTTTTTCAAAGATCAGGGGGTAATACCCCCCATCCCTATGCTCATGTATGTTACGCACCAACCTAATATTTTATTTCGTTTGCTTTTAGCATCTCAATTCTTATCATGTGTTTTTCCTCGAAAATTCACCTGTTTGTTCTTTTTCGGGTCTGATTTCTCGCATTTTCCACAATGTGAATGTCTGATTACATACAGTGGTCGCCATGAAAGATGACGCGCCATGACTCCTCAGAATTATAATAAATGGTGCGTCGCGAGCGCCGCGTTACGCCATCATGCGCCATCACCCTTTTTTTCGATTTAGCACCATTAACCTCCATCATCCCGTTAATCTGGCGATGGACGGCGCAATTTAGCTATTAATAGCGTCAACAAGGAAGCGCGCACGTGAATGCTGGCGCGCTTCCTTCTTGTTGGTACTATTAATAGCTAAATTGCGCCGTCCGCATCGCCAGATTAACGGGATGATGGAGGTTAATGGCGCTGAATAGAAAAAAGAGATGATAGCGCATGATGGACGTAACGCGACGCTCGCGACGCACCATCCATTATAATTCTGAGCGTGATGGCGCGTCATATTTCATGGCGACCACTGTAAGCGTACATATGTCAGCAGTAGATAATCAAATTACAATGCTTTATACTTTTTTAAAATTTGATACATAATTTTACGCAGACATGAAAAAAGCACTAACTTGCGAATTCCAGTTGGATTTCATGAAATTTCTCGCTCTTAGCTTTCTCGTAAGACTCGTAATTATTTGAGTTCGACGATTCTGGCGTTTGACCCTGATTCAAAAGCACTAAGAGACCTTGTTCGAGGTTAGTTTTCTTGAAACAATTTATGTACATATATGTATAACAAATAAATCAAGCTTCTTGTATCAACCGATTTCTATATTAACATACGCAATCAGGCCTTATTTAGCGGAGGGCGGGTGCCCCCTATACTTAACTGGAAAAAAATTTTGAAAGGTAAGATAATAAACGAGAAGATGGAAAAATCGCATGTCTTTGTCGCAAAATCTTCAAATATTCGGCGCTCCGCGCCGGACGTGAAGTATTTGTACGTAATTTTGGCCCAAGCGCGACCAAAAAATGACACTTTCTAGCCTTTTGAATGAAAAAAAATTTTCCAGAAGTTCCAATTTTATGATCTGAATGGATAGAGCATGTCGAAAAACGTCGAAAAATGCGGTTTCTAGGAGCTATCCCGACGAATTTTTCGAGATATAGACCAATTTATGTTGGGTCCGCCCCATACAAGCACAGTATGGGCATTCTGGGGGTGGAAACTTAAAGTGCCTTTTTTGGGCCCAAAAATGGCCGGTACGCGTTAAAAAACATCGTTTTTTGGCGTTTCTGACGATACTCTATCCTTCTAGAGCATAAAATCATGAAAAAAATTTCGAAAAAAGTCGAATAAATTGACCAATATATCGCTTAAAACATGAATAAATGGTGCGAAGCGCCGAAAATTTGGCGATTTTGAGCAAATAGATAGCCGAAAACCCTTAAAAAGACACTTTTTCTACCAATTTTCAGGTAAGTTTAGGAAAATTCTGAAAATCGCCAATTCTGGGGGTTGAAAAATTTTTGCGGGGGTGAAAAATGATTCTGCGGGGAAAACCCCCTCCCCCCAAGTTCATGTATGGTCATGTATCATATATTTTTTCATTCTCCTTAGCCGGATCCTGAATACGGGCCTGTAAGCAATTAGCATGTTTTATCACATTTTCAGCCATTAATAATGCTTTTCAGTTCACTTTTTTCGTCTGTTATTAATTTTATTTTATTGCCTATTAGCTCACAGGTGGGAAAATGAGACTTGACCAGAGGGAGAAGGCGAAATCCGAGGTTGGTCAATGGTCCTCATATACACACACGTAACGGCTCGAAATTTTAGGTGGGGGGTCCCGGCCACTTGAGGCCGGGAGGCCAAAAACACATATAGACGATATAGACGGCCAGAAAACTCAAATTTTTCCAAAAATCGGGCAGAGGGTCAAAATTTTCTGGTTCTGGGGTATGGGGGACGGCCGACTTCAGGTGAAGGGATTCCCCCATCCCACTCTTGCATGTAAGGTCATATATGAAAACGATGGTCTGGTCATCATGTATGAACTTTAATCACACACAGGTGATTGACCTAAGAGTTTTGTAAGGGAGCAATATTATAACTTTTCCTAAAACAGTCAAAAATATAAGTCCTGAAAACTTCGCCATTCACGTGCGAATCATAAGTTTTACGTCGTTTTACGTTGCCTAATTTTAAATAAAATCGCTTCTACGCAACGTCTTTCAAAAACTTTCAAGTTTTTCGTTAATTTTCTGAAAAAACTGATTAAGTTTTTTTCAAATTTGGCGATAATCCGGCGCAAAATTCGTGAAATTAAAGCAGAAGAAAGATCAGAGGCACAAATTATTTGCCGACTTCCTGCTTTTGTGCACTTGTAGAGCAATATGTACACAGACCCATTAAAGCACTTGGTGCGAAGCGTCTGAAGATCACTAAATAAAATACCCTTGAAAAGTGACTTTTCTGCAATTTTTTAACGGAAAATTAAAAATTTTTGGGGCGGTAGAAAAATTTCTGATATGTACGAGTCAAAAGCTTCCCTCGAGCATCTACCCCAAGACCATATATGGATGCTATGTATTACCACCATACCTCGGGGTGGGGGTTTGGGGGGTATGCATCCCCCAGAAATTAAAATACCCCCAGAAACCAAAATCTCCCCCAGAATTGAATTTTTGAAAATTTTTTGTTTTTTTCGCAATTTTATATGCCAATGGATAGTGCTCGATGAGAAACATTAAAAATGGTGTTTTTTCGCCATATCGCCATTTTTAAAGCTATTTTTGAACTTTGAAAAATCTTGCACCCCCCAGAACTTTGGTGCCGCCCACCAATGATTACCACTCCTTCTTTTACATCAGGGCTTACTTCCTGAGGCGAATGCCCTTCATCCGTATTACAACTTTGAGCAGCCTCCATTGTAAACCAAGAAGGATCTTCTTTACTTTCTGTGACCTTATCTATCTTAGAATTGGGTATATTTTGGGCGCTGCGAAGAACATAGCCCGACTCTTCGTCAGAAACGTCATCCTCGCCTATTCTGTCCGAAAGGTTTTTCGCGTAAGACGCCAGAGTCTGAAATAAATCAGCCAAATTTTCGACCCTATTCGGGTTGCCTTTAGCTTCTCTGTCGTTGCGGGACTTTTTCGATTGCTTTTTCGGCCGCGCTGTCGCCAATTTATCTCTCAGAGCTGCCAACTGATCAAATATGGCCGACGGACGAGCGGGCTGTTGATCGGAGGAAGTTTGAAGACGAGTAGTCGATTCAGTGGCTTATAAAAAAAGAGAAAAATCGTAGAAAAATAATTATTATAATTGCTTAAATAGGTACACGGTCGAACCATACGTGTTCTTGGGGTGGCTTTACCCCCCCCCCCCCATAACGGCAACTGGCCCTCGCAAAAGGACTGCGACCCCCCCTCCCGAGATTGCCGATATTTTTGTAAAAGTTGTAAAAAGTGTGCATTTTAAAGCATTTTTAGCTCATTTTTGGCTCAAAAAATTTCAAATTTTCAGCGCTTCATGCCGTGTACAAATTTTTCGACTGCATTCTGTTCAATTTACACGATTTTTTCGAGATTTTTTTAACGTTTTTATGTGCTAGAAAGGACGAGCATTGGCTGAAGCATCAAAAAACATTGTTTTTGACGTAAACACATCGTCTTTTGGCCCAAAAAAGGCACTTTGTGAATTTTTTTGGGCCTGACCCCCCCTCCCGGAATTACCATGCTGTACTTGTAAGGGTCGAACCCCGGTAATAATCACGCAAATGGGACAAAAGAATTTCATGTTTACTAAGCGAGTTGCAATAATTTACTTCTACATGTCTAATAGCGCTGTTACACTCAGACGTTCCATAATATGGCAGGGAATACTGTATTTGTCTAAATATTTCTGATGTTGACCTTCACCGGGAACAAAAGCGTGTTTAACATACAATAAGACATGTTTACTAGCCGAGTTCACTAGGCAAAAAAATAAAGGACAGTGTCGTTTAGTCATGTGTTTACTAATCAAGGTTATCGGCACGTTGACACACACACACACACACACACACACACCACACACACACACACACACACAATAACCATGGTCTTATAAAGTCGTATTTAATATCCATTAACCGAGTGTTTGTTGAGCGGGTTTCTGACTGTCATTTAGCACAGCAGTTCAAGAGGGACCGAGGGGAACGGTATCCATTAGGCGGGAGTGTCTACTATCCGAGTGTTTGATGTTCGCTGTAATACAAAATATACTTTGCTGTGCTGTACTAAAGTACAGTAACTTTATTATTATTATGTAATATTACAACAGTATTCGCCGCGAAATATGCGCTCTCCCTCATCCATTCACCCTTGATCTTTCTTAAGATTTGCTAGGCCAGTGTTGACTGTAAGACACAGTAGAGCGTCGTCGTATGTTTTAACATTGATATTCTTTGACAGGAATGAAAAAGAAAGAGATTCGTGATAATAAACTCGAAATCAGCTGACGGTGCTGGAATGACTGGCCTCTCAGAAGGCAATATGTATCTTATCTTCACCCCCCCGCATATTTGAATGCTCAAAACTGAGAAGTGCGTATAATTTAGTGTTTTTCCCCAATTTTTTAATCATAAAAAACGGAAAAGGTAAGTAAGAAAATAAGAAATAAGACCAAAAAGTAAGTATATTAATTTTCGGGGCTGGCGTCTTAAAAGCCAAACGAAGTACTTTTCAACAATGCAGCGAAGCAAGGCAATATTGCCGAAGTGAATTTGACGTTTTAAAATGCCAAGTCAGTTTTTCGTCAAATTAAAAGCAGGAGAATCATCGAACATCTTCAAGTAGCAGCGACTAAAACTCGTCAACGGAACTAAATAATTTACTTATAGCAACACCTAATAATCAACAGTTGATCATATTCTCAGCAGAACATAGCAACTTTTTCAGCCGTCCGGTCAATATCTCTAATTTACCCCAAACTACGCATAAATACCTGTTTATTTTTCTAACTCTTTCCAAAATATGATTTTTATGCATACGCGGGTGGCCCATAAAAAGGGTACACGCCTAATCTTTCAATCATAACTATAGCTTTACTTGACATATTGCAAAATTGCAAACTGCACGATTATAGTGCTGGCCTCTAAAAAAACCAGTCGATTTGTAAACTAAAAAAACCATCCCTTTTTCCATAACCAAAAGGAGATGACTTATGATATTATACTGGCGAACAAGCTATGCCGTGAGTATTACAACTGACCCCTGATCTCTTTCCGAATCTTCCGGATCATTCAAAAACTTGAGATATAAATTTGTCGAAAAGTTCCTTAAAATTGCCGTTTTTATGATTTTGTTAAGCATTTTTGAGGGTCAGTATTTCTACCCGTATTCATATTTAATGGAATCTTTTGTTTTCACCTTAGGCTCCCTTGCAGACTAATGTCAGGAAAAAATTTAGTTGTCCTATGTCATCCACAGAGCTACAGTATACCTTCAAAGTCAAACCTGAAAAAAACCGGTTGTCACCTAAAAAACCAGCGCCAAGTTTTACAAAACTTAGCAGGAATGTGCCTCGTAGACCCTTACATGATGTCTGATATTTATTTTTCACAAAAATGGGAATCACCCCAAAAACAGCCAAAAAAGTTCGATTGTAACCTAAAAAACACTGTAACCTAAAAAAGACCAATGCTAAGTATACGTTGCCATGGCCACGAAATTACTATTTATCAAGTTGCATAATTTTGCACTGATTTCTTGAAGAGGATGTAGAAGAGACTTACCTAGAGTTGTTTATATCACTTGGAGACTTTACTTGTGAAATTTATAGAACTTTTAATAAAATTCAGAAAAAATTATTGATTTTCATTTAAATGTGATAAAATGAACGGCAATATCGTAAAAAATGAATTTTTTTCAAAAATATGATCATGTAAGGTCAAGTAACTATTTTACGCTGCAAACCACGCACTTCGCATAACATTTGGGGGGTGGTTTTTTTATTTCCCATGGTTTTTTACTTCCAAAATAGAATTTGCTGGTTTTCTTTAATTTTGACTTTGATCGATTTTTTCTCCAAGACTAAAGGGATGCTATGAAATCAACTAAGTGGCGAAAGATGGAGCATCGATGGGACATTGCTCTGATTACATAAGTTTCTAGACTGGGGTGCTTGCACAATGAATATATGAAAAAAACATGAAACGTGGTTTTTTTAGAGACCGATGACTATATAATTCAACAAAATCCCAATTTCATTTAGTTGAGTTTGCTATTAAGTTTTCGATCTAGACTTTTGTAGACATCACTTTTTTAGTAAGTTACAACAAAAAAGTTAGTGATTAGAAGTGTTAATTATTGAATCTCTGCTTGAAATCTCTGTAAGAAAGTTATTAAAGCACCTTCACTCATTGTTTAATCTTCTTAGCTTCAGAATTGTCAAGTTTACTGTTCGTTCCAACTCAGTTTTGTGGGTTTTTCATCATGTTATACTTCAATTGTATTTGTATGCAAAAAATATGTCTTATAAAAATACGTCGCAATAAACGAATTATTGCATTCCGAAACCAGTGGTAAGCAGTGTTTTTTTTGTACAAGGTCCGTTTGTACATGTACAAAGATGGTCCCTAGAAGTCTTTGTACATTTCGTACACACAAATTTTTGGGTACCATAATATGGTACAGTAGCGATTTAAGTGTGGCAAAAACAGAGTTGTTCGACCTTTGGTAGTGTATTTTAGCAATTTCTAGGTTTCTGAGGGCAAAAATCAGTAATAATCGTCTCAAAACGGCGCGAAGCGCCAAAAAATTTGGCATTTTTCCTTTCAAAATGCAATTCCTGAAATTATAAAGATATATAGAACACACAATTGCTCATTTCAGCGCGGAGCGCCGAGAATTTTAGCGAATTTCGAACCTTTTTTGCAGTTTTTGTCTTCCTAAAAATCTTTGTACATATACAAAGACGGTCCCCAAAAGTCTTTGTGCATCGCGAAAAATCTTTGCCAAATACAAAAAAAGCTGTGGTGGTAAGAGGTCCTGTAGCCAACGATTTTTCCATCAAATTACCTAAGTCGCATCACTCTAAATAGAGCAGAAAAAATTATTATGAGAAGTTAACGTGCCCTTTTCGAGGCTAGTTGACAAATTTTTCGTTGTAAGCATCTAAAAAAAGTTTACAGAAATGTGAACCAAAACCTGATAGAGAAAGGTAACTTAATGAAACTTTGCGATTGTGGTGCTCTATATTTGTGCTTTCAAAAAACCTTTACATTTTTGCAACATGTATAATACAGCTTTAGTTATCATTGAAACATTGGGTACCCTTTTATGGGCAACTCTGCGTACATATGATTTTTAATGAGATAAACGTGGCAAAATAAAGCTTAAATGAGTATCTTATGTCCAATAAATGTCACGTTGCCAATCTTACGTTAAAGAGAACGGCTAGATATCTCAGTCATATATCCAAGCCATACATGCACATAGGGGGTGAAGGGGGTATTACCCCTCACTGAAGGGTCAGCCGGACAGGTACTGTCCGGCGATTTTGAGCTGATGGAACGTTTTTTGCATCATTTTTGAGGTCAAAAGCAGTAAAAACATCCAAATTTTTCCGGCGCTTCGCGCCAAATTAGTACTTTCGAGTACTTTTTACTCAGAAAACACAAAATAGTGATTATTTTTTGCATTTTTTGGTGTTAAAAGTTATATAATGCAGTCAAAATGGACTAAAACTGTGCTTTTGAAATGCGATATTACCACGAAAAAACGTTTTATATGCTACGTTGACCATTTCGATCATTAAAACAGCAAAAAATCTTGAACGTTAAATTTACTGTCTTGGATTTTTGGGATTTCAACCCCCCCCCCGACCCTGACCTTGTGCACCTACGATTCAAGCTATTTGAAATTTTGAAATTTTATAATCATACCAAAAAAATAAAAAATATTACAACCGTACCAGAATGAAAAGCCTCCCGAGGCACGTCTTTCGCAGATGCTGCAACGGGTACTACTGAATCGACTTGCTTTTTCAAATCCAAATATTTTTGCTCAATCAAACGAAACTGAGAGCATTCAGCGATGGACGAGTCAGAGCCAACGATAGTTTCGGCCAATTTCTGCTGCTTATTGAGACTTAAGGGAGGAACGATCGAAGTCGACGTTTTTACAGGATCAACGTCAATAAACGACGGTATTATACAAGCAGGCGGTGCTCTTTCAGGCAGCTGCGTATTGCGTTGCATGAATGAAGCCAGACTTTGCTTCAAATTAGGAAAATGCTGCTGAAGCGTCGTATTAATGAATGGAAAATTGGCAGAGGGCGCGGGCTGTTGGACGTTTGGGTTTGTAAATGAAGATGCCATCGAATTTTCATTGAGCGTACGGTCGAATTCGGACAAATGCTGAGTGTTTGCTCGTACACTCGCCGCGTCCCAAAAGGAGCACCGAAGTTGCGACCGGGCTCAGCCATAAATTCAGTTTTTCTTTATTAATCCTACTTTCATAAGCTGGCTCGCCTATCAAAAGCAGTTTGCATGTTATAAACCTACTTCATAAAGAAGCCACTCTGAAAACGATAATAAATGCGGTATTTCAATGACAAAGGATCAAAAATTAAAAGGCCCCAGAGTGTACAAGGTCCGTTTGTACATGTACAAAGATGGTCCTTAAAAGTCTTTGTACATTTTGTACACACAAATTTTTGGTTACTATAATATGGTACAGTAGCGATTTTAGTGTGGCAAAAACAGAGTTGTTCGACCTTTGGTAGTGTATTTTAGCTAATTTCTGGGATTTCTGAGGGCAAAAATCACTAATAATCGTCTCAAAACGGCAGGAAGCGCCGAAAAATTGACATTTTTCCTTTTTAAAATAAAATTTTTGACATTATAAAGATATATAGAACACACAACTACTCATTTAGGTGCGAAGCGCCGAAAATTTTTGCGAATTTCAAACTTTTTTTACAGTTTTTGTCTTCCCAAAAATCTTTGTACATGTATATACAAAGACGGTCCTTAAAAGTCTTTGTACATCGGGGAAAATCTTTGCCGAATACAAAAAAAAACTGCTCTAGAGTACAATTTTATTGATACTAGAGAAAAACACGTACTTAGGTATGTTTTAAGCACGTCAAAAGCTTTCTGAGCACAATCGTGCACAGTTGTCAAGTAGACTGAGTAAGTGGTTATTAAAAGAGCAGCAATCAACGCTGCGCGAGCATCAATAAAAAGCATTACAAATAGGTACCTAAATCCATAAGAGCGATCGTGAGGCGTTATTAATTTTCTGAAATTCTGCTTTTCTACAACGTATTTTTGCATTACAATCATACATTAACTAAGAGGGTTCACTTCTTCGAAAAGTTTTAGCCCCACAGAAATTTTTTTCAGCCCCTCCCCAGAATTTGCGTCCTCGAAAAGGTGCTGTTTTGAGAGTTTCAGCTACCTATTTGTTCAAAAGTTTTAAATTTTCGGCGCTTCGCCGTCATATACTCATATTCTTATTGTTTTGCTCAATTTGTCCCGATTTTTCGAAATTATTTACGTTAAGACATAGATAATTATCGTCAGAAATGCTGAAAACAATGTTCCTAATGTGTATACATCATTTATGAGCCCAAAAAATGCACTTTGAAATTTCATCCCCCCTTGCCAAATTCACATAAGAAAAAAATTATTTTTCAATTACGATAGAACACCCCAAACACTGTTTTTTGTACGAAAACTTCGTGAATTTTTTGTACAATAAAAAATCGGCCAAAAACTGCCTATACTTTGCGTACACAGTTGTACAAAAATCGCTTCAAAAACCTATGTACGATTCTCAAAATCTTTCACGTACAGAAAAAACGGCGACCCCAAGTGTCGAAAAATGTCGGTTCTCCGATCCGTCCGTCCGTCATATATCTTGTCTCGTTCAGGGTTGCTAACGCCAGGTCAAAATTTTAAAAAATACCACAATTCCTTTAAAAACCTACGATCCTGCGATTCAGCAAGGAGCGAAAAATATCAAAAAATCAAGAAAATAACAAAAACGGTTGTAAAACCAGGCACACGACACCAGCCATGAAAACAGCGTAATTTCGTTAACCAAAGATTTTTTCTGCATTTTAAATTTAGCTCATATTTTTGGGGATCCAAAAGCGTTCAAATATTGAGCGTTCATGTTGAAAAACCAATGTTTTTTGCAAAAAGTATATACATCCTTCCACACCTGAGCAATGGCCCATCCCAGCCCATCCATGAAATGATCTGAAACAGAAACTGGACGGGCTGAAGGGATTATTTGGATAGGCTGATTTTGAAAAAGATGTGAAAAAACAGCGGAAAATCAAAGTAAATTGTCTTTTTTAGCATATTTTTAGCCCAAATACGGACCGAACAACCTTTGAGAGCCCATGGTTGGACGAGCTGAAGCTTTGGCTATTGCCCAGGTATGCATCGTACGTGTGATGGCGAGACTGAAACGAGTCATTGAAAATTTTGTTAATATAAATTCAGTGTACTGCAATGAATAAAGGTAAGATGGGGTGACTTTGATAGTACTGTGACTTGATAGCTATCTTTAGAAGACTGTGCAACCTTTTTCAGAAAAGATGAGCAGGCCAGTATTGCTGCAAAAGATGCCTATACGAATGAAGAATTGGCTTTAGATCGAATTTTAGAACGGTTTCTTTGTTTGGTAGTCATTTTGCCAGCTTGTTGGCAAAAAAGTTCTTTTTAATTTTAATGCAAAATAAATTCGGGTTTCTACTATTTGCAGTGGGAAATTTTGTGTCATTGAACATTACTTTTTGTCCCCCTATTGCTTTCTGAAGAGGAATCGATTTTATAATTTTGTATTCTGACTTTTTAGCTAGAATGAATTTTGGGGTGACTTTTAGGCAGGTGGGTGACTTTGATAGGCAGGTGGGTGACTTTCATAGGTAAGTGTGTGACTTTGATAGATGTGAGGGACATTGATAGCAATGCTTTATTTGACCTGCTTGGCTGTCAAAAGTCGGCTAACACTTATTTTTCTCAATTACCTATAGTTGTGTGCTTCTTTTTGCTTTAGCTTTGGTTTTGAGCATTGTAATCATAATATGATTTACTTATGTGTCCTATTAACAGTCTTGCCCCACTAGAGACTTAATTAGCTTAAGTCTATTTCCTGCATTTTTTAGCAAGTATTGATGCTTGCATACTTTGGATTTATAGTTAGTTTTAAGGGCATTGGTGTAGCTGGTTCACATATGTATTAAGATAGCCAGTTATAAGTACGTATACAACAATTAGTATCCGGTGAAAGCTGCCACCTAACTGGTCTGATTTAAGTCAAATGGAAAACAAATAAGGCAGTCCTCGAATTTTTTCAGTAGATTCATGTGACTGACCAAAATGTTGGTGCCAGCGTTTAAAATAAGCCTTAGTAATGGGATGCAACCAGTGTTTTTTGTACAAGGTACGTTTGTACATGTACAAAAGACAGACCCTGAAAGTCTTTGTACATTTCGTACACACAAATTTTTGGGTACTATAATATGGTACAGTAGCGATTTTAGTGTGGCAAAAACAGAGTTGTTCGACCTTTGGTTACGTATTTCAGCAATTTCTAGGTTTCTGAGGGCAAAAATCAGTAATAATCGTCTCAAAACGGCGCGAAGCGCCAAAAATTTGCCATTTTTCCTTTCAAAATGCAATTTCTGAAATTATAAAGATATGTAGAACACACAATTGCTCATTTCGGCGCGGAGCGCCTAGAATTTTGCGAATTTCGAACCTTTTTTGAAGTTTTTGTCTTCCAAAAAATCTTTGTACATGTACAAAGACGGTCCCCAAAAGTCTTTGTACATCGCGAAAAATCTTTGCCAAATACAAAAATAAACCGTGGATGCAACTCGCGTCGTTCGCTTGCTCGCTCTGCTCATCGCATCCCATTACTCAGGCTTATTTTAAACGCTGGCACCAACATCTTGGTCAGTCCATGATACTAAGCCTAAGCCTAATCAGCTGGTAAACCAACGCAAAATATTACGAATACCTTGCAATCTTTATCGAAATTAACCAGCATTAGTTGATTGGTTATGGTTCTGGACTTTAGAGCAAGAGGTCCACGTTGCGAATCCGATTGCCAGCAACTTTCTCTCGTTTCCTCAGATGCTACCGACTGCAAAAATACGCCCTTATAATATCACTATGTCAATACTTACATATGCAGGGCTGGCATGAGTGGGTTTTCTAGGGTTTTGGAGTTTTTAGGTTTTTGGTGGATTTTTGGGGTTCTAAAAAATTTGAGTTTTTGGGATTTAGGGGTTTCTGGTATTCTGAGATGCAGGCACCCCATCCAGTAGTCTGACCTTTTATACATAAACAACATAAGTACATATCTATTATTGTAAGTTTCATGTGTAGTGTAATTTTCCAATGTTTGATGTGTAACTTGTATACTTATTACATAGGTATTAACGCTGGCAGTTTCAACGGCCTCTTGTAACGAAATTTTTCGACCTTTGGTTTTGTCCATTCAAAATTGAGAAATTCAATTCACTGAGCACTGATACAGTCCGACAGCTGGTGTTCATTAAAACCAATGCCAATCAGCTTTGTGATCCAACCATGATGGATACTGATTATTGTGATGATAGGGATATGTTATCACTGATCAGCAATTGACAGTCAAATACAGCTTTGTTTCGAACTTGTCCTGTTTTTTATGTTGGGTCCTTTTTATGTCAAAAAGTAAACCAAGTCAAAGTTTTAATTGTATACGGACAACTCTGGTGTGTATCAAAAAAACCCACCCAAAAACCCCCAAATACTCACCAAAAACCTCAAAAACCCACCAAAAATCTACAAAAAACCCCAAAAACCCAAAACTCAAAATTTTCAAATCTGGGTTTTTGCCAGCCCTGTACATATGTGAACCAGCTATACGAATGCCGTTTTAAGTAATCAAAATCTTGAGCATTAGAGGGCTTTCCCGAAATGCAAAATAATTTAACCTAGTAATTTTTAATTCCATAGAATTGTCACTCAAAGAGAATCATAGAAAACGCCCTGTTTAGACATTTTTAGCTGTCTCGCATTACAAAAATTGTCCGAAAAATCCGTGAGAAGATGAGGAATTTAAATCTTAGTAAAGTTAAAGAACGAGCTGTCAATAAAAGTGCTGCAATCGGCATGGCGCGCCTAAACATCAATAACAAGTATAAGACTAAATGCATCCGGCGTGAAGTGCCGGAAATTTTGGCATTTCGGCTGTCTAACACGCATTTTTGCATTACAAAAGTTGACCGAATCTGTTCAGTAGATGAGGATTTCCAAGTTTTAGAGCAATTTGTCGATAAACGTGCTGCAATCGGCACGGCGCACCAGGAACGTAAAAAAAAACATTGAAAATAAATCAATCCGGCTCGAAGTGTTGGAAAATTTTGGAATTTTACCTTTCTAGAACGCATTTTCGCTTTACAAAAATTTTTCATAATGTAAGCCAAGCCTAAATTATTTCCCCATCTTAAAATTTTGGTTCAATAAAAAACCATAAATCTGGGCAAAAACGGTGCATCACCGTTTGTTTTTCCACTTTTTGGTCTATTTATCAACCAAAAGTTTGGGAAATGGAAAAAATTTTTGGGCTTGGTTAGCATTTGTGGAAAATTTTTGTAATGTTAAAATGCGTTTTAGAGAAGTAAAACTTCGAAAATTTTTGCCGAATTGATTTAAATCTTACTTGTTATTAATCTTTAAGCCGTGCTGCTCAATTGCAGCATTTTTAACTGAAGTGAACTGAAACAATTTATTACTGAAAACACGACAATTACGAAGAACATAAAAGAATAATATAACGTACGGTCGAAAGAATAAAAGCGTACAGCAAAAGGCGACAAATGAGTCATAAGAATGACGATTTAAGCCCGCCCTCTAATAAATTTGGATAAGTCGACGTCAATTAATCTAGATTTAAATATATTTAAGTTAGGGGAAGAGACTACAAAATCAGATAGGTGATTCCAAACAGAGATATACTTGAAGAAAAAGTCCGAATTTTTGTAAATTAGAACGGACGAGAGGAACAACTAGCTTCAAACGATTTGTGCAGAGAGTAGTATTTTTATCAAACACAAAAAAATCTGTCATGGTAAGCCAAGATTTATGACTAATAATTTGATAAATCATACATAAGCAAATATGCAGGCGACGTAATTCTAATCGGGTATGGGTAAAATCCGGAAGCAGGACCAGGGCCAGGACCAGGACAAAATGGGTAAAATCCGGACAATCAATCAGGACCAGGACCAGGACCGGACTCAGGACAAATGGGTAAAATCCGGACAAACAATCAGGACAATGAAAAGATCAGGACAATGTATTAGATATGTAGGGTCGGACTCACACCTGGGTGTGGGGGTTGGGAAGTATGCACCCCCCAGAAACCAAAATGACCCCCAGAATTCAATTTTTGAAAACTTTTTTCATTTTTTCGCAATTTTTTGATGCCAATGGATAGTGCTCTATGAGAAACGTCGAAAAATGGTGTTTTTTCGCCATACTACCATTTTTAGGGCCATTTTTTTACCTTCAAAAACTTTTGCACCCCCCCCCAGAATTTTCTTGCTGCCCACGTATGGTTGGACTGGCCAGGACCAGCCCAATTTGTCTGGTCCTGACCAGTCCGACCCTGCATATCTGATACATTGTCCTGATCTTTTCATTGTCCTGATTGTTTGTCCGGAGGGAAAAGGTAAAATCCGGAACCAGGACCAGGACCAGGACCGGGCAAATGGGTAAAATCCGGACAATCAATCAGGACCAGGACCAAGACCGGACTCAGGAAAAATTGGTAAAATCCAGACAATCAATCAGGACCAGGGCCAGGACCGGACTCAGGACAAATGGGTAAAATCCGGACAAAACAACCAGGACAATGAAAAGATCAGGACAATGTATTAGATATGTAGAGTCGGACTGGCCACAACCAGACAAATTGGGTAAAATCCGGACAATCAATCAGGACAATGAAAAGATCAGGACAATGTATTAGATATGTAGGGTCGGACTAGCCAGCAGTCCGGATTTTACCCAATTTGTCTGGTCCTGGCCAGTCCGACCATACGTAGGCAGCAAGATAATTCTGGGGAAGAAGTGCAAAATTTTTGAAGGTCAAAAAATGACCTTAAAAATGGTGGTATGGCGAGAAAACACCATTTTTCGATTTTTCTCATAGAGCACTATCCATTGGCATCAAAAAATTGCGAAAAAACGAGAGAATTTCCAAAAATTGAATTCTGGAGGGTATTTTGATTTCTGGGGGAATACCCCCAAATACCCCCATGCCCAGGAGTGAGTCCGACCCTACATATCTAATGCATTGTCCTGATTGTTTGTCCGGTTTTACCCATTTGTCCTGAGTCCGGTCCTGTCCTGGTCCTGATTGATTGTCTGTATTTTACCCATTTGTCCTGAGTCTGGTCCTGGTCCTGGTCCAGTTGATTTTCCGGATTTTACCCATTTGTCCTGAGTCTGGTCCTGGTCCTGGTCCTGTTTGATTGTCCGGATTTTACCCATCTTGTCCTGGTCCTGGTCCTGGTTCCGGACTTTACCCATACCCTTTGTCCGGATTTTACCCATTTGTCCTGAGTCCGGTCCTGGTCCTGGTCCTAGTTCCGTATTTTACCTTTTCCCATTCTAATCGACACAAGTTAAGTTGGTTAAGGCGTTCGTCGTAAGAAAGAGGGCTATGATATCCAATTATGTATTTGGCTTAATTCTAGAATAGATAGAAGTCACAGAATTTAAATTAATGGGGATTTATCGAAAGATTAGTAGTTGTAAGGAAGATATTCAAAAGAAATTATCGACGGAAACCATTTAGAAGGAGAAATTGAGGAATGAAGTTGTAAAGCGATAGAAGCACAAAGCATGGGAAGGCGACTGCCGTAAACGGCGTATTGATTGATCTAATGTATACTGATGCATACGTTTGTATGTATGTAGGTACGCAATGTTTATGGAAGGCGACTGCAAAAATCGTCGCAATGATTGATCGAATTGTCTTGTGTACATAGGTATGTAAGTAGGTAGGTACATAGGTAATACTAGCAAAGAAAAATGCTCCGATGGAACAAAAAAGATGAATATACTTGGAATTGTGGATTATTATGGATGTAAAAGGAGGGGACTAGGAAAAATCTACCTAAAGTCGGAAAATCTGCTAAAAATCACACTTTCTCTAAGCAACGCAAAAAATCGATGTATATTCTGCGGCCAACAGATTAAAATAAATATTCAACCATAACAATGATTGAAACAGCAGCACGTTAGTCTATGCAGTAGCTATGGGAAATGATATTAAGTAAACTAACAGTCTTCCAAGCCAATTGAATGAAATAGCAAACATCGAAGACAATTGAAGACATGGTTGGTTAAAAACAGTAGGAAACACGTAAGTTGACTTGAAACAGACTTAATGTAGATACACTAGCATGCCCGAAACGATTGTGTGCACTAATCAATCGGCTCCTGCTTTGCTTGCTATAATGCTCATAAAACAAAACAACTTTAAATACAATACCTCTTAGTTTTCTATCAATCAGGTGCCAGCAATTTAAAAAAGTAACCTTGATAGATTTCGTTTATACACTCTTATCTGAAACTTCGAACATTATTTAAAAAAGACACTTTTTTAGAGGCCGCAGAATATACATCGATTTTTTGCGTTGCTTAGAGAAAGTGTGATTTTTAGCAGATTTTCCGACTTTAGGTAGATTTTTCCTAGTCCCCTCCTTTTACATCCATAATAATCCACAATTCCAAGTATATTCATCTTTTTTGTTCCATCGGAGCATTTTTCTTTGCTAGTACACTACTTTTAATTAGCGTGATTTCAGTACATCAGTCAGTAAACACAATCAGTAACATGCCACAATAATGACAACAGTCCAAGAACGCGGAAAACAATATTGTTCTTAACATCAGCATTATCCTTTTTAAACAAGACAACCTTATTGACACCATCCATTTTCAAATTAAAACTGCATTAAGTTATTTCTTCTTAATGTGCAGTTCACTTATAATCAAGCACAAAAATTTAACCAACGAATTCACATTGCAAATCCTCACTCAATCAATACACAAGCACAATGTGTTGTGACTTTTGAAATTGAAAACACCCAATTTTCAATTTTCAAATTGAAAATTGGATCAATTTTCAAATTGAAAATTGGGTCAATTTTCAAATTGAAAATTGGGTGTTTGAATTTGCGATGAAGAAAATAATCAAAAGATAGTCACTTGGTTTATTTAAGCCGAGTAATAAAATAACGACCGTCCACCAATTCCAAACTAAACGCAACTAATCTGATCACTATGAAAAAGTTTTGAAAATGAGCTTGCTAAGCGAGAGTTGTAAACCAAGAGAAACTTAAAGTTAAAACCTACCATTAAATTATGAGAGAATTATAAAAGATTTTAAACTTCAAGAAAATGGAAAAGGCGGGATGTTGGTAAATTAGAAGGCAAAGATTTTCGGCAAAAATTCAAAAACTTCACGCAAATATCAAATGTAAGGAACACTAACGCTTTGATTTGGTAGTAAAATAAATTTGTAGTATAGACTACATATTAACAACAAATGAATAGTGCAAACTTTACACAACTACTAGGTGTAGAGAATACTAACAGTTTACGGCTTATTAATGTACATGATTACAATAAAGCTGTATATCTTTGTCGACTTCTGTGCACAGTAGTGTGATTGCTGGTTCATTTTAAACCACTTTTGCAGGCAATTTACATCAATTAAACGATAGCTCTCCATGTGCAAGATTTTGTGAAACATATTATAAACACGGCTAAGAAAGATTTAACTTTAATGCAACCCATTTAAGACAAAATTACATCTCTTCAATGATCTAAGGACACTTGAACATAATTTTTAAATCACTTTAGATTACTTTTGAGGGTAAACAAACTCACTTAATTGATGTCTCACATATGAATCCTTGAAAATTTCTTGACTTCAGTTACAAAGTCTCTGCAAGTCTATCGAATTAGGGTTAACACGTAACGTAAACTTTACACAAACACATAGCGTAAAGAATATTTTAGTCGGATTCGTAATTTTGATATTGCTCCGATATTTCTTTCAACATTTATGGAAAAATGAGTCTCCATAATGTTTTAAAGACAATAAACATTAGGTTTAAACCACTTTGCAATACTGCTGAGTGTAAGCAAGCGCGCCCAATTGACGTATATATTTCATTCCCTGTAAATTTTTATATCTCAGGAAAAAATTTCGATTTTTGCAATGCTCTAGAACAAAGGCTAACATGCAGTGTAAAAAATTACTCGGATATTATGATCAACATTCATGAAAAAATTATGTCTCTACAATGGTCTGAGGACATATAAACAATGAATGTAAACTACTTTACATCACTGTTGGATGTAAACAAACGCGCCTACGTGACGTCTCACATTTGATCCTTTGAAAACTTCTAGGCTCCAAGAAAAAATTAGGTTTCAGGAATGCTCAAAAACGAAGATAAATATATATGTAGTGTAAACTTCATGTAAACACCTAGTGTAAAGAAGATTTTAGTCAGATTCGTAATTTTGATATTGTTCCGATATTACGATTAATATTTATGAAAAAATTAAGTCTACATAATGTTCTATGGGCAAACTAACAATTGGTGTAAACTACTTTACAACACCGTAGAGTGTAAACATATGCGCCAGACTGGCATATCAAATTTGATTCCTGGTCCATTTCTAGACTTGATAAACGTGTCCCTGACTCGTAACCGGAGAAGCAGGCAGAAAAAACAAGACAGAAACGCATTTAAAACTCCAAATTTTTGACTTTACACTCGCTAAATATTAATGTATAGACAATTTGCTTTGACATGCACCCGATATAAAGCACTTTATTTTTATTCTATTAGACTTATCCCGACTTCTGGACGGAGAAAGTGGCGAACAAAAAACGCAACAAAAACGTATTTTCCATCATTTAGAACACTGTAAACTTTAAAATTCCGTACCGAACTCCCCATTGAGTTTAAAGAAATTCGGTTTGGTACAATTTGTAGCTTTTAAATCGTAGTACATTCCTGTGTGCCAAAATTCTGTTGCAAAAATTATTTGGCATGATTTATCAATCAAACTTCGGAAAAAACGTGTTTTTTAGCCCATTTTTTACCTCTGATTTCGAACTTTACACCCCCATAAATAACTCAATATTGCGTTTTTTTAAATGCGGTTTGCTGCGATGTTTAGCCCCTGTGAGGCACTTTATTAATGCTGTCTTCGATTTGCACTGACTCATAAGCGGAAAAATTTGGCAGAGAAATCTTAGTTAAAATCCGTTTTTTTACACCATCCACTAGAGTGTAAACTTTAAACCCCAGGATCTAACTCACCATAGAGCATAGAAGACTTTGCTTATATGCAGAATGTAGCCCTTGATCCGCTCTACATTTCTGTCAGAAAACATTTTAAAAACCTCATAACCGGAGTTAGTATCGGACATAGGAAGGTTGAAAACTCGACCAAAAAGTGCTTTTTCAATTCCCCAGATTTTCGCACTCTTTACACTGCCGTTCGATAAATAATGCGAATTTCAAAAACAAAAAAAGTGTCATCTGTAGAATTCATCCCTCTATTATCCTATTCTGTTCAATCCTTCGAGTCATCAATACTCAGTTGTCCACATGCCGCAGTAAAAAGGTCCCAAAATTTGTCCTATGTTATAACGTTACACAAAAACTTTACACCTTCTTTACACAGTCAATTTTGAGTTTCAAGAAAAACAAAAAAACACGGGCAGCGAATTTTTTTATTATCTTTCTTTTAAAAAAACCGCACCTTCCAGAAGTGTCCCGTTATAGCTGTAGGGGGTGCCCAGGTGTTGGGGGTACCCAAGTATATTATAGGTACGCGCTAACGCGCTACCTATGATGTTCATTTGAGCGAAGGCGACGGCGATAATGCTGACGATTGATGAACCTATTACTGAATTAAAGAAGAACAGGTTAATTCGAACATGCGTGCACACAATGAACGCTTGTAAAGGACCTATGTAGGTACATAACTATCTCACAATGCATTTATTGGTTTCGCCGTATAGCTTGAACGAACATAATGTACTTAAATGAATACACACAGATCGGTTGATGTAAGCTTGTATGATCTATCATAAAAGAATGTAAGTTAGAACAATTTACTGTTGCCTTGATAGAACACTCCGTCCTAATGCATTGATAAATGTTGTGCTTAACATCAGACAGGTGATCTGTGGAATACATCTAAGTGACAATTCTTTATGCAATGTAGGGTGTTAGATTAGTAATCTTTTGCTCGCTGGAGTCGACGTAGGTTCTCTATGCAAATTTTTTATTATCATGAGTGATTTACGTAGTAGGCGCTTGTTTGGTCGGCGAGAATTATTATTGATGGATAGTTTTAGATTAGTAACCTTATGCTCACGTGGAAGTCGGACGTTGCTTTTCTATGCAAATTTTTATCAATCATCCAGGTGATTTACGTTGTTCCGGACGCGAATTGCTTATTCCGCTTGTTTACGCCTCTACCTGCTGCTGTGTAATACGCATTTCGTATATTGGATTGTGATCAAGATTGTTATGCTTTGCGCGAGTTGCTGCGTTCTAAGAATGTACCTTAATCTTACAGAAATTAAATAGTTATCCGACGCATTCGGCGAAACACTGACAATTGGTATAAGGTTGTCAATTAGTTAGTATCGAAGGAGCCGACATTAAAAATCCGATAGGTGTGGCGGAGCATTGAAATTAACCGTTTCTGACAGCGGCTAATCAGATTTCATTTGACGTGGCACATTGTGGAACGCTCGAAACTGCTGATACATGAATTTTTATCATCAGATTTCGTTTTGACGTGGCACATTTGTCAAATGCTCGAAACTATTGATATACGAAATTTTATCCCGCGACTCCTGAAAGGCGTACGATTGTCTGGATCAGCACGGAAATCAAGAGATAAAAGTGAGTGAGAATTTACACTTCAGTAATTATAATAATGGTCATGCGACACCATCCGTGATCAATCTTTGGCTTGATCCTAGAATATATAGAAGTCACAGAATTTAAATTAATGGGGATTTATCAGAAGATTAGTAGTTGCAAGGAAGATATTCAAAAGAAATTATCGACGGAAAGCATTTAGAAGGGGAGAAATTGAGGAATGAAGTTGTAAAGTGATAGAAGCACAAAGCATGGGAAGGACTGCCGTAAACGGCGATTGATTGATCTAATGTATACTGATGCATACGTTTGTTTGTATGTAGGTACTAATGTTAGAGAAGGCGACTGCAAAATCGTCGCAATGATTGATCGAATTGTCTTGTGTACATAGGTATGTAAGTATGTAGGTACATAGGTAATATGTTCATTAGCAAAGGTGACGGCGACAATGCTGACAATTGATGAATCCATTATGAATTGTAGAAGAACAGGTTAATTCGAACATACGTGCACACGATGAACGTAATATATGAAGGACCTAGGTACATAACTATCCACAATGCATTTATTGGTTTCTATGTATAGCTTGAACGAACATTATGTATCTTAAATGAATACACTGCGATCGGTCGATGTAAGTTTACATGACTATCATAAAGAATGTAAGTTAGACGCATTTTACTCGTTGTCTTGATAGAACACTCTGTTCCTAATGCATTGGATAAATGTTGTGCTTAACATCACAGACAGGTGATCTGTGAAACTACATCTGAGTGACAATTCTTTGTGTACTGTAGGGTGTTAGATTATTAATCTTGCTCAAGTGGAAGTCGACGTAGGTTCTATACGCAAATTTTTTATTATCATGAGTGATTTACGTAGTAGGCGCTTGTTCGGTTGCGAGAATTATTTATTACGGATAGTTATTAGTAACCTTATGCTCACGTGGAAGTCGATGTTGCTTTTCTATGCAAATTTTAGCAATCATATGAGTGATTTACTTGTTCCGGACGCGAGAATAGTTTGATTCCGGTTGTTTACGCTCTACCGTGCTGCTGTGTAATACGCATTTTGTATATTGGATAGTGATCAAGATTGTTATGCTTTTGCAGTTGCTGCGTTCTAAGAATGTACATCTTAATCTCACAGAAATTAAATAGCTATCCGACTGATTTGGCGAAACACTGACAATTGGATGATAAGATTGTCAATTAGTTAGTATAGAAGGAGCCGGAGTTAAAAATCTGATAGGTGTGGCGGAGCATTGAAATTAACCAATCACAGCGCTATTGATATGGAAATCAGATTTTGTTTTGACGTGGCACATTTGTGGAATGCTCGAAACAGTTGATATACGAATTTTTATCATCAGATTTCATTTCGACGGGTACATTAATTGAACGCTCAAAACTATTGATATACGAAATCTTATTTAGCGATCTGCTGAAAGGCGACGACTGTCTGGATCAGCACGGAAATCAAGAGATAAAAGTGAGTGAGAATTTACACATCAGTAATTATAATAATGCTCATGTGAACCATCCAGTGATCAATCTTTTTGTTAGTGTTAGTTAGCAGCGAGATTATGTATATTTTGAGGAAATAAGGGTGCTAGCATCATATTCTTCCTAAGCCTCTTCTAATATTAATTTTTTAGGCTTAGGCTTAGTATGTGCCTTCATTTAAATGTTAGGGGATGATGTAAGCCTGAGACAAATGCAAGATCGTGAAGCGAGAAGCGAGCGGAGCAATTCTTACCCGATTCTTCTTAGGGTCTTAGACCATCCACACCAATCTGAAGCCGCACTGACGCTCAAAGATAATTTTGATTTATAAGAATATGTTTTAATGCGAATTCATGTAGATTCTTTAATATAAAGTTGAAAAACAGACAGAAATTATAAATTTAAAAAAATTTATTTCAATTTTTTTTGCAATCAAAAGCTTTTCCGTCTGTTTTCTCAACTTTTACGTTAAAGATACCTGCTTGAAATGCATAAAAACGCTGTTTTGGAATTTGGAACATGGAGCTATTCTAGAATTCGCCCCAATCTTTTTCGTTACGTAGTTAGAGAAGGATGATTAGTATATCTTGACAAATAAGGGTGCTACGTCATTCTCCTAAGTCTCTTCTAATATTCATTTTTTAGGCTTAGGTGAGGAGTGCCTTCACATTGGTGCCAGGGACGATGTAAGCCTGAGACAAATGGGGCGAAAATTGCGAAGAAGCGAGCGGTAGGGTCACTTGCTCCATCTTTCTTAGGCTTAGATCATCCGCTGGCACCAATCTGAAGCTCGCACTGAGCTCCTAAGATAATTTTGATTAAGGTGAGAATGAGCGCTTTAATGCGAATTCATGAGGGAGTTTCAATATAAAAGTTGAAAACAGACGGAAAGGGCGAATTCTAGAATAGCTCCATGTCCCAGATTTCAAAACGAATGTCGTTTGTTGTGTGATTTTCAAACAGGTATCTAACATAAAGTTGAAAAACAGACGGAAGGCTTTTGATTGAAAAAAAAAATCCAAATAAAATTTTTTTCAATTTATAATTTCCCGTCTGTTTTCAACTTTTATATTAAAGAATCCTACTTGAATTCGCATAAAACGCTATTCTCACCTAATCAACGTCTTCACTATCACTTGAATCGTATTCGGTAATCTGAACTTCTCGTTTCTTCAAGGGGTCGTATAATCGGGCTGCCAACTTCAAAAATTCCCACCGTACGGTCGAGTTTACACTTGACACTTTTTCAAGAACATGTATTTTAGCCAGGTTGCCGGGAATATGCGACCTTTTGCGGTTCGAGGATGTGCACGACTGCTTGCCGCTTCCAGGCTGACTCTATCGCATTGTAGTGGGTGCCCGTCCTTTATCTTTAAACGTTATGCTGTGGTTTACCTGCAGCGAAAGCGATTCAATTAGGTATTTTAGGGCTCTGTCATCGTGGCGCCTTCAGATTGGTGCCAGGGATGATCTAAGCCTAGAAGATGGGGCAAAAATTGCTTCGCCGCTTCGCCCGCTCCGCACTTTGCCCCATTTGTCCCAGGCTTACATCATCCCTGCACCAATGTGAAGGCACATACTAAGCCTAGCCTAAAAATAAATATTAGAAGAGACATAGGAAGAATATGACGTTAGCACCTCTTATTTGTCGCATTATATGTAATTATAAAAACAATATAAAGAAACTTGCTAGAAATATGAAATTTTTAAAGTTTTTCGTAATTTCAAACAGCTTTCCATGCCTCTTTTTTTCTTTTTTCTCCTTCATTATATGTAATCAAAAAAAAATGATAACCGGATGGTTTAGCATGATCTCAATAATTATATTTACTGAAGTATAATTTCTATTATATTGAGATCTTCTCTTTCTAACTAACCCTCACTAAATAAGTATAAAAATAGTATAATTTCTTAATTATATGGAATCCTTCCCTTTGTAACTAACCCTAACAATAAAATATGATAACCGGATGGTTTGCCTGACTTAATTATTATAATTACTGAAGTATAATTTCATACTCACTTTTAAATGTTATCCGTGCTGATCCAGGCAGTCGTATGCCTTCCAGCAGTCGCTTATTATCGCTGCTCCGGGCAACACCCACTTTATAATAGGAATCAGCTCTGACGAACTTCGCTGATTTACTGCAACGAGAAACACTCGCCCAGTACCTCGCTCGTAACCTCCGAATACCCACTGCCCATCAACGGAACGCCCTTATTGTACTTGTTTTACCAAACTTGATTCATTGATTTCGACGATCTGACCTGGGCCTCCAATCTTTTCCGGATTCTCGAGCAAAGTTTCAGTAACACTTCCTAGACAAAACGACGCCCAATCCACTAGAGTCGTAGCCGCTAGTCTAAGCTGAACCGCGATTAGGTCTAATCCCGCACCATATACCCACAAATTAACAAATGCTCACAATTTCGTGTATCGATAGTTTCGAGCGTTCAACAAAATGTGCCACGTCGAAACGAAATCTGATTTCCGCATAATCGTCTTTTTCTGCTCTATTTTTTGAAACCGTATTTGACATCGCCATACCCGTCCATCAATAGCCTTTCAATTCGGACAATTTCAATGTTCCACAATCTATCACATTTATAATCCAGTCCTCTCGGTAATAATTGTAAATCTTGTAGCGACTGTAACAGTTTTACCGAATCTTCGAGTTAGTTCATTAATTTCTCTAAGATTAAGCATTTATTCATTTATCATCAATTTTGATAAACAATCTAATATACGTAATGCTTTTCACACAGCAGCCACGGTGCCGTAAATAACCGGAATGCGCAATTCTACCGTCCGAAACAAACATCTATTACGTGAATCACTCATGATTGAAAACAAATTTGCATAGAAATGCAACGTCGACTCACACGTGGCATTAGGTTACTATTATAAACTATCCAGTATATATATCCTCTGTAACCCAACAAGCGCCCATTCCCTAAATCACTCATGATATTAAAAAATTTGCATAGAGAACCTACGTCGACTTCCACGCGAGCAATAGATTACTAATCTACCACCTACAGAAATGAAGAATTGTCACTCAGATGTGTTCACAGATCACCTGCCTGTAATGTATGCACAACTTTTATCCAATGCACTATGGACGGATTGTTCGTCCGTCAAAGGCAACAGTAATGCCTAACACATTTCCACAATATTCAACAAACTACATCGACCGATCTGCAGTGTATTCATTTAAGTATATCGTTCATTCAAGCTCATACATAGAAACCAACAAATGCATTGTGGATAGTTCTGTACCTACGTCCTTGATAAACGTTCATCGTGTGCACGTATGTCTCGAATTAACCTGTTCTTCTTTCAATTCATAATAGATTCATCAATTGTCAGCATTATCGAGCAGTTTCGAGCGCTCTAAAAATATGCCACGCCGAACCAAATCTGATTTCAACATAATCGTCTTTTCTGCTTATTTTTTGAAACCGTATTTGGACATCGCCATACCCGTCCATCAATAGCCGCTTTCAATTCGGACAATTTCAATGTTCCGCCACACCTATCACATTTATAATCCGCTCCTTCGTAATAATTGTAAATCTTGTAGCACTGTAACAGTTTTACCAATCTTGGTTAGTTCATTAATTTCTCTAAGATTCATATTTATTATTTATCAACAATTTTGATAAACAATCTAATATACGTAATGCTTTTCACATAGCAGCACGGTACAGCGAATAACCCGGAATGTGCACCTACCGTCCGAAACAAACATCTATTACGAATCACCTATGATTGAAAACAAATTTGCATAGAAATGCAACGCCGACTCACACGTGAGCATTAGGTTACTATTATAAAACTATCCGTGGTCAATAATTCGCGAACTCGAACAAGCGCCTATTCCTAAATCACTCATGATATTAAAAAATTTGCATAGAGAACCTCACGCCGACTTCCACCGAGCAATAGATTACTAATCTACCACCCTACAAGTGCATGAAGAATTGTCACCTAGATGTGTTCCACAGATCACCTGCCTGTAATGTACACAACTTTTATCCCAATGCACTATGGACGGATTGTTCATCTAAGGCAACAGTAAATGCGCCTAACTTACATTCTCCTATAATAGTCATGTAAACTTACAATTGACCGATCGCAGTGTATCCATTCAAGTATATCAAGTTCGTTCAAGCTATACATAGAAACCAATAAATGCATTGTGGATAGTTCTGTACCTACGTCCTTTATAAACGTTCATCGTGTGCACGTATGTGTCGAATTAACCTGTTCTTCTTAATTCATAATAGATTCATCAATTGTCGCATTATCCCCGCTGCCTTCAGCGAAATGTACATACATATTACCTATGTCCTACTTCCATACCCTATGTACATAAGACTATTCTGATCAATCCTGTTCTTCTTTAATTCATCATTACGATTCATCAATCGTCAGCATTATCGCCGTCGCCTTCGCTAATGAAGGTACATGTTACCTCTGTACCTAGTTACATACCTATGTACACAAGACAATTCGATCAATCATTCCGACGATTTCCCAGTCGCCTTCCCTAATCATTGCGCCTATGTACATACAAACAAACGTATGCATCAGTATACATTAGATCAATCAATGCGCCGTTTACGGCAGTCGCCTTCCCATGCTTTGTGCATCTATCACTTTACAACTTCATTCTCTCAATTTCTCCTTCTAAATGCTTTCCGCCGATAATTTCTTGAATATCTCTCCTTACATCAGCTGATCTTTCGATAAATCCCCATTAATTTAAATTCTTGCACTTCTATCTATTCTAGAAATTAAGCCGACGGAAATGAAAGTGAGGAAATAAAATTTTTTGAAAATTTTTTTTCAATTAAAGGCTTTTCCGTCTGTTTTTTCAACTTCTATGTTAAAGATACGTGCTTGAAATCGCATAAAAACGCTGTTTTTTAAAATCTGAAACATGGAGCTTATTCTAGAATTCGCCCATGTATTTAGTAAATGTACGCTGAAGAGCCTCCAGCTCTGTTGATATCACTAATATAAGAGGGGTTCCATAACGCACAAGAATATTCAAGGATAGGTCTGACGTAAACAATGAAGGCCTTTACGAAATTATTTTTATCACGCGAAAAGCAAGGATTTTCTAATTATAGACAGATCTCAAGAAAGCTTTCTTGATTATACTGCTGCAATGTTCCTTGAACTTCGCTCACGATTGAAAGTCCTCATCTTCTGCATGGATTTGTTAGTTTTTGTAATGCAAGCATGCGTTTTAGAGAGCTAAAATTAATATTTTCGAAGCCGTGCCATGCCATTTGATAAATTATAGTTTTTATTGTCAAAAGTAACTTCAGAATTGGCTAAAATGCTTTACTAAAAGAAAGGAAATTCAAATTTCAACAGAAATAACGTATACTGATCGTGATATTTCTAGCAGAACGCGAAATTTTTATACACGAAGTGATTTCAAACACTGCTATTTTATAGGTACATAGGATTTTCAACTTTAAAAAATACTGATTTTCTATCACAGGCGCTCTATTTTTAACGTTTTTAGACTTCCCAAAAACGTGGAAAAAGGTTGTAAAGAGTGGAAAAAAATTTTGGGCCTGGTCTATGATGTCAACCAAATTGCTGGGGAAAAACGGTGCGGTGCATGAACGCTTCAATTTTTCTTGGCTTGTTTCGTCCATATTTCAGAACACAGTAATTGATTTACATGTAAAGGAACTAGATTCTATCTTGTCAAAAATTTACTAAGAAGTTATCTGTCAATAGAGTGTTTAATTTTCTTTCAGAGACTTCAAGAAAACTTGGAAATTAGATATCATATGTCTCCAAATACGTTACAGAAACTCCCATTCTAGTTTATCAGCTCAGATCTATTTACGACTAATCAGACAGAATCATGCTTAAAATAAATTATTCATCAATCAAAACAAAAGAACAAACGATTTAAAATTGATTACGAAAAACATAGTTTGCTCGACAAGCACTGCACAAAGAGCTTTTTCAGTTATGCTCTCGTACTTATAGTGTGTTTCATTTAACTTTGAGGTTTCTCTTCAATTTAATCCGCATTAATCAGGCTACAAAAGTGGTTTAAAAAAGTGATGCAATAATGCGGCTTGACATTGGCAGAAATTTCTCATAACTCGATGTACT